>QODF01000189.1:868250-1019940 GCA_024372805.1 Oostethus manadensis | reverse complement strand
CCCCCCCCCCCCCCCCCGCCCGTCTGTAGATCCCAGTCATCGTCACCTCTGACCCCTTCTTCCCCTCCCAACGCGGGGACACGTCCCGCCGTTAACATCAGTTGTCACAGGCGATGTACCAACCCGGTCCGGTTCCCAGCAGGGAAGCGGTCGGGGGGGGAAGACATCCCCGTGAGGACGGATGATGGGATTAAACGCAAAGGACAGTCAAAGTGTCTCCTCAGGAGCGGAAAACGTGACTAAAATTTATCATCGCTTCTCCGCTTTTGCCACAAAAGTCTCCTTTTTCCGTGAAGCCAAACCTCCTTCCTCATGGACATGGTACCGCCTCCGAGATGCCGAGCGCCACGGGCGGGCGTCGCTGCTGTCAGCCGCCAGTAAACAACCCTAAAATACCAGTCCTCCCAGTTGGGAATATAAGCCTCATACCAGCCAATACCAATCACTTTTCTGGCTTTTTATTTGCAATATTCATGTTGATTATTATTTGGTATTTCTTTTCCTGATATCAATACACATTCCGTTTTTCCCAGTTTTTCCCCATTCCTATGCATTGTTTTGGCTTTTTGTTAATTACTATACTTATTACTTTTTGTATTGTGTTTTTTTTTACCAATACTACTGGCTTTCAATAGCAGGGTGTTTTTATTGAATACTGATATCGATATCCTTTGGGGTTTTTTTTAGATACTGATACTGAATACTTTTTGAGCATTTTGTCAGTATCAGTACTGATAACTTGTTGGGCTTTTATTGTTTTTCAGTAAGCATACAATAACTACTGTGGTATTTTTAATAGTGATATCAATTACTTTCGGAATATTTTTGGTGCAATACCAATATGATACATTTTTTGTCATTTTTTTAATAGTGATTTCGTTTTTTTTCTGGCTTTTCATTGGGCGGTACTCATACTGAAGAATTTTTAATATTTAGTCCCTAGGTATGAATGTGAGTGTGAATGTCTGCCCTGCGACTGGCTGGCGACCAGTCCAGGGTCTACCAGCTGGGATAGGCTCCAGCGTACCAAAATGGATGGATGGATTTTTATTCCCAATACGCTTTATTCTTTTTGCAGTTTTTCTACACCAATTTGATTGGCATTTTTTCACTACCAACAGCGATTTTTGTTGCTTTTTTTAATACTGATACTGTTTACGTTTTGGGTATTGTGTTTTTACCAATACCCATCATTTGGGGGGTTTTCTATAGCAATACTGCTTTGGGGGATTTTTATTTTATATTCTGATACTGCTTGCCATTTTTTAAAACACTTTTTTTTATTTTTAGTTTTGATACAGATAGCCTTTTGGAACCGATAATTTTTTGGACATTTATTAAAATGGGCTTTTTATTGGCAATACTTATACTGACTAATTTTTGATATTATTCCACCCATTACTTATGCAGGTTTTTTTCTACACAGATCAGGTTTTTTGGCTTTCTTTCAATACTAATACTGATTACTTATTGTGTGTCGTTTTTTTTCTTTTTTTTTTTTTCATTTCTGACTGGTTTCAGCGACAAAAAGTGTGGAAAAGAGTAAAAATGCAGACCTGCCAACATGTACAGATATATTGTACTCAACACGCATTTTGACTATTGAATGACGGAAAATAGTTGAGAACCACTAGTGTAGTCATCCTGATATTTTGCAACGCTTTACTCATCATAAATCCAAGCCTACTACACCCTAGGCTTTGCTACACATCTTTAAATGTGTCAGTCAGCAGGCCAGGAGGCTAAGCTAGCGTGGTTTTCCAGCAAATTCGCCGTTCTGTTTTGTGTGCTAAAAGAAACGCAACCTTCTCCTATTGAGGGCTTTCATCCCATTGATAGAACATCATTGAGGGGGCCGTGCATGAAAGAGGGTACTGTACCTTTAAGGGAGGTCACATCCATAATCTTATTCAAGCACAATCATACAAAGCGTTCGCTCATGAGATGTACAGCCTTCGAGTCAAAACCAGACATTTCTAAGCCACTCTCCGGCGTCAATGTGATTTTTTTTTTTGGAGTGCGAGGCTGAGGAGCTAATGCGCTCCGGCTCTTTCACAGAACTTCAAGGTTTGTATGAGCCGGCCCAGCCGTGGCGCCAGCGCGGTCTGGGCAAATGAAACGAAAAAGCGGCAGGTTGCGGCGGGCGGAAGAAGGCATGGAGGGCACCTTCAGCAAAGTTCTGACGCGGTGCCTCTTCGGTTCCACGGGCCGGTGCTGCCGACTCAGGGAGCCTCCTGCGCCGAACTCCCGCTCACAACTCCCAGCTGATGCCGAGATCAAACATCACGCTTTTGCTCAACTGGAGCAGCAGCCAGACAGAAAGGCGGACTGGGGCGATACCAGAACTTTTCATTTCAGATGATTTCTTTTTCAATTTTTTGAAATATGTACTGTATAGTGATACTGGTTACTTTTAGGGATCCAAACTGGTATCTCTTTATCCTGATATCAATTCGTTTTTGGACATTTTGAAAAATACCGATATCGATTGATTTTGTGATATCTTTTCTCAATAACAGTTTTTTCCAAAACCGATACAAATGATTTTGGGGCATTTTTACAGTGATGTCAGTTACTATTTGGGCATGTTTTTCAGTATCGTTATTGATTACTTCCTTTTCAATATTGCAGTTACTGGTTGGCGATACCACATCTTTTGATTTGATAAGATGCTAATTTTTTTTAAAAATAGAATTATCAATACTGTTTTTTTGTTTTTACATTTTTTTCATTTATGAGACCAATAAATTTGGGGGATTTTTAAATATATATGTATTGATATTGATTACGTTTTGGGCATTTTTTTCAACACCAATCCCGATACCAATTTTTTTCAAAACTGATACTGATGCCTTATTTCTCTTTGGGATTTTTTCCAATACCAATACAGACTAGGGTCTTTTGAGCCACTCTTTGTCTGGTCCCTCCCCTTGGACCTGTTTGTCATGGGTGACCCTACCAGGGGCATGACAGCCCCCGACAACGTAGCTCCTAGGATCATTGGGACACAAAAACTCCTCCACCACGATAAGGTGGTGGCTCAGGGAGGAGACAAAGAGAGGCTCAAAAGACCCTAATGATGAATGATACAATTGGACTCCGTTTTCTTTCGCCCGGACGCGGGTCACCGGGGACCCCCTCTGGAGCCAGGCCCGGAGGCGGGGCACGATGGCGAGCGTCTGGTGGCCGGGCCTGCACCCATGGGGCCCGGTCGGGCACTGCCCGAAAAGGTAACGTGGGTCCCCCCTCCCATGAGCTCACCACTCGTAGGAGGGGCCAAAGGGGTCCGGTGCTAAGTGAGCTGGGTGGCGGCCGGAGGCAGAGGCCTTGGCGGTCCGATCCTCGGCTACAGAAGCTAGTTGTCGGTACGTGGAATGTCACCTCTCTGGCGGGGAAGGAGCCTGAGCTGGTGCGTGAGGTGGAGAAACTCCGGCTAGATATAGTCAGAGTCACCTCAACGCACGGCAAGGGCTCTGGAACCAGTCCTCTCAAGAGGGGCTGGACTTCATTCCACTCTGGTGTTGCCGGCAATGAGAGGCGACGTCAGGGGTGGCATTTCTTGTTGCCCCCCGGCTCCAAGCCTGCACGTTGGAGTTGAACCCGGTAAACGAGAGGGTAGTTCCCTATGACTTCGGGTGGGGGGACGGGTTCTGACTGTTGTTTGTGCTTATGCGCCAAACGGCAGTTCAGAATACCCGCCCTTTTTGGAGTCCTTAGAAGAAATACTAGAGAGTGCTCCCTCAGGGGATTCCCTCGTTCTGTTGGGTGACTTCAAAGCTCATGTTGGCAGCAATAGTGTTTGCTGCCACATGTTTTGGACACTCGGGTGAGGAGAGGGGCGGAGCTGTCAATTGATTACCACCTGGTGGTGAGTTGGTTCCGATGGTGGGGGAGGATGCCGGTCCTGGCAGACCCAAATGCATTGTGAGGGTCTGACAGGGAACCCCTGGCAGAGTCCCCTGTCAGAAGGAATTTCAAGAGCTTTGACCATGTTCCGAGGGAGGCAGCGGACATTGAATCCGAGTGGGCGATGTTTCGTACCTCCATTGTTGATGCGGCCGGTCGGAGCTGTGGCCGTAAAGTGGTCGGTGCCTGTCGTGGCGGTAATCCCAGAACCCGTTGGTGGACACCAATGGTGAGGGATGCCGTCAAGCTGAAGAAAGAGTCCTATCAGGCCGTCTTGGCCCATGGGACTCTGGAGGCAGCTGACAGGTACCGGAAGGCCAAGCGGTCTGCAGCTCTGGCGGTCGCTGAGGCAAAATCTCAGCTCGGGCATCTGGTTAGGATGCCTCCCGAACGCCTTCCTGGGGAGGTGTTCAGGGCACGTCCAACCGGTGGGGGGCCTCAGGGAAGACCCAGGACACGTTAGAGAGACTATGTCTCTCAGCTGGCCCGGGAACGCCTCGGCATCCGCCGGGAAGAGCTGGACGAAGTGGCCGGGGAGAGGGAAGTCTGGGCTTCCCTGCTTAGGTTGCTGCCCCTGCGACCCGACCTCGGATAAGCGGAAGAAAATGGATGGATGGAATACAGACTACTTTTTATCAGTTTTTTCAATACAAAATTTTTTCATACAAGGCCGAATCATTTTTGGCTTGGGTTTATCAAAACTGAGCTGATAGCTGACCCATTATTTTTGGGCGTTTTTTTTCAGCGCCAATACTGTTTTGGGCTTTTTTCTTTCAAGAGACACCAACGACTCTTGGGTCATTTTGTTATGTAATCATATTAATTAGCGTAGGTCATTTTTATAAAATGTCAATACTGATTTTTTCCCTTTTTTCAGTACGGTTATCGATAACTTTTAGGGATTTTTTGTACTTTCTATACTCATAATGCTTTTTTGGCACTTTTTTCAATACTGAATTTTATTTTTCATTCTTTTTTTTTTTTTTTACATGAATAGCAATCCATTTTTATTTTTTTTTAATGGTGATACACATTACTTTTGGGGCTTTTTTTTTTCTAATACCAATACTGCTTTGCTGCATTTTTTTTCAATATTGACAAATGTTGTTTTTTTTATATTTACTTCAATACACTTTTTTGGCATTTTTTTCAAAACCAATACAAATGACTTTTCTGTAATTTTTCAAATATTACTATCGGTTATCTTTTGGCTTTTTTAATAATGCTGATATCAGTGACTATTTGGGCATTTTTTAAGTATTGATATCAATTATTCATTTTTTTGCAGTACCAATATGAATCTGTCCTTGACCATTTTTTTCAATACCAATATAATTTTTTGCAGCTTTTTCCAATACCAATACTGACTTTTCCGTGTTTTTTTTTTTTGCAATAAAAATAACAATTAATTTTGGGCATTTTTTTATACCGATACAGCTTTTTTTCCTATACCAAATATTTCTTTTGGCATTTTAAAAACTTTTTTTTAATATGCTAATTCTGATTTATACTTTTGCAACTGATATTAATTACTGCCATTTTCTGTAATAGCAACGACATTTCCGGTTCTATGGTTATCATCATTTTTGCTTGGGATTCTCAACACTAAACACCAACTATTTGGGGGCTTTTTATGGCAATTCAATTATATTTTTAGCATTTTGCCCTTTTTCATACTGATGGAATTTTGATTTGTATATATATATTTTTAAATACAAATGAATTTTTGGGGTCATAGCTTTTTTCCTTTTTTTTCAATACTGATACAGATGAATTTGTATGCAGTTTTTTGGTGGATGGCTATTGGGTTTTTTTCTTTTTTTTTAAAAAAAAAAGGATTTTTAAGAATTTAGGGGAATTTTGGGAATGTTTTTTACTAATGGACAAAGTTTGGGCATTTTTTTTAGCAGTTACTTAAGTTAATTATTTTTTTAGGTCATTTTTTTCCCCAACGCTAATGCAGATTCTTTTTCGGCATGTTTTTCACAAACTATAGAATATACCATTTCTTTCATTAATATCTATACACATGACTTTTGGGGCTTTTTTTTCCAATACTGGTACCAATGACTTTTTTTGCTTTATTTGTCTTTTTTTTAACACTGATACAGGCGACTTTTTTGGCATGTTTTTACTGGTCACTGAATGAGTATTTTCCGTAACATATTTTGCCACAATTTATAGAAGATACCCTGAAATGGGTCAAACATCGGCTCATTTATCGTCAACCTGCAGATGCACGTAACGCACGCGCGAGAAAGAGCAAAAGCGGAGCGCTTGAAAGTTCCCTACGAGCATACCAGCGTTGTGCCAGTCATCACCAGGCCAAGACGGTGAGCTCAGACTCGCCGCGTCGTCCCTCAAAGTGCAACTTTTTGCGATCGATGGCGTGAGGGTGCGTCAATAAGTCCCCGCTTACATGCACCGATATGCTGACAAGCCGCAGAAAGGCTTGTTTGTCGAAAGGCTTACACCCGATCAATGCGCTCGTCCGAGTTCGCCGACCTCACGCTCGCCGGCCATCGCCGGACTTAATGATGTGTGGCGGCGCGTCGGCCGCCCGCCGGCCCTCGGAGATGCTCCCTGCGTGCTTTTCCCCCATCATCAGCACCAGGAGCTCATCTCGCCGGGAAGGGCTTCCTAAAGGCCCGGTTGGAACGCCGACAGCCTGTTTAGGAAACCCGACCAACATGTACGGCATCATCTCGCTTTGGAAGTTGGGGAATGAAGAGCCATCCCCTTCTAAAAAAGCAGGCTTCGCTACACATCTTACAATCTGGCATCCATCCACTTTAGCGTTGCTAACGTTTGTGTCCTCCTGTCCCACTCCTTCATGTTCCCTTGTTGTACGGCCTCTACCGCGTGACGTTCTGTTGGTTTTAGGAACCTCCTGCAAAGACTCTTGTCAAAGATCCTCTATAAGAAGGAAGCTCCTTGCACTTTTACGGACCTACTGCAAAAATTCCGGTCAAAGATCTCCTACTGTACTGTATATGCCTTAGCACGTAGCTATGCTAGTGTTGTTACTTTGTTGTATGCGATGGATGGCATCGACCGCAGAATGCGATCAAAGATCTTCTATGAAACAGGAGCTCCTTGCTGGTTTTATGGATCTACTGCAAAAACACTAGTCAAAATCCCAGGAGTGCTCTACTGGTGTTGGG
This sequence comes from Oostethus manadensis, assembly GCA_024372805.1. NCBI lineage: Eukaryota > Metazoa > Chordata > Actinopteri > Syngnathiformes > Syngnathidae > Oostethus > Oostethus manadensis. Next base: position 1,012,870 of record QODF01000189.1, on the reverse strand, counting down.
AGTCTCCTACAAAAGCCCGTCCCATGTACACGCCTACCACTTCATAAAAACCCAGGCTTCACTACACATCTTAAAATGCTCTGCCAACTATCCATAAGTCAGCTTCAGACACGGGAGCTGTACGGTATTTTTCTTCAGCAAATTTGCTAACATGACGTTGCTGTTAAAATGTGAGCAGAGAGTTAGCACCTTAGCATCTGATAGCTACGCTAGTGTTGCTAAAGCAAGGCCACGTTATTTTTAATTTGAGGCGTGGTTCCTGTTACGTTGTAGACACACAAAGTCCAGCTGGCACCAAACGTCTCCGATTGATCAAAGCTGCCACGAAACGGGGCTCGGCTAGCTCGGCGCGGCATGGCGAGAACCCCGGGGAAGGAGCGAGCAGGACGTCAGGCAGGTAAGTGTGGGAAAAGAGTCTTTTAATAATAAAGCTGCGAGGCAGGAACAAAAACGCCACTAACGGTAGACATGACAAAATGGCAACAAATGCAAAAAGACTCAAAGGCAAAAGGCAAAAGGCAAAAGGCAGCACTCACAGTAACGATGACACTATGGCAAAATGACAAAATTACAATGACCCGACAACCAAAAGGTGCACACACCTGAACTTAAATAGCTCAAAACCAAATGAGGAACAGGTGTGTCTAATCAAAGGAATACTAGCAACAAAACAGAAACACACCACCACCAAGGAAACCCCACTTAAAACCTGAACTGTCACCGCACAACACCCAGATCGTGACAAAAGCATCACAAATGGTTGAATCATTATTGAATAACGGTTGAATAATTGTTGAATAATGTTGAATAATGGTTAAATAGTGGTTAAAAAATGGTTAAATAATAGTTTAAATAAAGGTTAAATAACGGTTGAACTATGGTTGAATCGTGGTTCAATCGTGGTTGAATAATGGTTGAATAATTATTGAATAACGGTTGAATAATGGTTGAATAATTGTCAAATAACGTTGAAAAATAATTGAAAAGTGGTTAAATAATGGTTGAATAAAAGTTGAATAACGATTGAATAATGGCTGAATCGTGGTTGAATCGTGGTTGAATCGTGGTTGAATAATGGTTTAAATAAAGGTAAAATAACGGTTGAACAATGGTTGAATCGTTGTTGAATAATGGTTGGATAAAGGTAAAATAACGGTTGAACAATGGTTGAATAATGGTTAAATCGTGGTTGAATCGTGGTTGAATCGTGGTTGAATAATGGTTTAAATAAAGGTAAAATAACGGTTGAACAATGGTTGAATAAAGGTTGAATCGTGGTTGAATAATGGTTGAATAATGGTTTAAATAAAGGTTGAATAACGGTTGAATAATGGTTGAATAGTGGTTGAATCGTGGTTGAATAATGGTTGGATAATGGTTTAAATAAAGGTAAAATAACGGTTGAACAATGGTTGAACAATGGTTGAATAATGGTTGAATGGTGGTTGAACAATGGTTGAATCGTGGTTGAAATAAAGGTTGAATAACGGTTGAACAATGGTTGAATCGTGGTTGAAATAAAGGTTGAATAACGGTTGAACAATGGTTGAATCGTGGTTGAATATTGGTTGAATAATGGTTAAATAACGGTTGAATCGTGGTTGAACAATGGTTGAATCGTGGTTGAAATAAAGGTTGAATAACGGTTAAACAATGGTTGAATCGTGGTTAAATAATGGTTGAATCCTGGTTGAATAATGATTGAATAATGGTTGAATAATGGTTTAAATAAAGGTTGAAAAACGGTTGAACAATGGTTGAATCGTGGGTAAATATTGGTTGAATCGTGGTTGAATAATGGTTTAATAATGGTTGAATTATGGTTGAACAATGGTTGAACAATGATTGAATCGTGGTTAAATAATGATTGAATCGTGGTTGAATTATGGTTGAATAATGGTTGAATCGTGGTTGAATAATGGTTGAATAATGGTTGAATCGTGGTTGAATTATGGTTGAATAATGGTTGAATCGTGGTTGAATCGTGGTTGAACAATGGTTGAATAATGGTTGAATAATTTTTGAAAAGGACTGAATAATGTAGTGAGCCAGGCGGCGGGCCAACGATAAGCCTTTATATCACCTCTGGGGAAGCCCTTTTCACGGCTACACGACTTCAGGGAGGAATTTATGCTGCACTTAAACGAAATTACAAGTAAATAAAAAAAATTAAACAGGGGGCGCAGTAAATAAAGAGCTTTTAAATGCTTCGCCGGTTCAGACGGAGGGTGATGTCGGCAAGCGTCTGCAAGGGCAGAAAGCGCCATAACTCACGGGGGCTTCACCTTGTCAGGGTTTGACCTTGCAGGAGGTTTGTGATGTTTGGGCCCAGGAGTGTCTGATAAACCCGCAGAAGGTTTTAAATCCTCGGCTGACAGGTGCTACCGCAGCCCCGCGGCTGAGATTTATGATGCTGGAACTTTGCGTCTGGCGTCGGGGATATTAGTCCGTTGAACAACACAAACATATTTTTGCAAGTGGACGCCATCATCGCGCTGCGGCACGAAACCGCGTCACGGGAAGGTCACGGAACGGGAATATAAAAGCCTGCTGGCAGTCTGGTTGCAGGTGGGCACAGGTGGCTCCGCCCCAGCAACACCAAATAAGGGCACTGCCACAACAAAGAGGGTCGATATTTGGGAATTATGGCGCCATATGGATAAATCCCATAACATTAAAACCCAATAACTTATCATTTAAAAAAATCCTCCCATGAGGCAGGATCGCCCGTACTGTACTGTGCGGGTGAGCAAATCAAGCGCTCCTGTTTTCTCCGGACTGTCGTAACTTCCCCTGAGCTCACTTGTAAACAAACATTAACATTCCGAGGAAGATATTCCGAGTGCTAGTTGTTCCAAATGTGGCACACTGGCTGCTCTGAGCGCGTGCCCCAATACTGTGCACCTTGCTGGGCCATGGCAGGTGGCTGCTCCCCCTCTATACTCTGGTTCTCCTGATAGTAGTGATGTCCGGCTATTTTTAATGACACAATCAGCAACCATTTTTTCAAATACAGTATATTGTAGAAAGTCATGCCAATGGCTTTTTTGCTTTTTTTTTTTTTACTTTTTTTGGCATTTTTTGTCCTGATATTAATTACTTTTTGGACATTTTTTAAAATAACAATATTTATTATTGTTTTGCCATCTTTCTTAATACCAATACCATTATTATATATTTTTCAACACAAATACAGATGTTTTTTTAACCCTTTTTTAATCCTGATATTTCATTAATATGTTTGGCCATCTTTATTATTATTATTATTATATATTTTTTTCAAAACAAATACAGATTATGTTTTTTTTAACCCTTTTTTGATTCTGATATGAATTACTTTTTGGACATTTTGCACATCCTCATTTCTTCCACTTTGTTTGTGGCGGGCACAAACTACATTACATCTAAATAAAAAAGTAAATTCTTCTAATTCTAATTTCTGATTCTGATCCAAATCTGACTTTTTTTCATAATTTAACTTTGTTCATGTAGTATTGCAATATTTGCTCTTAAAATTATTACTTTTTCTTTTTTTTCCACAATATTACATTTTTATTCTAATAATATGACAACTTTGTTTCTGGATTTGGAAAATAATGATTTTGTAAAATTCAGATTTTTGTATCACAACTGGACATAAATGTAAAATTTTATCACATAATGAAAACTGACAACTTTTACAAATGACGGCTTTTTTTATGAAACGATTTAATTTACTTTCACCTTGTAAAATTGAGGCATTTTCACATCAAAATATTTCACATCATTGATATTTACAAATTCTGCTTCTTTTTGTCACATGCAGGTTTTTTTTCTTGGTAATACTGCAGTATTTTCTCAGAAAAATCAATACTTTTTCTGGTAAAACCGCCACTAATATCGTGTAATATTCATAATAAGACTTTTGTTTATATTACGGGTTATAAAATTCATGTGATATTCCAACTTTTTTCTTGCATTTGGATTTAGTTTTTGCGACATTGCAATATTTTTTGGTAAAATCATTTGTTTTTTTCAATGTTACGGTTTTATACTCACAGTGTGACGATCCATCCATCAATAAACACTCAAACTCATCAAATCGGGATTTTTCCATATGAAGCTGTCACTTTGATCTTGTAAAATTGCAAATAAAATTTTGTAAAATTTTTGTCCCATACAAGTTGCATTATTTTCTCTGCAAAAAAAATTTTTTTTTCTCTTAATATTCCGACTTTTGTTTTGTAAAAGTGCAACCATTTCTAAAAAAATATGTTGTTTTTTTTCGTCCTATTGAAAGTATTTTTTTCTCGTAAAACTGCAGTATTTTCTAAGGGGAAAGAAGGAGTTTTTTCCTTGCGAAACTGTCACATTCATTCATTCATTTTCCATACCGCTTTCCTCATTAGAGGTTGCTGGAGCCTATCCCAGCTGACTTTGGGCGAGAGGCGGGGTACACCCTGGACTGGTCACTGTCCCGTTCATTTTGTAAAATTGCAATCATTTGCTGTCAAATTGGGAATGTTTTTGTCACTTTTATCCGGTAAAATGCAACTTTTTCCTCATCTTGAGGCTTATTATCTTATGGGCTTACTTTTTGTAACATTGAAATACTTTTTTTTGGACTTTTTCTTATAATAATCCGACCTTGGCACCTTATAAATAGGCAATAACAAAAATGCTTTGTACGTACAGCATATAAACAATGTACACGTTTAGTTAGAAATGGAAAAGGTACGTACTCTTCGTTTCCTGGGAAGGCAGAGTGGATTGTTGTTCGGTGTCACTCACGCTGCCTCCATTTATAAAGTGGATCAGAACCACACATACACACACTCACACACACACATATGCGATTATCATTCCATGTCACATGATCGTTCCCCAGACTTAATTACACGAGACGGGGGGAGGCCGGCCGCCGTGTCACTTTGGTGCTTCTCCACGGATGGCGCGTCGTCTGAAGCGAGAGGCAACATCGGGTTGAGGGAAAAAACACGCACAACAAAACAGGAGCTCGTCTTTGTGAGAGGAAGCTGCCAGCCCGCGTTTGTCTGAGCACGCGGCGCGCTGTCACCTGCCATAACCACACATCAACCACCTGCATGACAGCGCCTAGGTGTGTGTGTGTGTGTGTGTGTGTGTGCGCGTGTGCGTGTGTGTGCGTGTCGCATCAAAGTGCATCGACTACACCGGGGGTGTCCAAAGGGCGGCCCGGGGGACATTTTCTCCCCCAGTCGTTCTAAAAATACAACTGGATTAAGCAATATCAGGCGAAATTGCGTGTGAATGCTGTTTTAAATCGTTTCACAAAGCATGGCTAATATGCTAGCATGCTAACTGTTAGATTGCTAGCACTTAGCATGATAGCGCAAGGTTTCAATAAAAGTTATAGCTACAAAAACGTCTAAAATATCATGCTAATGTTTGCAATGACACTAAGTGTCTGTAAGTTCATACCTACAAAAAATGCCAAAATGCTAACTGCATGAAAACTAGCGCGATAACACCTTGCAAGATAGCGGTAGCTCAGATGCTGACTGCTGGGATGCTAACACCTAGCGTGATAACACTCGTCCGTCAGTTTGACGCTGTAAAAATGGTCAAAACTTTAACAGGCTAATGTTGGCACACTAACAATGCCAACAGTTTGCTGACATCTAATATAATAACGCTAAGTGCCTATATAAGTTTATACTATATATCCTAAAAATGTTAACATATAAATGCTTGCATGCTAACACTACTGACATGCTAACTGTAAGCATGCTAACACCTAGCATTATGGAACTAAATATTGTTGTAAAGAGTTTACGTGTATCTCCAATATGGCTGAAATTGTAACATGCTAACATGCAAATGTTAACAATGCCGACATGCTCACCGTTAGCGCCCTAACACCTAGCATGACAACACTGCTTATTATCTTAAATCTATGAAGTTCGACAAAATGTCAATAGGATCATGTTTGAAGGCTAGCAGTGCTAACATGCTAACTCTTACCAAAATGGCTAAAGCATGTTAAAAGTGTTAAAAACATGCTAAACACTTCCCACCAACTACCACGACAACACTATCTGTTACTTTAAATCTTCGAAAATGACCAATGTTAACGCCAAATGTCAACACGCCAATGTTAGCACACCTGGCATGATAGCACAAAATATTTATGTAAAACCATCACTCCAAAATGGTTTAAATGTTAACTTGCTAATGTTAGCATGCAAACAGGGCCAACACGCTAGCAGTTAACATCTTAACATCTGGCAAGTGTTTGTCAGTTTAAAGCTATAAAAATGTGCAAAATGTTAACACGCTAACAGTTAAGAAGCTAACACCATGCAAGATAACTCAAATTTCATATCCAATGGAAATGTTAAAGTAAATGCTAACATGTTAACTCTTAGCATGTTACCATCTAGCATGATAGCGCTATGTATTATGTAAGCCCCTAGGTGCAAAATTGTTAACATGCTAACATGCTTATGCTCACATGTTAACAGTGTCAACATGCTAACAGTTAGCCTCCTGACAGCTAACAGAATCAAAATAACAGTTACTGTCCCACCGCCTAGCACACACTAAGTATCAGTTTCAATCCATGCAAATGACCAGAAGGTTAACAAGCTAACATTAGCACACTGACATGCTAACAGTTAGCATGCTACTACCATCCAACCTAATATAGTATGCCTTTCTATATGTCTATCTATAAAATGCTAACATGCTAATGTGTGCATCATAGCAATGTTAACATGTTAATTGCTAGCACGCTAACAGCTAGCGTGAAAGCGCTAACCGTCTACATGAGGAGAAAAAGTGTTATTTTACGTGATTCCCTGACTCTTGCAGAGCTTTTGTGCTGTCGTCTTTAAAACTGCCACATTTTTGGAGTCGTTTGTCGTCCTTTCAGGTCGTTCCCCATCAAACAGGAAGTCTCCTGCTCCTGCACGCGTCGGCGGAGGAGACTAAACGTTCCATATGTGGACATCGCGCTTCGCCGCTTCCCGCTGCTCTCCGGCGAAGGCCAAGAGTTTCAGGTGCGAGCAGAACCGTCATAATTGGCGAGGCGCTCGGAGGGCCCAGGGCTCCAATCTCCGGCATGCTTCCGCTGTCATGTCCCATGCTCGGGCCTGTCATCAGTCTTCATCAGGCGCTAGCACGCCGCTCCTGCAAGCGCCGTCGCCAGAGCGGCGATTTATCCCTCGGATAATCGATGGTGACAGCCCGCGTGTGGGTGCGAACGTGATTCATCGCTTTGTTCCATTAATTAAGCGCCGGTTGTGCATTTGGAGACCCGGATGACGGGGATGACGCGTCGCTCGGACCTTCGCCCGGCTTCGGCGCGGCGGGGGGCGGGGTTTTCCTCGGATTTATGTGGCTGGAGCACACGGGATGAAACCACCGGACCGTGATATGCGAAGTTTAATCCCGGCGGCGGATCCGGGTCTGCCGGTGACGGACACGGGGGAAGCGTGTTCGCAGGACAACTGGGAATCGGAGCGCATGAGGCCGCGGAAAAGGAGAAACGTGTCTCTACAGCCATTTAGTACTACATTGCACAACACAGCAGACACAGAACCGATGTTGTAGCGGCGGCAAGGCGCAAACTGCCGGGACAGCGTTAGCAGCAACGAGGTTTGGACTGTAAAGAGCAGCGAGCGTGACGCGCGGGGCTTTCACACCAACATCGGGGCAGCCGCATTTTCAAGCGCATGCAGAGCTAAGATTACCAGACAGGATTCAACGCTAACGTTATTAAAAGTCATTCCGTGTCTCCTCTACTAGTCTATTACTCATTTGTGACACGTAATGTTGCACAAATAATGCGCCAGCGTTCGAAATCTGAAGCAAAAATGTTGTAAAAAAAAAAACGAATCATACAAAACCACGCGCGTTCCATGCCCGGTTTAAATGTCCAGTCATTCTGTGACTCGACTTCTAGTTAATTACTAGTTTGTTACGTGCCGTGTTGTACACAAACCAAGACAGTGTACAAAAGCCTGGCAAACTTTAGGTCAAAAACCAAATCATACAACAATGCTGTGTCAAAAACCGAGGTTTGGCTGTCCAGTCATTTAGTGACTTGACTTCTAGTTAATTACTAGTTTGTTACGTGTCGTGTTGTACAAAAACCAAGACAGTGTACAAAAACCTGGCAAACTTTTTGTCGAAAACTAAATCATACAAAAATGTTGTGTCCAAAACCGAGGTTTGGCTGTGCAGTCATTCAATGACTCGACTTCTAGTTAATTACTAGTTTGTTACGTGCCGTGTTGTACAAAAACCAAGACAGTGTACAAAAACCTGGCAAACTTTAAGTCAAAGATCTAATCATACAAATACGCTGTGTCCAAAACCGAGGTTTGGCTTTCTAGTCATTCAATGACTCGACTGTTAGTTAATTACCAGTTTGTTACGTGCCGTGTTGTACACAAACCAAGACAGTGTACAAAAACCTGGCAACTTTTTGTCAAAAACCAAATCATACAACAATGCTGTGTCCAAAACCAAGGTTTGGCTTTCCAGTCATTCAATGACTCGACTTCTAGTTAATTACTAGTTTGTTACGTGCCGTGTTGTACAAAAACCAAGACAGTGTACAAAAACCTGGCAAACTTTAGGTCAAAAACCAAATCATACAACAATGCTGTGTCCAAAACCGAGGTTTGGCTGTCCAGTCATTCAATGACTCGACTTCTAGTTAATTACTAGTTTGTTACGTGCCGTGTTGTACACAAACCAAGACAGTGTACAAAAGCCTGGCAAACTTTAGGTCAAAAACCAAATCATACAACAATGCTGTGTCAAAAACCGAGGTTTGGCTGTCCAGTCATTTAGTGACTTGACTTCTAGTTAATTACTAGTTTGTTACGTGTCGTGTTGTACAAAAACCAAGACAGTGTACAAAAACCTGGCAAACTTTTTGTCGAAAACTAAATCATACAAAAATGTTGTGTCCAAAACCAAGGTTTGGCTGTGCAGTCATTCAATGACTCGACTTCTAGTTAATTACTAGTTTGTTACGTGCCGTGTTGTACAAAAACCAAGACAGTCTACAAAAACCTGGCAACCTTTTGTCAAAAACCAAATCATACAACAATGCTGTGTCCAAAACCGAGGTTTGGCTGTCCAGTCATTCAGTGACTCGACTTCTAGTTTATTTACTTTACTTGATTTGTAGTTTGTCATGTGCAAAACCGAGACGGTGTACGAGAACCAAGGCAACATTTTTTGATGAGAAACGGAACCGTACGACAGATGAAAGCGGAGTGTCCAGTCATGGCGAGACCTTACTAGTACTACCAAGGCCGAGTACGAAAACCGAGGCATCATTTTGAAGAGATTCAAAACTGAAGCATACAAGAACTGCGGTGTTTGACTTTCTGGAACAGATAAACTGACTTTACCCAATTTTTTACACGCCAAATCCATTCAGGTAAGGTACACTTCGAGTAGAGTCTGACCTTCCGGAAGGGATGTAGTGTAAAAACTTCTGTGTATTCATTTTGAATGACCTCCAACGTTATTGGTCCAGTCAGCTCCCATTAAGGGCCGTTACCTTTGGGAGCAATGGGATTCATAAGGCGATGCAAATTGTCTTTGCCATGGAAGTGAGGTGGCGTTCCGTTTATATTTACCTTGTTTGACAGCCAAGCATGTTAAAATTCTACTACAAGTCCACTTGGATCCAGCAGCCCGGTCCATAATTCTTAAGAAGGTTGTGATGCGGTTGGAGGGAAAGGGAAAGTTCCGGAGCGCCAATGAAGAGGTCTTAGACGGCGGAGGAAGAATGGGAGCGCCATCCCCGGTCCCCGGTGGACGCTCCAGACTGCTGATGTTGTGAGTCTGTCGAAAAGTCGAGTCCAATTCGTCAGAGAGTGTCACAGGAGCCAATACTTCGTCCCGTCCCGCTGACAGATGGACGTTTAATCGCATGCTGACACTCCTGACTCGGAATCGCATCGGTGAAAACCCTTGAGTCAGCTCGATTGATCATGCCTTTTTTTCTTTTGGAAGCCGGCGGCTCGGGAGAACTTAGTTGGTGACAGTTTTCCTTTGTGAGGTCACAGCTCAGCCGCTAACGGACGCTCCGTCGCAGCGCCAACCGTCCTCGCGGGATAAGAACAAGCTGAGGTGGAAAGGATTCCGCGGGATTGACCCCGCGTCCTGCCACGCGTCTGCCGCTTGCACTCGGCCGAAACAATCATAGCTTGTGAAGCGGCCGTTAGATGGGAAGGGAAGTTTGGGAAAGGTGAACACGGGCAGGTGAGCTTGGGTGACTCACTCCGCCTGGACCTGGACATTGATCCGACTCTCAGAGCGGAGACACCGAGCATCTAAATCCATTTGCATTCACAGGCTTTCAGGTACTCACAGAAGGTCCTAAATGGTACCTTTCCTGGACCCATTTCATACCTAAAGTCAGGAATGGGTACCGTACGCAAACCACTATGATTTGGTTTTCCATGAACATTTTTGCCTTGATTTTTGTGCAACATAACAAACAGTAATAAACTAGTAATAAACTAGTAATAAACTAGTAATAAACAAGTAATAAACTAGTAATAAACTAGTAATGAACGAGCAACCACGTCACGGAATAACTGGACAGTCAAACTTCCGTTTTGGAACACCACAGTTCTTCTATGATTTGGTTTTCAATTGAAATTTTGCCTCCATTTTTGCGCAACACAGCACGTAACAAACTAGTAATAAACTAGTAATGAACGAGCAACCAAGTCAGGGAATAACTGGACAGTCAAACTTCCGTTTTGGAACACCACAGTTCTTCTATGATTTGGTTTTCCGTGAAAATTTTTGCCTTGATTTTTGTGCAACATAACAAACTAGTAATAAACTAGTAATAAACGAGCAACCAAGTCACGGAATAACTGGACAGTCAAACTTCCGTTTTGGAACACCACAGTTCTTCTATGATTTGGTTTTCCGTGAAAATTTTGCCTCCATTTTTGCGCAACACAGCACGTAACAAACTAGTAACAAACTAGTAATAAGCTAGTAGCCGAGTCAAAGAATGACTGCGCAGTCAAACCCGGTTTCAAACACCACAGTTTTGTTTTTCTATGAAAATGTTGCCTCGGTTTTTGTACACTGCCTTGATTTATTTTGCGCAACACGGCACGTAACAAACTAGTAATAAACTAGTAATAAGCTAGTAGCCGAGTCAAAGAATGACTGCGCAGTCAAACCCGGTTTCAAACACCACAGTTTTGTTTTTCTATGAAAATGTTGCCTCGGTTTTTGTACACTGCCTTGATTTATTTTGCACAACACGGCACGTAACAAACTGGTCACAGAATGACCGAAAGTCGGTTTACTTTGTAATGTTTAAAATAATTAATATATTGTATCTTTTTTAAAAGGCAAACATTTTAAATGTATTCAAATTGAATCAATATTGCACATTTGATATGATTTTCTCCCGTTTCTTTCGCTTCTTCTATATTAGCTCGGCTATTCTGTCACCCGCTAGCTCAGGGTTGCAAATAAATACTTCAATTCGTCTGACGTTGTGGATTCTTCATGTTTTGACTTGAAATGTTCTACTTTTTAAAATTTACCCAACACATTTGGTGTATTTGCACAAATTATTGGTATCGGGTTGGTATCGCTGATACCAGCCGGAATTTTAGAAACAAATTCAGAGGCATGGCAAATCACTACGAGATGCACAGAAACGGAATAAAATCGAAAATGCGGTATAAAAATTGCTTTTATATACAACTCTGCGCAAAATGATGATTTGCATTGATAGAAATTTTAATTAAAGTCGACTTTGTCATTTTAAGGGTTTAATAAGTTCGTATAAAATCATTTTTCCCATTTTCGGGGCTCCCCGTGGAGGCCACATCATTACATTTGGATTGATTTCATAAATAAAAAGAAATGACCGCAATTCATTCTCAACTCAATGAAGAAATGATGAGATATATTTTTAAAACACATAAAACTTGGAGGATGACTGAACGCTGCTTTGCATGCGGTGCTTTCATTGTTGCCGCCGTTCCTCAAGGTCTGGGGTGCAGCCTTTTGCACACGCAAAATCCCAGAACACATGAAGCGTCCACCCAAACAGGTAGCCATTATTTTTAGAAGCACTCCGGGGAGAGCCCCTCCAAAAGCGCCATCAACACAGTAGCCGTGTTGCGTGTCCTCGAACGCATCACGGAGTGGAAATATGACACCCGTGTGTGACAGACACACACTCGCCGCAGGGAGCGTTCACACCGGGTAATTATGCACTGTGTTTGGCTGCCTCTCCGGAGGGGGTGCGACGGGTGGGACGCCGGCGGTCCCGCGGATGCCAGGGTGAAAATTACACCGCCTCCTCGGTGGGTTTGGAGAGCCAGCAGACCTCATCAAGCGGCAGGTGAGTGCATTTTTTTGCATCTCACCTCCCCGCCCCCCATCCCCCGGTATAAATAGAAACGCTGTCACATCTCATTTGCTGTGTCGTCTTTCAGAACCACCTCCTCGGAGATGCCGGCCACTGAGAGGGCGGCCGGGCCCGGCTAATGAACAAGAGGACAGTCCTGGCACCTTCAATGCCCTCAGAGAGAGCTTTGGTCACTTTTGCAATATTTTGGATGTTTCTTTGCTATATTTAGAAGCCATGTTTGGTTCCCCGGGTGCTACATGTGTGTTAAAACCTCAGTTACCGTACTTACAGTACCTATTTTATTTGGACATTTGGTAACCTCGGGATGCTGGGATGCAATCCAACCAATCACATCATTAGACCCGCCCACCACATACTGATGCTGTGCCGTATGCTGTAGCATCGTGACGTAGAAGCTCATAAAATACGCCATTACAAAAAAACATCGTATTTTTAACATGTATTCATGATCAGCAAAGTTAAATAATTAATTAATAATACAAGTGGAAATGATTTGAATAAATTGATGTAAACGTTTAAAAATCTATTAGGTCGATTGAACAAATTAATTCACAATTTCATGAATTTATTCAAGGATATTTTGATTATTTATTATTATTTTAATGCCATTGAATGAATCTTGTGCACCCTTTATAGGAGCAACAACTATCTTCCCACAATAACAAGGCAATGCATGATGGGAAGCAGTTAAGATAGCTATCTTAAATTAACTGCTATAGCTAGAAGTACCAATACTAGTGGATAATAAAAAAACAACAACTATCTTCCCAGCATAGCAAAGCAATACATAATGGGAAGCAGTTAAGATCGCTAGCTATAGCGAGCTTAAATAGCTTCATGAAGATAGTTAGCTATCTTGCTGCTTAAAGATAGTTAGCTACATTAACTGCTTCCCATCATGCAGTGCTTTCCCATAGTTATAATAGTTGTAGTTTATTATTCTCCACTAGTTAGTATTGGTTCTTGTATGGGAAGGAGTTGAGATAGCTAGGTATATCTATCCTAACTGCTTCCCTTCATGCATTGCTTTGCCATAGTTATAACAGTTGTTTATTATCCTCCACTAGTTAGTATTGGTACTTGTATGGGAAGGAGTTGAGATAGCTAGGTATATCTATCCTAACTGCTTCCCTTCATGCATTGCTTTGCCATAGTTATAACAGTTGTTTATTATCCTCCACTAGTTAGTATTGGTACTTGTATGGGAAGGAGTTGAGATAGCTAGGTATATCTATCCTAACTGCTTCCCTTCATGCATTGCTTTGCCCTAGTTATAACAGTTGTTGATTATTATTCTCCACTAGTTAGTATTGGTTCTTGTATGGGAAGGAGTTGAGATAGCTAGACATAGCTATCCTAACTGCTTCCCATCATGCATTGCTTTGCCATAGTTATAACAGTTGTTTATTATCCTCCACTAGTTAGTATTGGTACTTGTATGGGAAGGAGTTGAGATAGCTAGGTATATCTATCCTAACTGCTTCCCTTCATGCATTGCTTTGCCATAGTTATAACAGTTGTTTATTATCCTCCACTAGTTAGTATTGGTACTTGTATGGGAAGGAGTTGAGATAGCTAGGTATATCTATCCTAACTGCTTCCCTTCATGCATTGCTTTGCCATAGTTATAACAGTTGTTTATTATCCTCCACTAGTTAGTATTGGTACTTGTATGGGAAGGAGTTGAGATAGCTAGGTATATCTATCCTAACTGCTTCCCTTCATGCATTGCTTTGCCATAGTTATAACAGTTGTTTATTATCCTCCACTAGTTAGTATTGGTACTTGTATGGACAGCAGTTAGGATCTTCCCATCAAGTATTGCTCTGCTATGCCGGGAACGTGTAATTCTCCACTAGCACTGGTACTTGTCTTGTATATTTCTTGCCTACCTGTGCCGTGTTGAGTTGCTGTGCGATGATATTTTGCTTTTATGGCCCCGCAAATGAGACTATTTCAAGTAATAACCTCCGGCAATGGGTTGACGAGCTCATTGAGAGTTCCCCTGTAGCTCATGATTGGTTCCAGCCAAATAAAGAGCGACTTCCTCCCCACCATGACAGCCCACTTTAAACGTTCCACCCTGGAAATTACAGCGCATGTTATTTGGGACTTCTATGATATGCTGTCATGCATCGTGCCTGCCCGGATCAGGAAAAAGACCCGACAAAGGCTTTCCATCTGCTCCTTCCCACATGCAGCATGTAATCTGCATGTTTGCATGCGTGGCCACGAGGCAGCAAAGGACACGGGAGACGTCTGCGGCAGAAGCAGCCGAGGACAAGTGAGGCCACGCCGGCTCCTCGCCAGGCCTCCGGCAGAACAAGGATTATTAAATGTCAGCTGGTACGTTTTACAGCCTCAAAGTGAGGAGATACCGCTTATCTCCCCGATAGACGACGCGCCGCCAAACAACACCGATGCTGACCTGCTCGGGGAGATCCCGGAGGAATCTTCTCCAAACGGATTATGATTATTACTCTCAGTGTCCGTTCCTTGTGATCGTGGTCAGAAGTCCAGCGTGAGCGCCCCCTGTAGGAAAATGCTCCTATGCTGTGCTGAAGCGGGAATCTTTCATCGCATCCAAGGGAAGGGGCATGCGGCATGCGGCGGAGATTTCTGTCGTGACACAATGGACAAAAACATCACCGAAAGCCTTGCCCGAAAGCACACAGGAAGTCAGCTGTTTGGGGTAGAACCGGTCTTTCGGGTCGCAGACAAAGGCGGGCACGCAGCATATCGTGCATATCAACGTTTCAGCACAACAAACGTTCCTTGTAGATTGCACAGTGGTGGTGTGCACGAGTGCTGTCAGCGCCGGGGAGCCGCGGTTCATTGGGTGGATAATGACTCCCAGCATGTGCTGTCGCATTGTAAAGCAGAGCATCACCCTATCCTCTATTTTATTTTCTTCTTGAGGTTTAATCAGGCAAAACCGCATGCAGCATAGCATGCATTGTCTTTCTGAAGAGACAGCTCCACTTCCAACATATTTTTCCCAAAATCCTAGCGACTAAAACTGTCAACAGCCCCAAAACCAGCTTTTGGTGGGGCAATTGCATCCTGCCTACGGTCAGGCATGGCTGCAGCGCAGCGCAGTGCATTCATTCATTTTCTGTGCCGCTTATCCTCATTGGGGTGTCGGGTATGCTGGAGCCTATCCCAGCTGGCTTCGGGCGGGAGGCGGGGCACACCCTGGACTGCTCGCCAGTCAATCCCAGGGCATATGCGTCATCAACCACACTTGGATCAAAGATCTTGGCGACTGTCAACAGCCACAAAACCAGTGACTTTTTCTGGTATTGTGGCGAGACAATCCCGTCTCCTGGCATGGTCTGGGGGCACACGAGTGCTGCCAGCATCGCAGGGCTGCGGTTCATCAAGGGGAAAAGGAATTCCAGCATGTGCACGGTGAAGCCGGCCACGAGACTTCGGCAAGCCTTTTATGACTTCTTGTCAAGCGACAGGACAATAACAAGTCATTACTTCTACTTTAGAGTAGTCAGTGTGCAGCCATTTACACGTCAACAAGCTTGTACTACAAATAAATCCAAAAATATCATCTATTAAAAGTGTAATTACTATTCTACAAATAAATTCTTATTTAATAATCATATTAAAAACGTCGTTTTTGTCAGTTTTTTTCAGCACGATGGCGGCCATGATTGTTGCAGACGAGGACCCCGTGTGTGGAGTCAGCCTTATTGGGTCAAAGATCTGGGTCAAGGTAACTCGTTCGGTTTCGTCTCCTGTACGTTTTATGTAAATGTTTGGCATTTCAGTCCAACCAGCTCAGTTGTCTTTTCAGCATAGCAATGGTAGAATGTTAGCATAGCACAGGTAGAATGTTAGCAGGGCAAAAGTAGAATGTTAGCCTAGCAAAGGTAGAATGTTAGCAGGGCAAAGGTAGAATGTTAGCCTAGCAATGGTAGAATGTTAGCATAGCAAAGGTAGAATGTTAGCCTAGCAATGGTAAAATGTTAGCATAGCAAAGGTAGAATGTTAGCATAGCAATGGTAGAATGTTAGCATAGCAAAGGTAGAATGTTAGCCTAGCAATGGTAAAATGTTAGCATGGTAATGGTAGCATGTTAGCATAACAATAGTAGAATGTTAGCATTGCAATGGTATAATGTTAGCATAGCAATGGTAGAATGTTAGCATGGTAATGGTAGCATGTTAGCATAGTAATGGTAGCATAGTAATGATAGAATGTTAGCATAGTAATGGTAGCATAGTAATGATAGAATGTTAGCATGGTAATGGTAGCACAGTAATGTTAGCATAGTAATGGTAGAATGTCACCATAGTAATGTTAGCATAGTAATGGTAGAATGTTAGCATAGTAATGTCAGCAAAGTAATGGTAGAATGTTAGCATAGTAATGTCAGCATAGTAATGTTAGCATAGTAATAGTAGAATGTTACCATAGTAATTTCAGCAAAGTATTAGTAGAATGTTAGCATAGTCATGTTAGCATAGTCATGTTAGCATAGTAATGGTAGAATGTTAGCATAGTAGTGTCAGCAAAGTAATGGTAGAATGTTAGCATAGTAATGTCAGCATAGTAATGTTAGCATAGTAACGGTAGCATAGTAATGTTAGTATAATAATGGTAGAATGTTAGCATAGTCATGTTAGCATAGTAATGGTAGAATGTTACCATAGTAATGGTAGAATGTTACCATAGTAATTTCAGCAAAGTAATGGTAGAATGTTAGCATAGTAATGTCAGCATAGTAATGTTAGCATAGTAACGGTAGCATAGTAATGTTAGTATAGTAATGGTAGAATGTTAGCATAGTCATGTTAGCATAGTAATGATAGAATGTTAGCATAGTAATGGTAGCATAGTAATTTTAGCATAGTAATGGTAGAATGTCACCATAGTAATGTTAGCATGATCACAGGAGAATGTTAGCATGGTAATGATAGAATGTTAGCATATTGTGTAACATATTTATTTGTGTAATATTTGGACTTTTTCCCTCCTAAATGTATTTATTTTTCTTCAAATTATACTTTATTTGTGTAATATTTTGAATTTTTCCCTCTTAAATGTATTTATTTTTCTTAAATTGGACTCTATTTATGTAATATTATGACATTTTTTAAATGTATTTGTTTTTCTTAAATTGGACTTTATTTGTGTAATATTTTGACTTTTTCCCTCCTAGATTTTATTTATTTTTCTTAAATTTGACTTTATTTACATAATATTGTCTTTTTTCTCCGAAATTCGGTATATTTTTCCCTTAAGTGTACAAATCTTTACACGTAAAAGTAGGACTTTGTATTAAAAAGTCCTAAAATTTGAATTTTTTTCTTCATTCTTCAGTCTCAAAATTTCCGGATTATTTTTTTCCAAATTGGAAATGATTTCTAAAAACGACGACTTTATGTTGTTTTTGTTCGTTGATGTTTTTGTGCGCCGCATTTAAAGAGTCCATCCATTCGCCCCCAAAAGAGGTCGAGGAGGACCCGCGTGAAAGTTCATTCCATGCACATGACAGCTTTCCGTTCTCATTCCTAAACATCTTCTTCACTCTGGCGGCTGTTTTTCCTTTTTTCCTGGTGGTTTGTCTGGAAAAGCCATTTGCTCAAAGATGGCGGGATTGACAGGCGCAAACACCGATGTAAACAAACCAATCAGGAGGCCTCGGTTGATGGCGCTCGCGGCGACTCGGCAAAAAAACAAACAGGCGTGGGATGATCCTGTATTACTGCGGCACGGAGCACTGAAGTCCGGAGACTGCGGCGAGCGTGCTTCATTACCTTTCATTCTCCGCGTGTGTGCGTGCGTGTGCGTGCGTGCGTGTAGTGCACCCTCAGCGCTTCCTCGGCGCCGTCATCCAAATCATAATTACAATGTAATATCACGCGTAAGGCAGCGCCCCTGCTGTTGTTTCCCTTCCTCTCCTCTTCTATGAATATGAAATGTTGTCATGCTGAGCTCTCAGAGAACAGGAACGCCACCTTCTGTGTGTGCGTGCGGGCGCGGCGCCGGAGATTCCTACCCTCCCGGTCGGAAAAAGGAAGGAAAACATCGCCTCCTGTTTGTCCCTCTGTCCGAGCACCACAGCGCAGCAGGTCTTGTCTGTACAGTCAAGCATGGTGGCACTAGGGTGCACGAGTGCTGCCAGTATCGGAGAGCAGTGGTTCCAACCAAAGTATAAACCTTTTCTGGTGTTTTGGTGAGATCATTGTGTCTTGTCCACATTCAAGCATGGTGGCGGTAACATGCACGAGTGCTGCTAGTCCTCGCGAGCTGTGGTTCCAACCAAACTATAAACCTTTTCTGGTGTTTTGGTGAAATAATTGTGGCTTGTCCACATTCAAGCATGGTGGCGGTAACATGCACGAGTGCTGCTAGTCCTCGCAAGCTGTGGTTACAACCAAACTATAAACCTTTTCTGGTGTTTTGGTGAAATAATTGTGTCTTGTCTACGTTCAAACATTGTGGCGTTAGGGTGCACGAGTGCTGCCGGTAGTGGGGAGCTACGCTTTCAACAAACTATAAACTTTTTCTGGTGTTTTTGGTGAGATCATTGTGTTTTGTCTACAGTCCAGAAAGGTAATGATAACAGCATCGCAGTCTTGGGCTGCATGAGTGCTGCCGGCACCAGAAGACAGAATTGCGACGCACTGATAATGAGCCAACACACAGCCATCATTGTTTAAAAAGCTGGCAACACAAGTGACAAGCGAGATAAATGTGTCTTCCCAACGTCCATCCATGGTGGCGACAGGGTGCAAGAGTGTTGCTGGTAGTAGAAAGCTACGGTTCCAACAAACTATAACTTTTCCAGGCGTGTGAGGTTGCAGAATGGGGCAGCACGAGTGCTGCCAGCACCAGTTGCAGCACAAATTTACGATCTACTCAAAATGAGCCAACACGCAGCCAGTACTGTCTAAATAGATGGCAACATGAGTGCCTAGCAAGATCGCTGCGTCTTGCATAAAGTCAAGCATGGTGGCGGTAGTGTGCACGAGTGCTGCTGGTACTGAGGAGCTGCAGTTCCAACAAAACTATAAACTTTGTCTGGTGTTTTGGTGAGATCATTGTGTCTTGCCTACAGTCCAAGAAGGCGGTGGTCGCGGCGTAACGGTCTGGGGCTGCACGAGTGCTGCCGGCACCAGTCGGAACACAGAATTACAATTCCCCGAAAATGAGCCAACACACAGCCAGTACCGTCTAAATATGTGGCAACACGAGTGCCTAGCAAGACCACTGCGTCCTGCCTGCAGTGAAGTGTGGTGGTGTGCACGAGTGCTAAGTGTTCAAATGAAGTTAAAAGAATAGTAAATAATATGATATTAAACAAGAATAGGAGGTGTTTGCAGGCTAAATGAAGAGGATAAATAAACGGCGGGCTTGCTAAACAAAAAGATGAATATATTTGGAGATGCTAAATTTTGTGTCACACGAGCGTTCCTCATTCGGAACGGGAGATGTATGTTTTTAAAAAATCAATTCAGCACTTTTCGCCGCATTAGTAAGGTGCCTGTCGCCTCCCTGGGGAGCAAAGCAGATGATGGCTGCAAATTAATTTGTGACTCTCGGAATTGATTTGGCCATCCCGCCAGGTATTTGATAAATAACCCGTCAAAAAAAAACCCTCGGACGATAAATACAGTTATTATCTCTTCCGGGTGTAATTAGAGCTCGCTGCAAAAGACTGAGCACGCTTGATTGGCCCGCAACCTCCGAGGTGGCGCCACTGACACCAGTGAAATTAGCCACGTTCTGATTGGAAGTTGCCGTTTAAAGCTTCCTTGCAAGGAGGCGACGCGCTCGGGTGTGTCTTTGAACGCTCCATACGCGCGTCCCGGGACGTTGGGCAGCAGGACCCACCTTCACCTCTGCCGGCCGAGCCGCCACCCAAATTCCATAGCACATTTCAGAATAATACAGCCATTTCAATCCCTCGTTAGTTTGTTTCCAGGCCCGACCGTGATAAGTGGAATGCTTCTGTAGATAGAGCATAGAAAACCTGGGTACAACCTTCTAAATGCAATTTTTAACATTATTTGAGCCCTCTAGACACAAAATAACACCCCTATACTTCTATTACTCAATAAAATAGACACAATAAGAGAAAATGACACACATTTGACATAAATACCATGTTTACCACTTTCTAAATACACTTTTTAACATTATTAAAGCCCTCTAGGCACAAAATAACACCCCTATACTCACCTTTACACCCCATTGGCCAATATAGTAGACAGAATAAGAGAAAATGAGACATATTAGGCATAGGAATCCTGTTTACCACATTTTAAATACAATTTTGCATGAAATAACATCCCCATAATTATCTCTACACTCCTATCACCCAACAAAATAGACACAATAAGAGGAAAAAGGACGTCATAGACATAGAAACCCTGTTTACCACCTTCAAAATACAATTTCTTACACCTTTCCGCTTCTATTACCGAATATAGTAGCCAGAACAAAACAAAAGGAGACATCGTTAACCTCCTCCAAACTACAATTTTGAAAATTATTAGTGCCCCCTAGGCATGAAATAACATCCCTATAGTCATCTTTACACCCCATTGGCCAATATAGTAGACATAATAAGAGAAAATAAGACACATTAGACACAGAAACCCTGGTTACCACCTTCAAAATACAATATTGAACGTTACTAGAGCCCTCTAGACATGAAATAACACCCCTATAGTTAGCTTTCCACTCCTATCAGCTAATATAGTAGACATACAAGACTCATGCTCATGTGTGTCGCTGTAAATGCGTGCCGACGTTTGACAGGAAGTCAAGTTGAGGGTTCAGAGTTGAGTTTTAGCCTGGTGGTGGTGGCGACCACCGTAACAGTAGCCCATGTTTACACCGGCAACGTAGTATTGACAATGTCAAAGACAATACTAATAATGTCGAGGCCTCATAGGCGGGATAGGTGCGTCCCATTACGTGCATTCACGAGCTGGCTCTTTTTAGCTGTTTTTATATCTTGACGAGGCACGGGAAAGAGGAAAACGTGTGCCCTCGTTAATGGACTTATTTATGATGGCCTCCGTCTTTAATTGCCGCATGCTTTTATTTGTCATCTTTTACGCTTTATTCATTTTCACACCTTGGTCTTTACACGAAAAAAGTCGTAAATATCAGAGAAAGAAAGAGGCGTTTGTTTACGAGAAAAAAGTCCCACCAGTACGGGAATATGTTGTACATTTACAAGAGTAAAGTTCGGGAGAATAAAGTTCATGAGAAATTGTTCTTAAATAAATTTACAAAAAACTAATTTGCTAATTTACAAGAATAAAGTTGTACCTTTACAAGAAAAAAAAAAGTCCTTCATTAACCAGAAAAAAGTCAGAACAGTACGAGAAATTCCCGACTGCACTCTCCTGAATTTATGATAAAAATGTTTATAAATTTACAAAAAAGTCACAAATTTGCATGAATACGTTCGAAAATATCTGGGGAAAAAGGCGGTCATTTATGAGAAAAAACTATTACGAGAAAAATATCCAGAGAACAGTTCATAGATTTACGCAAAAAAAGTCGGAAATTTGCAAGAAAGTCGCAAATTTACAGTTGCGAAGTCGCAATTTGCGACAATATGCATGAAAAGATTAGAAATGTACATAGAAATGTAAATAGAAATGTTACATCAACACACTATCATGCTAGGTGTTAACATGCTAACAGTTAGCATGCTAGCTCCAGCATTTAAGTTCGGCGTCAGCATCGCCAGCATTCACACGCAATTGGTCCCTTTGTAGTTTTACTCGTGTGCTTCGCGGCATTCGCGCAATTAGTGTAGCAGTACGTTCCTCTCCTTTGGCGCCCCCTGGCGGCTTTGAGCGCTTTTGTGTCCTGACACTCCAGCCTAAATGTTGGCCCCCAGGTGATTTGCGGCAATTACACACCTGCGTTTGGCCCTCGGGAAATCCTTTTGGTCTTGATTTTCTGCATCTCCGTCTCCAAAGTCTTTTCAAATTCATGGAAACAAAAGTTACTTTTTTTTTGTCACGCTGACTTTTGGTGTTTTTATCGTTCGCATCCACCCGGCAAAATGCCGCTTATCATTCCGGTCAGGACTTGTGGGTCCGTGACGGCAAATTAACGAGTCTGATGTCTCCCCCCCGTCACGAGCGCTTATTGTTTTTCTGTGGGGGGGGGGTTCAGTGGTGGCGGGAGGGCGAGGGGCTGAGATGGGTTAGCCCCGTGACGCGCCGTTCACTCTAAATGTAAATGAGAAGGGTTCCGGGGTGCGCTGGTCAGGCGGCGGGACGCACGGATGACAAAGAGACGGTCGCCCGTGTCCAACACCGGACGTCTTCTACGGAGACGAGGGCTGATTTCACATGTTTGGACTGTTCTATTCCGTTAAAGCTCTTTGGGTTAGCTTATTTTTACACTTGCGAATGAGAGATGCTGGCGTCTGCTGGCTTTTGTGACACTTTGACCCTGGAACTGATTATTTATACTGCCATTATTTTTCTTCCGCTTAAAAAAATGATTACAAATGTTAAAAATAGAAGGGGAGGTGGGCATGCAGGGCCGTGACCTTACCCGCAGGCGAGGACCTGCTGGGCGGCAGACGGGGCGCGCCGGTCCTTGGGGCGTGTTTTGCTTCCGAGTGTGCAGCCACCTCCGGAGCGCATCCCTGACGGCGAGCAGAGAGCGAGGGGGGGGTTGAATGGCAAAAAAAACCCTGCAGGACACACACACACACACACTTCCCCGATCTGTGACTGTACGAGCACTCAGCAGGAAGAAAGAACAGACTCACACAAAAACAGACGGACGCCCATCCTGGAAGAGCTTTGGACGTCCTAATTCGGATCAAATCTGCCAGAAACATCCCAAGCGCCAGCGGCGGAACACAAAGAAGAAGGAAAACAAAACGAGGCTTAAAAATGGAGTCGATTTTGAATTAAATTGCGGTTTAAACTGTAAACAGACCATATAAACAATAGAATTTTTATTCTCACTATTTTTTTATTTTTATTCTTTATACTTATCTTTTTTTCACATTTTTAACACTCGTTAAAGTGTTTTTTAAATTATTTTTAATAATTGAATATTATTTTACAAACTACATTTTTAACATTACAATTTTAATTTCTAAATTATTTTTAACATTATTGTTTTTATATTTTCTACTTATTTCATATTTTTAACACTTTTGTTTTTTCTATAATTTTTTAACACTTTCATTTTTTCTTTTTTCACCACTAACCCATTTTTTATACTTATTTAATTTTTTCATATTTCTTAACACTTGTTTTTTTTAACACTTTCATTTTTATTTTCTAAATGAAAGTTTTGAACGCTATCATTATTATTTTTAAGTGTACTTTTCGACACTATCCTTTTTATTTTCTACATTAATTTTTGTGTCATATTTTTACACTATTTTCAATTTTTTTTATTTAACTTTAACTTTATATCTTAAAGTTTTAACACTAACATTTTCATTTTTTATTGTTATTATTATTATTATTTTAAAAATATTTGGATTTCTTAATTTTGAATAAACAAAACACTTTTGTGTTTGTTGTGTAACTTCAATTATTTTTAATACCATCGTTTTCATTTTTTAAATATCTCTTAACAGTGTCATTTTTTTTACAATTTTTCAACATTTTCCTTTTTTGATGTTTTAATTATTTTACCACTATCATTTTCATTTTTTTATTGATTTTAATGCTACCATTTTTATTTTACATTTTTTTCTTTAACCCCATCATTTTCATTTCTTGATTTTGTGATATTTTTAACACTATTTTTTTAAGTTTTTTGTAACACTGTTGTTTTCCTTGTTTTTAAATGTTAACACTCAACCAATTTCATTTCAAATATATATATTTTATAATTATATTTTTGAAGTATTTTATTTTTTAACGAGTGTATTTACCAATATGACTTTAAAATGCGTGTAGGTGTGTGTGTGATGCACGGAACCTTGCAAAAGTGCACTAGATGCTCGTCGCCGTCTTCAAGGTCACGTCTCATGTTCTTGCCGCCGCTTGTTGCTAGGCAGAATTTGTGCAGCACCGTCCTCATGCATGGAAACGAACGGTCGATCGACGGTCCGAACTCGGAACTGTCAACATCAATTGTCACAAAAGCGTAAAAAGAAGCCGACACTGTCCAGTTCAATGTCAACGCAAAAAGTGCGGAAGAATATTTTTCCTGGAAATTTGGGTCAAATTAGGAATTGTCCAACGTCAGCCATCAGATTCAAGCCTCCAAAAATTCTCCCTTCATCATGCGGCTGGCTCCGGCAAACCGGGAAAAAAATCCGCCTTTGTCCCGGGGGTACCGTGCGCTGAGGCTTAATCCAAA
The DNA here is from genome assembly GCA_024372805.1 of Oostethus manadensis. Classification (NCBI taxonomy): domain Eukaryota; kingdom Metazoa; phylum Chordata; class Actinopteri; order Syngnathiformes; family Syngnathidae; genus Oostethus; species Oostethus manadensis. The sequence goes on along the minus strand of QODF01000189.1, from coordinate 988,137 downwards.
CGTATGCGGCTCGGGTGGCGCTCTGGGGTCAAGGGCGGCGTGGTGCTGGCGCCGCAAAGGAGGCCGGCGCCGTAAACAGAGCGGCGGCTTAGCTGCCAATCCCGGATCTGCAATATCCACAGTCGGCAGGCAAACAAGCCGCGCGTGTGCGTCCGTGTTTGCATCCGTGCTGCTCTTCACCTGCAATTTGGAGCTCCTCCATCCGGGCGGCCCGCTAGCGACATATTGTCTCGCGGCTCGGCCGCCATGTTGGCACGTGCCAAAGAGGTGCTTCTGAAATGCAAAGGACACGCACACACATGAAGTCCGTCCTTCTTTGGGACGCGCGGAGAGGAGTATCAGTCATTGGAGCTACAGAAGCTGCGCTATACGCTACACTTTCTTTACTAATATCCGCCTCACACAATTAGGGGGATATTTCGGGTGTGGTATGCTACATGCCGCTAAGAGCCCCATGCATGTTGTTTTAAGGAGGACTCGCTCGCTGACGCAAATATGTTGATAAAATACGCGGACCCGGAAGTTTGATGAGGATGTGGAGAATAACTTTTTTAAAGGGGAACACTTCGTAGCACGAATGGAGGGCTGCTGAGCTCAGCTGAGGATTTAGTTGGGCAACGGAATACCTCCATGTCCCAACAAACAGATTTTGGGGGGCATGACCACCAGGCGCTTGCCTTTGAGCCCCTCCCCCCGGGCCTGGCTCCAAGGTAAGGCCCCCGGTGTCCCACGCCCAGGCGAGGTGCGGCCCCGTTTTTTTCATAGGGTCTTCTGAATGGCCCTTTTTGCGGCCCATCACTTTAGGACAAGGAACTCTGAGAGGAGCGCAGAGTTGGAGCCAGTCGAGGTCCCCCCAGACGCCTCCCTGGTGAGGTGTTCCGGGCATGCCATGCTGGGAGAAGGCAGAGCAAGGATACGCTGGAAAGATTATGTTTCACAGCTGGGAACGCCTTGGGGTTGCCCCAGCGGATGGCCGGGGACCAGGAAATCTGGACTGCAGCTCCTGCTACCGGAGCCAGATAAGCAGAGGAAAGTGGAATGGCATACTTTTCAAACCCAGTGACGTACCTTCCATAGAGGAAGCCGAGTCTGAGGACACCATCACTGTGGCTGGAGGTTTCTGAAGTGGTCCAAAAAATTCCTCTCCAAGGGCGTGGATGAGTTTTGCCCCTGAATTCCACATGGCTCTGGATCTTGTGGAACTGTCATGGTTGTCACGTCTTTTTAACATTGCATGGATTTGGTGAATCGGTATGAATTGGCAGACCGGGGTGGTGATCCACCTTTTCAAGAAGGATGAAACTGGAGGGTGTGTTCCAACTACAGGGGGATCACACCTCCCTGGGAAAGTCTCAGCGACTTAGAGGAGGTGCAATGTGGTTTTCATCCTGGTCCCGGACCAACGGCCAAGCTCTAGGTACCAGAGGGGGCATGGCAGTTGGCCCAACTAGTCCACCAAAAAAGCATTTGACTGTGTCCCTTGTGGTGCCCTTTGGGGGTACGGTTTTGGTGGTCTACTTCACACCATCCAGTCCATGTACAACTTGAACAGGAGCCCGGTTCCCATTGACGCTCCCCAAATAACAGGAAGGTGTGCATCCCCCAAGGCCGCCCTTTGTTACCAGTTCTGTTCATACGTTTCATAAACCTCCTGTGACCTTCAATGTTTTCTGGGGCGGTTTGGAGGTGAGAGTGAAGCTTCAGGGATGATGAAACTCAGCACCTCCAAATCTGAGATCATGGCTGTCAGCCGAAGAAGGGTGGATTGCACTTTTGGGGTTGGGAGTGAGGTCTTGCCCCAGGCGGAGGAGTTCAAATATCCAAGGGTCTTGTTCACAAATCAGCTGAGACTGACAGGCGGATCAGCGCGGCGTCTGCAACACCGCGGTTGTTGCGCCGGATCGTCGTGGTGATGAGAGAGCTGAGCCGGAAGGCAGAGCTCCGGATTTACCCGTCGATCTACGTTCCCACCCTCGCCTTCGGCCGTGAGCTTTGGGTCGTGACCGAAAGAACGAGTTGGCATTCCCAAATGAGTTTCCTGGGTTATGCTGATGCTGGAACCAGCTGAGGGGGCCCGGCATCACCTGGGCGCCCCCTGGCATGCGTGCCCAGCCAGGAGGAGCCCTCGGGGTAAAAAATCCTAAAAGCACTTGCTAACAGTCTCTAAGATCACAGATTACAAGATGGACATCTAGTCCAAGCCTTTTTGGACGTAAACTTTGTCTGTGGTGGCCAAAGAGGAAGCACACACACACACACACACACACACGTTATGACAAATGGTTCGCGCTCAGCGCCCGGAGCTGTAACTTTGAAACAAACACATCAAAAGGCCGACACGTTCTTCGGCCGTGACGTCTGAGGGGATTAGCCGGGGAATGGCGATGGAATTTAAAAGCGCCGTTCATAAAAAATAAAGTTACCGTTTGGGGGAGCAAAGTTTGAGCCGAACGAACACGCCTGCCGTTTGGCCGATTTGGCGTCTCCGCCAATCAAAGGCGGAGTGCAGATGCGCGTGATGGATGGCGGCGTCACCGCCATTGCGAGAGGCAGCCGGGCTCCGGATGCGGCGTGAAAAAGGCAACGCTCGTCATTGCTCAATTGCATGTTTATCATCCATGACATTGGCGCGCCGCTTCTTCCTCGGAATCGCCTCGTAAAAAGCCCCATTTGCTAAAGTTGAGCTGGGATTAGTCCATTAGCCAAATTACTCAAGATGACTCCCAAAGTCGCTGACTTCAATCTGCCGCACAGCGTGGCTTCCCGACACCCGGAGGTGAAGTTAGCGACTCCACCCGGGAAGGAAACCCAGCGAGTTGCACGCCATGCAGATAACCCGGCTGCGCAAAAGCCCGAGCAAACGGGAGGCGTTGATCAGCAAGGAGAGGAAACATCTCACGGGTGACCGTGACGATCGCCTGCGGTCCGAGCCGAGCCGTCGCCGTGGCAACAGAGTCTTGACACCTCAGCGCCGACTTCATCGCAGCTTCACCTTTCCCTCAGCCACATCATGGAAGATGTCGTCCATTACCGGCGCCGATACTTGCTTGTTCCTCAGACTAGCGCACGGTGCATCTTTTCCCGTGATAATAAAACATAAATAACACATGGATAAGACAAATAGTGCACTATGCAATGCAAGCTATGGTGCCATATTTATTGTTTAGAGTCTCAACAGAAATAGGCCCAAAAAACATGTTCTCCTACAAATTGGAAAGCTGCACATTTCTATGTGGCACAAACATCCGCATAAGAAGAAACGCTGGAGTATAAATATGTATATGTATGATGCAAAGGCAAAAGGTGGAAATGATTCCACTAGCTGGCAAGCTGCGGTTTGAGGAGGTCTCAGCCGATATCAGCAGATAAAGCGACACCAATAGGGTCCGATATCTCATTTTTATGCCAATATCGGCATCAAATATCCCTAAAATGAACCACCATCATGAAAGTACTCTTGCCAAACCAACACCAATGGCACATAAATGATGTCAGACCAGCTCACGAGTTCACAGACAGGATCTTTGGCTGGCATTTTTGCTCTAGGACTTTCAAAAGCATGTGCTTCTGTCATGAAAAGAATTTCATGGTGTAGATAGGAAGAGAAATGGAGTAGGGGGGATTTTGAAAGAGAAGTTTGCTAGCAACGTTCTGGAGGTAAAATGAGTGTCAGATAGAGTGATGAGCCTGAAGCTAGAAATGGAAGGTGTGATGTTCAATGTTGTTAGTGGGTATGCTCCACAGGTAGGATGTAAGATGGAGGAGAAAGAGAAATTCTGGTCAGACCTGGATGAAGTGATGCAGAACATCCCCAGAAGTGAGAGAGTTGTCATTGGTGCGGACTTCAATGGGCATGTTGGTGCAGGAAACAGAGATGATGAGGAGGTGATGGGCAAGTTTGGTATCCAGGAGAGGAACGCTGAAGGACAGATGGTGGTCGACTTTGCAAAAAGGATGGAAATGGCTGTAGTGAATACTTTCTTCCAGAAGAGACAGGAACATAGGGTGACCTACAAGAGTGGAGGTAGGAGCACACAGGTAGACTACATCTTGTGTAGAAGGTGTAACCTGAAGGAGGTCAGTGACTGCAAAGCAGTGGTAGGTGAGAGTGTAGCCAGACAGCATAGGATGGTGGTGTGTAGGTTGACTCTAGTGGTGAGAAGGATGAAGAGGGTAAAGGCAGAGCAGAGGACGAAATGGTGGAAGCTGAAAAAGGAGGAGTGTTGCGTGACTTTTAGGAAGGAGTTGAAAAAGGCTATGGGTGGCCAGGAAGTCCTTCCAGATGACTGGACAACTACAGCTACTGTGATCAGGGAGACAGGTAGGAGAGTACTTGGTGTGTCATCTGGAAGGAAAGTAGATAAGGAGACTTGGTGGTGGAATGAGGAGGTGCAGGAGTGTATACAGAGTAAGAGGTTAGCTAAGAAGAAGTGGGACACTGAGAGGACTGAAGAGAGTAGACAGGAGTACAGAGAGATGCAGCGTAAGGTGAAAGTAAAGGTGGCAAAGGCCAAACAAGGGGCTTATGATGACTTGTATGCTAGGTTGGACAGCAAGGAGGGAGAGAAAGATCTATACAGGTTGGCAAGGCAGAGGGACAGAGATGGGAAGGACGTGCAGCAGGTTAGGGTGATAAAGGATAGGGATGGAAGGGTATTGACAGGTGCCAGTAGTGTCATGGGAAGATGGAAAGAGTACTTTGAAGAGTTGATGAATGAGGAAAATGAAAGAGAACAAAGAGTAGAAGAGGTGACTGTTGTGGACCAGGAAGTAGCAAAGATTAGTAAGGAAGAAGTGAGGAGGGCATTGAAGAGGATGAAGAATGGAAAGGCACTCGGTCCTGATGATATACCTGTGGAGGTATGGAAGTGTCTAGGAGAGGTGGCAATAGAGTTCCTGACCGGGTTGTTTAACAAGATCTTAGATAATGAGAAGATGCCTAAGGAATGGAGGAGAAGTGTGCTGGTGCCCATTTTTAAGAACAAGGGAGATGTGCAGAGTTGTGGCAACTACAGAGGAATAAAGCTGATGAGCCATACAATGAAGTTATGGGAAAGAGTAGTTGAAGCTAGACTAAGGGCAAACGTGAGCATTTGTGAGCAGCAGTACGGTTTTATGCCAAAAAAGAGTACAACAGATGCAGTATTTGCTTTGAGGATGTTGATTGAGAAGTACAGGGAAGGTCAGAGGGAGCTGCATTGTGTTTTTGTAGATCTGGAGAAAGCTTATGACAGGGTGCCCAGAGAGGAACTGTGGTATTGTATGAGGAAGTCTGGAGTGGCAGAGAAGTATGTTAGAGCGGTGCAGGACATGTACGAGGACTGTAAGACAGTAGTGAGGTGTGCTGCAGGTGTGACAGAGGAGTTCCGAGTGAAGGTGGGACTCCATCAGGGATCAGCTCTGAGCCCCTTCTTGTTTGCTATGGTGATGGACAGGCTGACGGACGAGGTTAGACAGGAATCTCCATGGACTATGATGTTTGCAGATGACATTGTGATATGTAGTGAGAGCAGGGAACAGGTGGAGGAGAAGCTTGAGGGGTGGAGGTTTGCCCTGGAAAGGAGAGGAATGAAGGTCAGCCGCAGCAAGACGGAGTACATGTGTGTAAATGAGAGGGACCCAAGTGGAAGAGTGAGGTTACAGGGAGAAGAGATAAAGAAAGTGGAGGATTTTAAGTACTTAGGGTCAACAGTCCAGAGCAATGGAGAGTGTGGAAAAGAGGTGAAGAAGCGTGTGCAGGCAGGCTGGAATGGGTGGAGAAAAGTGTCGGGTGTGATGTGTGATAGAAGAGTTTCAGCTAAAATGAAAGGAAAGGTGTACAAAACTGTGGTGAGACCAGCGATGTTGTTTGGTTTAGAGACAGTGCCGCTGAGGAAAAGACAGGAGGCAGAGCTGGAGGTAGCAGAGATGAAGATGCTGAGGTTCTCTTTGGGTGTGACCAGGATGGACAGGATCAGGAATGAGCACATCAGAGGGACAGCACATGTTAGAGGTTTTGGAGATAAAGTCAGAGAGGCCAGACTGAGATGGTTGGGACATGTCCAGAGGAGAGATAGTGAATATGTTGGTAGAAGGATGCTGAGTCTGGAGGGACCAGGCAGGAGGCCTAGAGGAAGAGCAAAGAGGAGGTTTATGGATGTAGGGAAAGAGGACATGAAGGTAGTTGGCGCAAGAGAAGAGGATACAGAAGACAGAGTTAGATGGAGGCCATTGATTTGCTGTGGCGACCCCTGAAGGGATAAACCCAAAGGAAAAAAAGAAGAAGAGTCCCATAAGGGGAAATACAGCAGCAAAAGTACGAGAGCACACAAGTGCAAGTACAAAAGTACACCAGAGCAGAGTAAGTGTAAAAACAAGGTCATATTAATTCTAAAGTTAAATACAATATTTGCTTTTTCCAGCTGTGTGTTGCACAAGCTACAGGTTTACTGCACGGTTTATTACAAGGTTCTGGTGTAACATTTTTGGAGCACTTTTTTGTGGGAGAGTCTAAAAAACAGCAGAGCACTCCTGTCCCGTCAAGGATCTTTGACTGGTGTTTAGGTCCTTAAAACATCCCTCTCCAATAGGGGATCTTTGACTTGCATTTTTGGTATAGAGGATCTTTGAGAAATGAACTTACGCCAATGTAGGAAAGTGACACAAATGATTGTCCTGGCTGCTCAGTACAAGATGGCCGGACTAACAACACGTTTAGGATGATAAAGTCATAAATTGGGAAAGGAAGTCATTAATGACACCAGGACTGTTTTCTTTCTGTAGTGCAAACCTTGGGATCTGTCAGGCCCGTGATTCTCCGTTTCAGAAAGTTGATGCGTTGGCGCGTGTGCAGGTAGAAAAGGGTTCGGGGGTTTTGGGGGCGTGGGGGGCTGGGGGCGTTCCATATCTTCCCCATACAGTCGTCTCCGGGGAGGATTTGATTCCCTTTCATGTGTCACTCTCCAGGTGTCACTCTCCACCCCGGGTTGTTATCGGCGCGCAGACGTGACAGCTTCAAGCCGCTCCCTCCAGGAGGAGAGGTAAAAAAAAAAAACCATTCCAAAGCTGGGCTGAAAGCGTTTCCTAGGAGACGCGAGTGACATATCATTTGTGTACAGGATTGACGCTCCATTGTGCGTTTTAATCACAATAAAGGCAGCGGAGAGAAGAGAAGCTAAGTGTTCCTTTGCTGTTATCCTCGGCTAATTCGTGGATTATTATATTATTGATGGTAAATACCTGTCGCCGTCATTGTGACACTCCGTGAGTCCAATGTAAACCGAGGCAAAGGCTTGTCAGCAGGCGGCGCCCGTCTAAAGGTGGCGCCAAAAACACCAGCCGACCACCGTGATGCCTTCCAAGCAGTTTTCAATGCAAACACTCCTTTAGGTGCCGCGGCCAGCGCAAGTCTTCGCTGATCATGTTCAACTATTTTGCACGTGTGTCAGTCCTACGGGGAACGCAGCATTTTGTGTGTGCGTGGCTTTAATGCCAATCATCCTTTTTTCACATACACACAAAGAAATACGATATTATCGATACCAGAGACTTATGATGTCATATCGATAAATCTGATAACATTAAAAATAGCTCAGACGATCGATACGTAAAAGAAACGCTCCAATTAGGCGAGATTACCGGTACGGTGCGGGCGGGCAAATCAAGCGCTCCTTTTTTTCTCCGACCTGCCGTAACTTCGTCTGAGCTCAGCTTTGAAAGGGAGACCTTTTGCGTGATGGTTGTACCAGATGCTTCGTGTCAAGGTGGCTGGGAAACATCGTGCATACAAAAGACCTTATCAGCCGCTTGAAACGCCAGCGGGGTGGCTTTTGAAAAGTTCAAAAGGTTTGCCAGAGACCTCCGTGGCGTCACACCAACTGCTCAGAGCGTGTGCCCGAATACGGTACACCTCGCTGGGCCACAGCATGTGGCTCCTACCCTTCTATACTCTGGTTCTCCTGGTAGTAGAGACGTGGTAGTAGTAATGTCCTAATATTTGATTAGGTATACTTGGGGGCACATCCGAATTTCTTCCACTCCTTCTTGCCTCCAGGTGTGCAAGAACTACACTTAAACCAAACTAAAAATGTGGATTGTTTATCGGTACAATATTGGTCCAAAGAAGTTATCGATATGGGTGCATCTCTAATACTGTTATATATATAGTGTAAATATGTGGTTCTCATGGGAGTCAAACCGGACCGGTCTCGAGGGTAAAAAGTGTGGGGGAAAAAGAGGGAAAATGAAAATTAAAACGTAATCGCATAAATATCCTTTTAAACCTTTTAAGATGTGTAGCAAAGCCTTTTTTTTTTTCTTACAAAATTTCTCTCCACACACGGCGCATGATCATCAAGTTGCCGTTATCATATCCACCAGGAAGAAGGTTTTGGAGAAGGTTTTCTCACCTTGAGTCAAAGGTGTGCTGCGAGAAGTCACTATGGTGTCATTTTGCACATTTAAACGGCAAACCTGGAAGGGCTGCGGTTGGGCTGCCATCACCTGTTTAGGAAGGCACACATCAGCAGTCAGATGGAAGAAGAAGGAGTCTGTCACACTTTTCCAGCATTAAAAGAGAACTCCTCATTGTTGTCACATACCACCCAACCCCACTTCATCCTCATCCTCCTCCTCCTCCTCATCATCATCCCACCACACTTTCATCCCTTCCCCACGAGAAGAGAAATCCCTCGGCTCCCAGAGATGGTAGTAATCTCTTCTTTCTTTACATTCTCCAACTCTTCTCCCAACAACAAGTAAATGTATGTTAATCCGCGTCTTCCTCCGTATGTCTCCCGGAGAAGCAAAAGCAGCATTGTGCTCCGTGTAGATATCCAACACGCAGAGCGAGCAGTTTGGAAAGAGCAAACGTCAAACCCAATCAAGTATTTGAACGGCACTTTACTGTAACTACAGAGGGACATTAGTGTAGAAATTGCGTGTGAATGCTGAAGATGAACTGATTTGCTACTAAGGGTTTTGGAATGGGTTGAGAAATGTAGGAAAATGTGTCATAGTGCTCCGGAATAATAGTCTTAAGGTCTGGTGTGCCAATCTGATATTCGTATCGGATATCGGGCCAGTACGAGCAAAAAAACGAATTATATGTACCTGCATCTAAAATCTCCGATTTAGGCACTTCGTTCCAGACTCGGCTCCAGAACGTCCATCTAGCAGCCCATGTGAGCACAACGACATGTGCTAACGTATTAGAGGCCCCCTGACATGATTCATCAACTTTGCTTGAATATATTGTTTGTAATTATGTTCTACGATGTTCAATTTGTGGAAAGCAAACGGTAAACTGGCAAAAATGACATTTGTAGTATGCAGACAAACTTGTTCTTGCGGCTCAGACTTACATACATTTTTTTGTAAACGTAGGATTTTGCATACAGCGCCAATCTCTTGGGTTGTGTGTGGGTGCTGTGCTAGCTAATAGGTGTTTTTGGTGGTGGTGGGGTGGGGGGTTGTGTGAACGGTCGAGCAGCCGTCCCTCTTAAATTAATATGTCACAGGTCCAAATCCCGTTGGTGGTGCTGTGCGTCTCCTCGCCATCTTGGCCCACTCAATCACTTCGCCCCCCCTGTACTTCAGCTTCCCCCTGGTGAGAAAGTGGAGGTGGGGCGCCTGCCTTGGGGGTGACCACAAGTCTTTAGAAAAGGCTGGATAGAGATGTAAGACTGCAATAGTGTGTGTTTTAAAGAAAGAAAAACACTTCCCACTAACTGCTGCCTGCTCTGTCTTATTGCCTCAAACGTCAAATAACAGCCAGAGACGGAAGACAAATCAGAGGGTGCATTGTTGTAAGCTTTTAGAGAAGTCAACTTCTGTAGAAACTGTGTGAACTCTGAAGAGTTGAAGCGAAAATTATGAGAACTGTGGGAATTTTTGGAACGTCAGAAATGTCAAATGTCAGAAATGTGGCACTTTTACAAAATGTTATTTCATGTAAGATAACAATTTTGATGGATTGAGATACAAATAATAGTGCAGAAATTGCATGTGAATGCTGTAGATGAACAGAATTGCTGTATATAGTTGGGAAGACATCCTGTTTGTTGTTGTTGAATGGTTTGAATGGGTTTGAGAATTGTGGAAGAATCTGAGCATCAAAAATGGGGTGGAACACAAACAATAACTGGAAAAAAGTGTAGAAACTGCGCGTGAATGCTGTGAAGTGAAATGCTGTACAGAAAATGTGGACTTATGGCAAAAGTAGAAATTTGGGAGAGTTGGAAAAACAATCTGAATGTTTGAATTGGTTGAAAAATGTGTAAGTATCTGAGCATCAAAAACGGGGTGGAACACGAACAATACTTAGAAATTGCGTGTGAATGCTGAAGTGAAATGCATAGCAGAAAATGTGGAATTACTGCGAATATTTAGTTGAATGTTTTTCACTTGCATCAAAATGTCAGACTTCATTCTGAATACAAATTTTTGAATGGTTTAAATGGGTGAAGTAAACACAGACTCATGATCAATATTATTTGCCTCAATTTTGTCATTGTGTCATCATGTTTGTATGTGCTTTTGGCACAAGATGACAGGAAAGGCGCCATCCTTCAAAGTGTAAGTAAACAGGCAATGAAACATGACACGCCTTCCTATTGGTGAAAAAAAAAGTTGATTGATCAAAGCTTTACAGGCAGTTTGGTTGCTGCGGGGGAGGAGGGAGGGCAAGTCAACACTGAAATCTCGTGGCCACCTGCCGTGAAGACGAGAAAACAGTGAGAATTTTGATTTTTGGATGCTTTTACGCCCGATTTGTTCATACACAATGAAAACATAGTAGCAGTCTTTAATTTTGGGTAGTGACTGAAAGGACAAAATGTTAGGTACAAGCGCCAGAAATGAGTCTCCCTTAGAGATAAGGTGAGAAGATCCGGGAGAAACTCTGAGTAGAACCGCTGCTCCCCTGTATTGAGACCGCTTAGCTGGCTCTGGCTTTTGGTCAGGATACCTCTCGGATGCCTCCAGGGCACGTCTGACTGGTAGGAGACCTCAGGGAAGACCTACGTTGGGGAGACTATGTCTTGGCCTTGGAACGCCACGGAATCCACCGGTAGGAGCTGGATGAAGTATCCGGGGAGACGGAAGTCTGGGCTTTCCTGCTTAGGCTGTTGCCCCGCAACCTGACCTTAGATAAGCAGAAGAAGATGGACTGATAGATGGACCTGTCCGTTTCTAAGCTGAAACATAAACAAGTAAAATCCTAGCCTTGACTCCAAAGGGTTAAAAAAGCCCTGGGTGAACGGTCTATGTTGTCCAATGTCAGACCATTTTCTAGAAGTATTCCTTGGTTCGATCCGTTCCTTCTGCCTTTGCTTCATTAGCTTCAAATTTCCGGCGGCTTCCTCTTCAGGAAGCAGTTGCTGCGTTGGAGGTGGGGTGGTTAGGCCGGTCACCGATATGATTATCCCTGTGTGTCAATACAAAAAAAAAGGCAGAAGTGAGCAGCAGAAGATTCCCCGCTGAGCTGGAAAATGAACATCTTTGACCTCATCAAGCCCGCGGAAGCGTCTCGGCTATCTAATTAAGATGGAGTGCAGGGAAAAGTTGGCTGTCTTCGCCAGAAACTAATCAAGCGAGCGCACTTCACTTGAATTCACTTGACTGCTTGTATTTAGCCGAGGAGTCGGCCAGGACAGGAAAAGGGCGATATAGGTGTTGTTAGGAAGTCTTCTGTGGTGACGAGCCTGCAGCCAGCTTGAGCTTACACCAGGGCTATCAAAACCCGTTCTGCTTTCCACACAAAAGATACAAGGATTTTGATATTCTTCTTTCTGCAAACTGGCAAAAGCAATCCGAGTGTTTGTCCAATAGGTGACAAAGGGTATAATTATAACATTATTACAGCATATCAGTGCTTTTTCCATTTATCATTCATCGTCCATCCTGTTTTTGTCACTCAGCTACTTTCACTTTAAAAAACCAGTTCAAGCCATTCCAACATCAAAATAGCAAGGATAGTTTTCCAACAAAAAAAAATCCACATTTTTCGCACAGCACTCCACTTTACCTTCAGGATTCACACGCAATTTCTACACATTTTTTTTTCATTTACTAGTCGTATTCCACCTTAGAGTTAGAATTTTGGCCAAACAGTCGGGAGTTGCTTCTCTGTGTGGAATTTGCATGTTCTCCCTGTGCATGCGTGGGTTTCCTCCGTATACTCCGGTTTCCTCCCACATTCGAAAAAACATGCATGTTAGCTTAATTGGCGACTCTAAATTGTCCATAGATAAGTGAGTGTGAATGGTTGTTTGTTTATTGAATGGCGACCAGTGCATGGTGTACCCCGCCACATGCGCTAAGTCAGCTGGGATAGGCTCCGGCATACTCGGTGACCCTAGTGAGGATGAGCTGCATAGAAGATGGATGGATGGACATTCATATTCCACCCTGTTTTTGATGCTTCTCAACCCATTCCAACTATTTCCCCATCAAAGCATTCAACATGTTTTTCCAAAGCCCAAAAATTCCCACTATTGCCATAATTTTACATTTTCTATACACCATTTCAGTTGATCCTCAGCACTCAACTGATCGATCATCGAGGACACAATGGCTATATATTGACACATTTAAAACAAATCCCAAATTGCCTTAATTTTACATTTTCTGTACAGCATTTCAGTTCAACGTCAGCATTCACACGCAATTTCTACGCTATTGTTTTTGTATATAATTTTTGACGGTCAGCTATTTCAACATTTTTCAAACGATACAAACCGTTCCAACATCAAAATGTTTGGCTCATCCAGGTCACAACGGCTACCTTTGACACATTTTTTAAAAATCCCAAATTCACATTTCACAGAGCTAACTTCCCTTTGAAAATGCAGGAATATTTTTCACAGGTCACTTGATCCTCACATTCCTCAACTGATTCAAAGCATTACACTTTTCCAAAAATTCCACAGTTTTGATTTCTGACTCACTCCATTCAGACATGAAAATGTTTTGACATTTTTTGACATTGGTTGCCCGGATTGAAACATTTTTCAGCAACAAAAAATCATCCATCCATTTACTATGCCGCTTTGGGTCCACACATTTCTGAACCCTTCTAGCATCAAAACATTCATGCTAACCATTTAACACGTCCCCAAAATTCCCACTTTTCACAAATGTTTACATTTTACTAACACTAATTTCCTTTGAACTTGAGCATTCTCAGTCAAAAACTCATCAAAACATTCAGGTGTTCTATTTTTGACATTCCAAGAATTCCCCCCAGTTTCCCAGAATTCCACATTTTCCAGGCCAAAAATAAACCCTTTAAATAATAAAAAAATCGGATTTTCACAGATTTCTTGACCATTCTAGCATGAAAATATTAAATATTAACATTTTCCACATCTCAAAAATTCCCAGTTTTCCCCAAGGTCCCTATGATTCCCTATGAATCTGAGAATTCTCACTGCTTTGATATATATCAAATGATTGTAAACACAACTCAGTATAACTCATTCAAAATATTCAGGCGTCATATTTTCGACATTCCTAAAATTCCCCCGGTTTCACAGAATTCCACATTTTCCACCCCAAAAAAATCCATTTGAAATAAATGGCATTTTCACGTACCTCTCAGCCATTCCAGCATCAAAACATTCATTCTAAACATTTTCCACATCTCCAACATTCCCACTTTTCCCAAAAGTCCACATTTTCCAAACACAAATTCCCTATGAATCTGGGAATTCTCGCTGCTTGGACATGTATCATATGATTCTAAACACAACTCAGTTGATATCATTCAAAACATTCAGGCGTCCAATTCTCGAAATGCCTAAAATCCCCCCGCTGTCTGAGAATCTTACCAGAATCAACTTTTAAAAATCCATTTAAAATAAACGCCATTTTCGGGTATTTCTCCGCCATTCCAGCGTTAAAACATTCCGGCCGACCATTTTCCACCCCCCCTAAATTGCTACATTTCTCAAAAGTCCACATTTCCTGCACAGCATTTCAGTTCCGCTTTGGCTTTTCCAAGCAGTATCAACGCGTGGTGTTTGTCTTCTTTTATTTTTCTGATGCGCCCAAGGTCATTGTAAAAAAAAACGTCCTCACCTCGGACAGCCCGGGTTTACACACCCATTGTTCCCAATCTCCAACAGCCATTATAAGCATGTTGCCGGGCCGTTACCGGTTTCCATGAATACGGCATGCGCGTGCAAAAGCTGCAAGAGCGACTTACTCCGGCGACGTCCATCTTGACATACGTACGACGCAGACGCACACTTGCTTTGTGTTTGGGCGCCACGCAATTAGCTCGACAAATAGCCCGTCATCAAGCGGGAAGCGGCGGGAGCCTTGGGAAGTGCCGCCGTCCCAGCCTGACAGCTTATACGAGCTTGTCAGCGCTCACCTGTACACTGTACAAGCCGTCGCACCTCCAGGCGCCTTATCAGACGAGAAACGTGGATGAGGAACCTTGAGAAAGGTGTCCTCCCTCCAACGTTGTTCGGATGAGAAATGGGTAAGGTGCCAGGTTGGAATGTGATTATCCTAGGAGAGGTAAAATTACAGCAGTCAGATGACAGCCACCCCAGCGCAGCGCCCGAGGCCTGCGCTTCTTCCTTACCTTCCCTCGCCCGTGTGAAGGTCAGTCCTCGGCTGCCCTCCGAGCGTGGCTGCAGACATGTTTATCTCTCTTGGAAAGCCAATTACGTCGCTGCACGCCGGTGCCAGTCAAAGACGCCAATGTTGACAACGCTGGTAGGCTTGTGCCACCCTGCATCTTTTTTTTTAATAGCCAATTTGGCTCGTCATCTTCCAGACATGTAGGACAACTAATGATCACGAAATACACTCACACAACAATTTTGGATTCTAAAAATATATGATTTTATATAAGATTAGAGCCCTTTAGGCATGAAATAACACCCCTATAGTTACCTTTACACTCCTGTCACCCGTTACGGTGCCACCTCGATTTACTAAAATTTTATTTGACAAAAATTTCATAATAGGAATTGGATTTTGAAGACATTTCCATCCCACAAATATTCAAAATACAAAGTGCCGTCAAGAATTTTTAATGTAATGTAATGTAACCAAAGTAATGGATGCCAACCGCCGTATAACCCAGTATGAGAAGAAGCTGCCCTCCCATTGGTTATCTCGGCTATCTCCCATCCTCCTCTTCCTCCCAGAATCCCCAGTGATGCTACGTCGCGGAGTCCCTCTGCTCATTACCGACACCTCCTCGTTGAACGAGTCTTCTGAATGCCTTATATTTGTATTTGACTTCATTTAGCAATTTTGCTTGAAAAGCTTATTAATAGGCCATATTCAACCATGACTCAGCATGATTTATACATTTATATATCCAAACCAGGGATCGCCTGAGCGGTGGGTCTCCATCCATCCACCCTTGGACTCAAGTCCTGAGAAAAAAAAAGTCCCCCCCCCAAAAAAAAAGGAGTGCCATGATATGCATGGGTAATCAGTGTATGCTTTATTTTGAAAAGACGACCCCGATAACCATCACAGATTTGCAAACTTGTTGCTATAATACAAAATATGCTAAAATATATAACATGTATATTAAGCATGACGTTATACCTTGCCCTGTGATTGGCTGGCGACCAGTCCAGGGTGTACCCCGCCTCCCGGCCCAAGTCAGCTGGGATAGGCTCCAGCACACCCGCGACCCTGATGAGGATAAGCGGCATGGAAAATGGATGGATGAATGACTGACAGACTGACAGGCCTCCCTGTCTGTTGCTCTGGCATGATATCAGGCATTCTCGGCGCGGAGAAGTAGGAGAGCAGTGGTCGAGGAGGAGGAGGAAGCAGTCTTGACGCCGCGTGCACTTCGGAAGCGCTGCGGCATCAGCACCAAGACAATGCGCGAATTTCTGTCAAGGCGCCCGAACAAAACGCTTTTGTTTGCTTTGTCGTCACGCCGCAGGTAGCCTTGGGGAGAAGGAAGGGGAGGCGGGCGGCGGCTGCGCTTCACTTTTTCTCTATCAGGCAGCTTTGGTTTTTGGGGACAAGCTGGGGAGTTCAAGTGATGTCGTGAGGGCCACCAAATGGCAAGAAACACCACAGTATTCTCCTCCTGTGGCTCCAAGTGTGATGTTCTAGCTGTTTTTGGTGTAGCAGTACAGCATCAAAAACCACCAAAGGTGTCCATACATTCACACCTAAAGGTCCTTCACCTCGCTGAAGAGACGTTTTCATAAGGTCCCCGTCAATACGAGCAATTGCAACGCCAGCGCTGGAGAGAACAGTCAGCCCCCCCAGCCAAGGTCTAGCGAGGTTCAAACTGAGTTCCGCTTCCTCATAAGCCCTCGTGGAGGCCGTCCCACGATCAGGAAACTTCCCGTTAGCTGTTTGTTGGTGCTTTGGTAGCAGTCCTGGCTAGGTGGCTGAGCATCTCAGGTGACGCTTAATGAAACTGCGTGTGTGTGAGAGATGGGTGTGTTTGTTCCAAGTGAAAGGCCGAATAACCTTGCGTTATCTCTCTATTGGGAACGAGCGCAGTGACAAGACAATGGAAAATATTCCATTCCAAACAATATACACCAACCACTTTTAAAAAAACCCAAAAAACAGGCTCTGGTAGGCGTCATAATCTGCCGGGAGCTGTTAGCGCTTTAGCTCACGTAGCTGCGCTGCATTTGCGTCCTCCCGTCCCACTCCCGGGTGTCCGTCCGTGAGCAAATGTTTCGCTGTGTTTAGGAATCTCCTGCAAAAATAGCGTGAAGCGGGTCCTCCGCTGTTTTTATGGGCCCAGTACAAAGTTCCTCCACATACCCGTGGAGTTCTGCTCGTTTCAAGACTACAAAACGCCTGCAAAAAGTGTGATGGTTTAGCCAAACCTGACCCACTTCCACTCCATATCTGGCCTCTGGTACTGAATGTTGTGCTGTTTTTAGGAATCACCTGCAAAAACGGGTGAGAGTCCTGAGACAGGAGTCCTCTGCTGTGCGTATGCACCTAGCGCAAAGATCCTGTATATCCTCAGGAATCTAGCGGTGGAACCTTCCTCGACCCACAGAAGCAGGCTTCACCACGCACCTTCAAGTGCTGCCTGGTGCTCTGCCGACGAGCCGACAGTCCGGTGCCGCCCCCGGGGTGGAGCGGGCTCGACGCGTTCCATCGGGCGGCCCGTGAAAAGGGAAGTGAAGGGTGGGCGAGCCAGGAGGAAAACGGGGGCGCATCGTAAAGTGCTCGGATTTGGCAGCCCTTCCGAGGCGGGAAGGAAACGGGAAGGAAAGCATGCGGCCCTCATCCTCTCGAGGCCCGGAAGGGGGAAAAAAACCCCACAATGCAGCCGTGTGGTAAATAATTACAGCTCCCGCGCTCGTTTGCGTCTTTAAATACACGCTCCCGCCTCCACGCTCCTCAAGCGTTGCAGGAGAGGAAACGGCGGCGAGCCATCTGCTTTGTGTGTCGGCGTGCCGCCTCCCCTCTGGTGGGGGCGTGCCACCCACGTGGACCACTTCGGGTTTTTGCGGGCTCCTTAGACATTCAGCCAGAGATCGAGGTGATTTATGGCGAAGGCCGCCGGTGGCCATGTTGCCGTGCAGAGTGATTGGTTAGCTACACCTGCACTATCGTCACCAACTCAGAAACGGCATTTGGCGGGTTCATTCATCCATCCATCCATTTTCTATGCCGCTTATCCGCATCAGGGTGGCGGGTGTGCTGGAGCCTATCCCAGCTGACTTTGGGGCGAGAGGCGGGGTGCGCCCTGGACTGGTCGCCAGCCAATTGCAGGGCAATTTGGGGGTTTACAACCTCTTATTAGTGAAAACATGCTAAATGCAAGCAAACGTTACGTATTTTGTGCCTAAATTGAGCGCAAAAATGGCAACGTGAACTAAAACACAAATACCGTCATCCCTCGTTTACGGCGCTTTATTGGTTCCTGACCCGACCGCCATAATTCAGTATTAATAAACTGAATGTTTTTGTAGTTATGGCACCAAAAAACTGTTTATCACCTTCTAAATAATTTTTTTTTTAATTACTAGAGCCCTCAAGACATGAAATAGCACCCCTATAGTCACCTTTACATTTGTATACTATACCTGAGATAGAATAGTGTTTAGGACGTAAATGTTAGCAAAAAAGCAAACCTGACTTATAAACAAACAACATAAAACATATTTAAGCAAAGTGGATCAATGGTAGCGCCGCCCGATTTAGTCTTGTTCCCACATCCGCAGGGTTGTTGGTTAGAATTTAGAGATTTGGCTTGAAAGTAGGATGCAAAAAGGGATGCCATTCAGGGGGTGGGGGAACAACAAGCCCCACGTCAAAGTTGCCAGAGAACAAGTCATGTCTTGTTTACAACCTGTGTCCTAGACACTCTTCCACCATAGCGACAAGGCTGCAAAGCACTACACACGTGATGTGAACGTCTTTTCACAGCCGTATGGCGACGGCGCTAAAGTATACAACAGGGATGTCCAGACTTTTTTTGGACAAGGATTCAGGGGCCACGTTGATATTTCGTAAAAAAAGGAATATTGTGTCAAAATATTTCAAGAAAAAAACCACAAAAAAGTGCATTTGCTCTTTTTCCCCCATTTTTGCTGTTTTTTTTGTATTTCAACATTCTTCTCCACTAATCTTCGAAAATGTGCTTTTCGAAATATTATGATTTTATTCCCGTAATTTGGCCTTATTCTGGAAACATTATGACGTTATGACATTACAGTTCAGGTGTTTTTTCCTAAGTGCTGCAATATTGCAACTAACGCTCTAAAATTGTCTGAATGACCTTAATCCTCTTGACCTTCTGCTGATTTTTCATTGTCTGGTTAGTTTTTAGTGGTTTTCCTGCTAAATGAGGTTTTTAGAAGGCGCCGCGGGCCACACTTTGGACACGTCTGAAATAGAGTATAGACAACATATTTCGGGAACGTTGCTAAAGTGTGTCCGGGAGCCTTGAATCCGATCCGTGATGGGCTGCAATTAGGCATCAAACGGGATTTATTCATATTTATTCATATTTTTCACCCCGTGACGCTGTGAAATTGTGTAACTGAAACGGGAACGAGGTTTTTGCGGACCCCTCGCCCTTCCGTGGTTCCGTTGAGGGGAGCGCTTCAGAGGAAGACGCGGTTCTCCGGCAGGTTCCTTGCGTTGTTCCGTGGAAGGTGAGCGAGGAAAAAAAGAAAGGCTTTTTTCCGTCGGTGTGAGCGGGAGCGCGGCGGATCGCCCGCGGTGTCCTCGACGCTGGCGAGACGGATGTAGAGGCGGTGAAAGGAAGGTCGTTTATTTCCTTTGACCCGCTCAGTCAAGTGGATTGAAGCCGAGCCTTTCGATTTGCCTTCTACGCCGTGCCGGGTCGGCGCCGCCGCCGCAATTACTGCAAACTGAGAAGGTGATGGCGCTAAGATTTTGCCCAGATAAAGAAGTCGGGTCCCTATCTCTCCTGTTGACGCCATTAAGCCGTCAGTGAGAACTGGGAGTGTGGGGGGGGGCACCACTCGGGCGCCGTCAGTCACCGCTTACCACCACGCTCTTGGTTAAAAGCCACACAATTCCCAGCGGCCTCCTCGGCTGTGATCTCGCGGCCGCGGGATGGCCGTCAGGTGCCAGGTTCACTTACCGTCTTATCGCAAGCGGCACCGGAATTCCGGGTGGGTGGAAAGCGCTCGCGGGTTATTTGCCGCTTACTGCCAAGGCCGGAACAAAACGAGGCTGCGATTAATTCCGGGGGCGTCACCGACGAAGAGTTTTTATCGCCAGGTGCGTTCCATTTAGTCACCGGGCGGACTGTAATCCAGCATCGGTGTCACCCGGCGCACCTAAACCTCGCCACGCTGCCACTTAGCAAACAATAGCGGGTGCCAGCCCGATCCCTTCGTGGCGCCGAGAGAGGAAGGTGGTGTCGTGGCTTCGGGGCGCGCGTGTCAGCCCCCGTTTCGGATCTGCTGCATGAATGCATGAGGAGGCGCCACCGCCGTTTTGTTTCCCCGCTTGCTTCGCCACCACCACGACCGGAACTCATCTCATTCCACCGCGTTCAGGCAACAAGCCGGCGCCGCCCATTTCAGCGCCGCCTTCGACGGGCGGCGGTTCAGGCGGACGGCCAGACGCCATCCGCCTCAGACCAAAGCGTGGTCTTGATTTGGTTACAGCCAAACACAACAAGGTCCAAGGTCAGTTCTGGCCTCTTGTAGCTCCTTGCAGACAAGTCCCCGGCGACCTCCTCCAGCTCCATCGGGAGGACACCAAGGCGTTCCCAGGCCAGCTGTGAGACATAGTCCCTCCAGCGTGTCCTAGGTCTTCCCGGGGGCCTTCTCCCGACTGGGCGTGCCCGAAACACCTCACCGGGGAGGCATCCGGACTAGATGCCCGAGCCACCTCAACCGGCTCCTCTCGATGGGAAGGAAGCAACATGGAAATGAGAGGCATTCTGGAGACGCATTCATCGTCGTGGTATGTAGTATACTCGTAGAGAGCGCGTACTCCACACTTGGCTTTTGCTGCACGCAAAAATGTCTACTTTTCTGGCAAACAGCCGTATTTTCTCCCTTTACCTTTCCAACTCATTTCCTAGAAATGCACGCCGTTTTTTACTTTTCTGTTGAGGATTGTTGACTTTTTTCACACATCCTTGTAGCATTCCTTGCAAAATCCCTTTTTCATCTCGAGTGTAACGCAAAATGTCACCTTTTTTCCCCATCATATTGGGATTTCAATCTCGTGGACTTTTCGAGCAAAAATCAAATTCAATAAAAGAAACGAAAAAAAATATATAGGGTAATCCCTTGGCATGTCACCAAATTCCAAATTTGTAGCATCCCTCTTGAAGAGTATTTTCATTTCATCCTTAAAATGTTCCCAAATGAAGTATTTTCCAACATAAACGACGCCAAATGTGGCAATCAGAAGACGCATTCAAAGACGTTGTGATGATGTGTTGAATGCTACACTGGCCACAAACACAGGCGAGTGTTGCGGCAGGAACCCCCACCAAGCTAAAAGTCAACTCTGACCTCCTGACGCCACTTCCTGTTTGTCCCCGACTCAGCTCCCCGAGCACCAGAACACATTCTCAGCAACACACACGTCTTACTTATGTCTTAAACATGTCCTATTTTCTCTCATCACAGCTACTATATTGGGTAAAAGGTGACTATAGGGGTGTTATTTCATGTCTAGAGGGCTCTAATGCTGTTAAAAGGCATATTTAGAAGGTGGTAAACAGGTTTTCTATGCACTAAACATGAAAATATTCCACTTATAAATGAGGACTTTTTTAATATGTATTATTAATATCTTCATAGTTTGATGTTATTCTTGTATGACGTGTTTCTTTCCATTTCTTCTTCTGCAAGTTTTTCTTTATTTTAGCCTTTGTCTTGTAAATGCCCTTCTTGTAATGATGGCTTTATTCCCGTAACATCCATCCATCCATTTTCATCAGGGTGGCGGGTATGCTGGAGCCTATCCCAGCTGACTTTGGGCCGAAGGCGGGGTACACCCTGGGCTTATCATCAAGTTGCCGTTATCATATCCACCAGGAAGAAGGTTTTGGAGAAGGTTTTCTCACCTTGAGTCAAAGGTGTGCTGCGAGAAGTCACTATGGTGTCATTTTGCACATTTAAACGGCAAACCTGGAAGGGCTGCGGTTGTGCTGCCATCACCTGTTTAGGAAGGCACACATCAGCAGTCAGATGGAAGAAGAAGGAGTCTGTCACACTTTTCCAGCATTAAAAGAGAACTCCTCATTGTTGTCACATACCACCCAACCCCACTTCATCCTCATCCTCCTCCTCCTCCTCATCATCATCCCACCACACTTTCATCCCTTCCCCACGAGAAGAGAAATCCCTCGGCTCCCAGAGATGGTAGTAATCTCTTCTTTCTTTACATTCTCCAACTCTTCTCCCAACAACAAGTAAATGTATGTTAATCCGCGTCTTCCTCCGTATGCTTCAACTTTGCTTGAATATATTGTTTGTAATTATGTTCTACGTTGTTCAATTTGTGGAAAGCAAACGGTAAACTGGCAAAAATGACATTTGTAGTTTGCAGACAAACTTGTTCTTGCGGCTCAGACTTACATACATTTTTTTGTAAACGTAGGATTTTGCATACAGCGCCAATCTCTTGGGTTGTGTGTGGGTGCTGTGCTAGCTAATAGGTGTTTTTGGTGGTGGTGGGGTGGGGGGTTGTGTGAACGGTCGAGCAGCCGTCCCTCTTAAATTAATATGTCACAGGTCCAAATCCCGTTGGTGGTGCTGTGCGTCTCCTCGCCATCTTGGCCCACTCAATCACTTCGCCCCCCCTGTACTTCAGCTTCCCCCTGGTGAGAAAGTGGAGGTGGGGCGCCTGCCTTGGGGGTGACCACAAGTCTTTAGAAAAGGCTGGATAGAGATGTAAGACTGCAATAGTGTGTGTTTTAAAGAAAGAAAAACACTTCCCACTAACTGCTGCCTGCTCTGTCTTATTGCCTCAAACGTCAAATAACAGCCAGAGACGGAAGACAAATCAGAGGGTGCATTGTTGTAAGCTTTTAGAGAAGTCAACTTCTGTAGAAACTGTGTGAACTCTGAAGAGTTGAAGCGAAAATTATGAGAACTGTGGGAATTTTTGGAACGTCAGAAATGTCAAATGTCAGAAATGTGGCACTTTTACAAAATGTTATTTCATGTAAGATAACAATTTTGATGGAGTGAGATACAAATAATAGTGCAGAAATTGCATGTGAATGCTGTAGATGAACAGAATTGCTGTATATAGTTGGGAAGACATCCTGTTTGTTGTTGTTGAATGGTTTGAATGGGTTTGAGAAGTGTGGAAGAAGCTGAGCATCAAAAATGGGGTGGAACACAAACAATAACTGGAAAAAAGTGTAGAAACTGCGCGTGAATGCTGTGAAGTGAAATGCTGTACAGAAAATGTGGACTTATGGCAAAAGTAGAAATTTGAGAGAGTTGGAAAAACAATCTGAATGTTTGAATGGGTTGAGAAATGTGTAAGTATCTGAGCATCAAAAACGGGGTGGAACACGAACAATACTTAGAAATTGCGTGTGAATGCTGAAGTGAAATGCATAGCAGAAAATGTGGAATTACTGCGAATATTTAGTTGAATGTTTTTCACTTGCATCAAAATGTCAGACTTCATTCTGAATACAAATTTTTGAATGGTTTAAATGGGTGAAGTAAACACAGACTCATGATCAATATTATTTGCCTCAATTTTGTCATTGTGTCATCATGTTTCTATGTGCTTTTGGCACAAGATGACAGGAAAGGCGCCATCCTTCAAAGTGTAAGTAAACAGGCAATAAAACATGACACGCCTTCCTATTGGTGAAAAAAAAAAAGTTGATTGATCAAAGCTTTACAGGCAGTTTGGTTGCTGCGGGGGAGGAGGGAGGGCAAGTCAACACTGAAATCTCGTGGCCACCTGCCGTGAAGACGAGAAAACAGTGAGAATTTTGATTTTTGGATGCTTTTACGCCCGATTTGTTCATACACAATGAAAACATAGTAGCAGTCTTTAATTTTGGGTAGTGACTGAAAGGACAAAATGTTAGGTACAAGCGCCAGAAATGAGTCTCCCTTAGAGATAAGGTGAGAAGATCCGGGAGAAACTCTGAGTAGAACCGCTGCTCCCCTGTATTGAGACCGCTTAGCTGGCTCTGGCTTTTGGTCAGGATACCTCTCGGATGCCTCCAGGGCACGTCTGACTGGTAGGAGACCTCAGGGAAGACCTACGTTGGGGAGACTATGTCTTGGCCTTGGAACGCCACGGAATCCACCGGTAGGAGCTGGATGAAGTATCCGGGGAGACGGAAGTCTGGGCTTCCCTGCTTAGGCTGTTGCCCCGCAACCTGACCTTAGATAAGCAGAAGAAGATGGACTGATAGATGGACCTGTCCGTTTCTAAGCTGAAACATAAACAAGTAAAATCCTAGCCTTGACTCCAAAGGGTTAAAAAAGCCCCGGGTGAACGGTCTATGTTGTCCAATGTCAGACCATTTTCTAGAAGTATTCCTTGGTTCGATCCGTTCCTTCTGCCTTTGCTTCATTAGCTTCAAATTTCCGGCGGCTTCCTCTTCAGGAAGCAGTTGCTGCGTGGGAGGTGGGGTGGTTAGGCCGGTCACCGATATGATTATCCCTGTGTGTCAATACAAAAAAAAAGGCAGAAGTGAGCAGCAGAAGATTCCCCGCTGAGCTGGAAAATGAACATCTTTGACCTCATCAAGCCCGCGGAAGCGTCTCGGCTATCTAATTAAGATGGAGTGCAGGGAAAAGTTGGCTGTCTTCGCCAGAAACTAATCAAGCGAGCGCACTTCACTTGAATTCACTTGACTGCTTGTATTTAGCCGAGGAGTCGGCCAGGACAGGAAAAGGGCGATATAGGTGTTGTTAGGAAGTCTTCTGTGGTGACGAGCCTGCAGCCAGCTTGAGCTTACACCAGGGCTATCAAAACCCGTTCTGCTTTCCACACAAAAGATACAAGGATTTTGATATTCTTCTTTCTGCAAACTGGCAAAAGCAATCCGAGTGTTTGTCCAATAGGTGACAAAGGGTATAATTATAACATTATTACAGCATATCAGTGCTTTTTCCATTTATCATCCATCGTCCATCCTGTTTTTGTCACTCAGCTACTTTCACATAAAAAAACCAGTTCAAGCCATTCCAACATCAAAATAGCAAGGATAGTTTTCCAACAAAAAAAAATCCACATTTTTCGCACAGCACTCCACTTTACCTTCAGCATTCACACGCAATTTCTACAATTTTTTTTTTTCATTTACTATTTGTATTCCACCTTAGAGTTAGCATTTTGGCCAAACAGTCGGGAGTTGCTTCTCTGTGTGGAATTTGCATGTTCTCCCTGTGCATGCGTGGGTTTCCTCCGTATACTCCGGTTTCCTCCCACATTCGAAAAAACATGCATGTTAGCTTAATTGGCGACTCTAAATTGTCCATAGATATGTGAGTGTGAATGGTTGTTTGTTTATTGAATGGCGACCAGTGCATGGTGTACCCCGCCACATGCACTAAGTCAGCTGGGATAGGCTCCAGCATACTCGCTGACCCTAGTGAGGATGAGCTGCATGGAAGATGGATGGATGGACATTCGTATTCCACCCTGTTTTTGATGCTTCTCAACTCATTCAAACTATTTCCCCATCAAAGCATTCAACATGTTTTTCCCACTATTTTTCCCACAATTCCCACTATTGCCATAATTTTACATTTTCTATACACCATTTCAGTTGATCCTCAGCACTCAACTGATCGATCATCGAGGACACAATGGCTATATATTGACACATTTAAAACAAATCCCAAATTGCCTTGATTTTACATTTTCTGTACGGCTATTCAGTTCAACGTCAGCATTCACACGCAATTTCTACGCTATTGTTTTTGTGTATAATTTTTGACGGTCAGCTATTTCAACATTTTTCAAACGATACAAACCGTTCCAACAGCAAAATGTTTGGCTCATCCAGGTCACAACGGCTACCTTTGACACATTTTTTAAAAATCCCAAATTCACATTTCACAGAGCTAACTTCCCTTTGAAAATGCAGGAATATTTTTCACAGGTCACTTGATCCTCACATTCCTCAACTGATTCAAAGCATTACACTTTTCCAAAAATTCCACAGTTTTGATTTCTGACTCACTCCATTCAGACATGAAAATGTTTTGACATTTTTTGACATTGGTTTCCCGGATTGAAACATTTTTCAGCAACAAAAAATCATCCATCCATTTACTATGCCGCTTTGGGTCCACACATTTCTGAACCCTTCTAGCATCAAAACATTCATGCTAACCATTTAACACGTCCCCAAAATTCCCACTTTTCACAAATGTTTACATTTTACTAACACTAATTTCCTTTGAACTTGAGCATTCTCAGTCAAAAACTCATCAAAACATTCAGGTGTTCTATTTTTGACATTCCAAGAATTCCCCCCAGTTTCCCAGAATTCCACATTTTCCAGGCCAAAAATAAACCCTTTAAATAATAAAAAAATCGGATTTTCACAGATTTCTTGACCATTCTAGCATGAAAATATTAAATATTAACATTTTCCACATCTCAAAAATTCCCAGTTTTCCCCAAGGTCCCTATGATTCCCTATGAATCTGAGAATTCTCACTGCTTTGATATGTATCAAATGATTGTAAACACAACTCAGTATAACTCATTCAAAATATTCAGGCGTCATATTTTCGACATTCCTAAAATTCCCCCGGTTTCACAGAATTCCACATTTTCCACCCCAAAAAAATCCATTTGAAATAAATGGCATTTTCACGTACCTCTCAGCCATTCCAGCATCAAAACATTCATTCTAAACATTTTCCACATCTCCAACATTCCCACTTTTCCCAAAAGTCCACATTTTCCAAACACAAATTCCCTATGAATCTGGGAATTCTCGCTGCTTGGACATGTATCATATGATTCTAAACACAACTCAGGTGATATCATTCAAAACATTCAGGCGTCCAATTCTCGAAATGCCTAAAATCCCCCCGCTGTCTGAGAATCTTACCAGAATCAACTTTTAAAAATCCATTTAAAATAAACGCCATTTTCGGGTATTTCTCCGCCATTCCAGCGTTAAAACATTCCGGCCGACCATTTTCCACCCCCCCTAAATTGCTACATTTCTCAAAAGTCCACATTTCCTGCACAGCATTTCAGTTCCGCTTTGGCTTTTCCAAGCAGTATCAACGCGTGGTGTTTGTCTTCTTTTATTTTTCTGATGCGCCCAAGGTCATTGTAAAAAAAAACGTCCTCACCTCGGACAGCCCGGGTTTACACACCCATTGTTCCCAATCTCCAACAGCCATTATAAGCATGTTGCCGGGCCGTTACCGGTTTCCATGAATACGGCATGCGCGTGCAAAAGCTGCAAGAGCGACTTACTCCGGCGACGTCCATCTTGACATACGTACGACGCAGACGCACACTTGCTTTGTGTTTGGGCGCCACGCAATTAGCTCGACAAATAGCCCGTCACCAAGCGGGAAGCGGCGGGAGCCTTGGGAAGTGCCGCCGTCCCAGCCTGACAGCTTATACGAGCTTGTCAGCGCTCACCTGTACACTGTACAAACCGTCGCACCTCCAGGCGCCTTATCAGACGAGAAACGTGGATGAGGAACCTTGAGAAAGGTGTCCTCCCTCCAACGTTGTCCGGATGAGAAATGGGTAAGGTGCCAGGTTGGAATGTGATTATCCTAGGAGAGGTAAAATTACAGCAGTCAGATGACAGCCACCCCAGCGCAGCGCCCGAGGCCTGCGCTTCTTCCTTACCTTCCCTCGCCCGTGTGAAGGTCAGTCCTCGGCTGCCCTCCGAGCGTGGCTGCAGACATGTTTATCTCTCTTGGAAAGCCAATTACGTCGCTGCACGCCGGTGCCAGTCAAAGACGCCAATGTCGACAACGCTGGTAGGCTTGTGCCACCCTGCATCTTTTTTTTTAATAGCCAATTTGGCTCGTCATCTTCCAGACATGTAGGACAACTAATGATCACGAAATACACTCACACAACAATTTTGGATTCTAAAAATATAAGATTTTATATAAGATTAGAGCCCTTTAGGCATGAAATAACACCCCTATAGTTACCTTTACACTCCTGTCACCCGATACGGTGCCACCTCGATTTACAAAAATTTTATTTGACAAAAAATTCATAATAGGAATTGGATTTTGAAGACATTTCCATCCCACAAATATTCAAAATACAAAGTGCCGGCAAGAATTTTTAATGTAATGTAATGTAACCAAAGTAATGGATGCCAACCGCCGTATAACCCAGTAAGAGAAGAAGCTGCCCTCCCATTGGTTATCTCGGCTATCTCCCATCCTCCTCTTCCTCCCAGAATCCCCAGTGATGCTACGTCGCGGAGTCCCTCTGCTCATTACCGACACCTCCTCGTTGAACGAGTCTTCTGAATGCCTTATATTTGTATTTGACTTCATTTAGCAATTTTGCTTGAAAAGCTTATTAATAGGCCATATTCAACCATGACTCAGCATGATTTATACATTTATATATCCAAACCAGGGATCGCCTGAGCGGTGGGTCTCCATCCATCCACCCTTGGACTCAAGTCCTGAGAAAAGCGAATGAAAACCACGGGAAAAAAGTGAAAGAGGAAAAAGCCAGCCCGACAAAGGACTCGTGTTGATCATCACAGTTCGCCGCAGTCGTCAGAAACCGAGCGGGACATGA
This sequence comes from Oostethus manadensis, assembly GCA_024372805.1. NCBI lineage: Eukaryota > Metazoa > Chordata > Actinopteri > Syngnathiformes > Syngnathidae > Oostethus > Oostethus manadensis. The sequence goes on along the minus strand of QODF01000189.1, from coordinate 959,949 downwards.
AAGATGAGCGTGTGCGACCCGGAAAACGTTTCGGTGCACTTTGATTATGCTTACATGGAAGTTTTATAGAGGGGGAACCCAACCCCCCCCCCAAAAAAGGAGTGCCATGATATGCATGGGTAATCAGTGTATGCTTTATTTTGAAAAGACGACCCCGATAACCATCACAGATTTGCAAACTTGTTGCTATAATACAAAATATGCTATAATATATAACATGTATATTAAGCATGACGTTATACCTTGCCCTGCGATTGGCTGGCGACCAGTCCAGGGTGTACCCCGCCTCCCGGCCCAAGTCAGCTGGGATAGGCTCCAGCACACCCGCGACCCTGATGAGGATAAGCGGCATGGAAAATGGATGGATGAATGACTGACAGACTGACAGGCCTCCCTGTCTGTTGCTCTGGCATGATATCAGGCATTCTCGGCGCGGAGAAGTAGGAGAGCAGTGGTCGAGGAGGAGGAGGAAGCAGTCTTGACGCCGCGTGCACTTCGGAAGCGCTGCGGCATCAGCACCAAGACAATGCGCGAATTTCTGTCAAGGCGCCCGAACAAAACGCTTTTGTTTGCTTTGTCGTCACGCCGCAGGTAGCCTTGGGGAGAAGGAAGGGGAGGCGGGCGGCGGCTGCGCTTCACTTTTTCTCTATCAGGCAGCTTTGGTTTTTGGGGACAAGCTGGGTAGTTCAAGTGATGTCGTGAGGGCCACCAAATGGCAAGAAACACCACAGTATTCTCCTCCTGTGGCTCCAAGTGTGATGTTCTAGCTGTTTTTGGCGTAGCAGTACAGCATCAAAAACCACCAAAGGTGTCCATACATTCACACCTAAAGGTCCTTCACCTCGCTGAAGAGACTTTTTCATAAGGTCCCCGTCAATACGAGCAATTGCAACGCCAGCGCTGGAGAGAACAGTCAGCCCCCCCAGCCAAGGTCTAGCGAGGTTCAAACTGAGTTCCGCTTCCTCATAAGCCCTCGTGGAGGCCGTCCCACGATCAGGAAACTTCCCGTTAGCTGTTTGTTGGTGCTTTGGTACCAGTCCTGGCTAGGTGGCTGAGCATCTCAGCCAGGAGGAAGGAAGGTGACGCTTAATGAAACTGCGTGTGTGTGAGAGATGGGTGTGTTTGTTCCAAGTGAAAGGCCGAATAACCTTGCGTTATCTCTCTATTGGGAACGAGCGCAGTGACAAGACAATGGAAAATATTCCATTCCAAACAATATACACCAACCACTTTGTAAAAAAACCCAAAAAACAGGCTCTGGTAGGCGTCATAATCTGCCGGGAGCTGTTAGCGCTTTAGCTCACGTAGCTGCGCTGCATTTGTGTCCTCCCGTCCCACTCCCGGGTGTCCGTCCGTGAGCAAATGTTTCGCTGTGTTTAGGAATCTCCTGCAAAAATAGCGTGTAGCGGGTCCTCCGCTGTTTTTATGGGCCCAGTACAAAGTTCCTCCACATACCCGTGGAGTTCTGCTCGTTTCAAGACTATAAAACGCCTGCAAAAAGTGTGATGGTTTAGCCAAACCTGACCCACTTCCACTCCATATCTGGCCTCTGGTACTGAATGTTGTGCTGTTTTTAGGAATCACCTGCAAAAACGGGTGAGAGTCCTGAGACAGGAGTCCTCTGCTGTGCGTATGCACCTAGCGCAAAGATCCTGTATATCCTCAGGAATCTAGCGGTGGAACCTTCCTCGACCCACAGAAGCAGGCTTCACCACGCACCTTCAAGTGCTGCCTGGTGCTCTGCCGACGAGCCGACAGTCCGGTGCCGCCCCCGGGGTGGAGCGGGCTCGACGCGTTCCATCTGGCGGCCCGTGAAAAGAATAGAAGGGTGGGCGAGCCAGGAGGAAAACGGGGGCGCATCGTAAAGTGCTCGGATTTGGCAGCGCTTCCGAGGCGGGAAGGAAACGGGAAGGAAGGCATGCGGCCCTCATCCTCTCAAGGCCCGGAAGGGGGAAAAAAACCCCACAATGCAGCCGTGTGGTAAATAATTACAGCTCCCGCGCTCGTTTGCGTCTTTAAATACACGCTCCCGCCTCCACGCTCCTCAAGCGTTGCAGGAGAGGAAACGGCGGCGAGCCATCTGCTTTGTGTGTCGGCGTGCCGCCTCCCCTCTGGTGGGGGCGTGCCACCCACGTGGACCACTTCGGGTTTTTGCGGGCTCCTTAGACATTCAGCCAGAGATCGAGGTGATTTATGGCGAAGGCCGCCGGTGGCCATGTTGCCGTGCAGAGTGATTGGTTAGCTACACCTGCACTATCGTCACCAACTCAGAAACGGCATTTGGCGGGTTCATTCATCCATCCATCCATTTTCTATGCCGCTTATCCGCATCAGGGTGGCGGGTGTGCTGGAGCCTATCCCAGCCGACTTTGGGGCGAGAGGCGGGGTGCGCCCTGGATTGGTCGCCAGCCAATCGCAGGGCAATTTGGGGGTTTACAACCTCTTATTAGTGAAAACATGCTAAATGCAAGCAAACGTTACGTATTTTGTGCCTAAATTGAGCGCAAAAATGGCAACGTGAACTAAAACACAAATACCGTCATCCCTCGTTTACGGCGCTTTATTGGTTCCTGACCCGACCGCCATAATTCAGTATTAATAAACTGAATGTTTTTGTAGTTATGGCACCAAAAAACTGTTTATCACCTTCTAAATAATTTTTTTTTTAATTACTAGAGCCCTCAAGACATGAAATAGCACCCCTATAGTCACCTTTACATTTGTATACTATACCTGAGATAGAATAGTGTTTAGGACGTAAATGTTAGCAAAAAAGCAAACCTGACTTATAAACAAACAACATAAAACATATTTAAGCAAAGTGGATCAATGGTAGCGCCGCCCGATTTAGTCTTGTTCCCACGCCCGCAGGGTTGTTGGTTAGAATTTAGAGATTTGGCTTGAAAGTAGGATACAAAAAGGGATGCCATTCGGGGGGTGGGAGAACAACAAGCTCCACGTCAAAGTTGCCAGAGAACAAGTCATGTCTTGTTTACAACTTGTGTCCTAGACACTCTTCCACCATAGCGACAAGGCTGCAAAGCACTACACACGTGACGTGAACGTCTTTTCACAGCCGTATGGCGACGGCACTAAAGTATACAACAGGGATGTCCAGACTTTTTTTGGACAAGGATTCAGGGGCCACGTTGATATTTCGTAAAAAAAGGAATATTGTGTCAAAATATTTCAAGAAAAAAACCACAAAAAAGTGCATTTGCTCTTTTTCCCCCATTTTTGCTGTTTTTTTTGTATTTCAACATTCTTCTCCACTAATCTTCGAAAATGTGCTTTTCGAAATATTATGATTTTATTCCCGTAATTTGGCCTTATTCTGGAAACATTATGACGTTATGACATTACAGTTCAGGTGTTTTTTCCTAAGTGCTGCAATATTGCAACTAACGCTCTAAAATTGTCTGAATGACCTTAATCCTCTTGACCTTCTGCTGATTTTTCATTGTCCGGTTAGTTTTTAGTGGTTTTCCTGCTAAATGAGTTTTTTAGAAGGCGCCGCGGGCCACACTTTGGACACGTCTGAAATAGAGTATAGACAACATATTTCGGGAACGTTGCTAAAGTGTGTCCGTGAGCCTTGAATCCGATCCGTGATGGGCTGCAATTAGGCATCAAACGGGATTTATTCATATTTATTCATATTGTTCACCCCGTGACGCTGTGAAATTGTGTAACTGAAACGGGAACGAGGTTTTTGCGGACCCCTCGCCCTTCCGTGGTTCCGTTGAGGGGAGCGCTTTAGAGGAAGACGCGGTTCTCCGCCAGGTTCCTTGCGTTGTTCCGTGGAAGGTGAGCGAGGAAAAAAAGAAAGGCTTTTTTCCGTCGGTGTGAGCGGGAGCGCGGCGGATCGCCCGCGGTGTCCTCGACGCTGGCGAGACGGATGTAGAGGCGGTGAAAGGAAGGTCGTTTATTTCCTTTGACCCGCTCAGTCAAGTGGATTGAAGCCGAGCCTTTCGATTTGCCTTCTACGCCGTGCCGGGTCGGCGCCGCCGCCGCAATTACTGCAAACTGAGAAGGTGATGGCGCTAAGATTTTGCCCAGATAAAGAAGTCGGGTCCCTATCTCTCCTGTTGACGCCATTAAGCCGTCAGTGAGAACTGGGAGTGTGGGGGGGGGCACCACTCGGGCGCCGTCAGTCACCGCTTACCACCACGCTCTTGGTTAAAAGCCTCACAATTCCCAGCGGCCTCCTCGGCTGTGATCTCGCGGCCGCGGGATGGCCGTCAGGTGCCAGGTTCACTTACCGTCTTATCGCAAGCGGCACCGGAATTCCGGGTGGGTGGAAAGCGCTCGCGGGTTATTTGCCGCTTACTGCCAAGGCCGGAACAAAACGAGGCTGCGATTAATTCCGGGGGCTTCACCGACGAAGAGTTTTTATCGCCAGGTGCGTTCCATTTAGTCACCGGGCGGACTGTAATCCAGCATCGGTGTCACCCGGCGCACCTAAACCTCGCCACGCTGCCACTTAGCAAACAATAGCGGGTGCCAGCCCGATCCCTTCGTGGCGCCGAGAGAGGAAGGTGGTGTCGTGGCTTCGGGGCGCGCGTGTCAGCCCCCGTTTCGGATCTGCTGCATGAATGCATGAGGAGGCGCCACCGCCGTTTTGTTTCCCCGCTTGCTTCCCCACCACCACGACCGGAACTCATCTCATTCCACCGCGTTCAGGCAACAAGCCGGCGCCGCCCGTTTCAGCGCCGCCTTCGACGGGCGGCGGTTCAGGCGGACGGCCAGACGCCATCCGCCTCAGACCAAAGCGTGGTCTTCATTTGGTTTCAGCCAAACACAACAAGGTCCAAGGTCAGTTCTGGCTTCTTGTAGCTCCTTGCAGACAAGTCCCCGGCGACCTCCTCCAGCTCCATCGGGAGGACACCAAGGCGTTCCCAGGCCAGCTGTGAGACATAGTCCCTCCAGCGTGTCCTAGGTCTTCCCGGGGGCCTTCTCCCGACTGGGCGTGCCCGAAACACCTCACCGGGGAGGCTTCCGGACTAGATGCCCGAGCCACCTCAACCGGCTCCTCTCGATGGGAAGGAAGCAACATGGAAATGAGAGGCATTCTGGAGACGCATTCATCGTCGTGGTATGTAGTATACTCGTAGAGAGCGCGTACTCCACACTTGGCTTTTGCTGCACGCAAAAATGTCTACTTTTCTGGCAAACAGCCGTATTTTCTCCCTTTACCTTTCCAACTCATTTCCTAGAAATGCACGCCGTTTTTTACTTTTCTGTTGAGGATTGTTGACTTTTTTCACACATCCTTGTAGCATTCCTTGCAAAATCCCTTTTTCATCTCGAGTGGAACGCAAAATGTCACCTTTTTTCCCCATCATATTGGGATTTCAATCTCGTGGACTTTTCGAGCAAAAATCAAATTCAATAAAAGAAACGAAAAAAAATATATAGGGTAATCCCTTGGCATGTCACCAAATTCCAAATTTGTAGCATCCCTCTTGAAGAGTATTTTCATTTCATCCTTAAAATGTTCCCAAATGAAGTATTTTCCAACATAAACGACGCCAAATGTGGCAATCAGAAGACGCATTCAAAGACGTTGTGATGATGTGTTGTATGCTACACTGGCCACAAACACAGGCGAGTGTTGCGGCAGGAACCCCCACCAAGCTAAAAGTCAACTCTGACCTCCTGACGCCACTTCCTGTTTGTCCCCGAGCACCAGAACACATTCTCAGCAACACACACGTCTTACTTATGTCTTAAACATGTCCTATTTTCTCTCATCACAGCTACTATATTGGGTAAAAGGTGACTATAGGGGTGTTATTTCATGTCTAGAGGGCTCTAATGCTGTTAAAAGGCATATTTAGAAGGTGGTAAACAGGTTTTCTATGCACTAAACATGAAAATATTCCACTTATAAATGAGGACTTTTTTAATATGTATTATTAATATCTTCATAGTTTGATGTTATTCTTGTATGACGTGTTTCTTTCCATTTCTTCTTCTGCAAGTTTTTCTTTATTTTAGCCTTTGTCTTGTAAATGCCCTTCTTGTAATGATGGCTTTATTCCCGTAACATCCATCCATCCATTTTCATCAGGGTGGCGGGTATGCTGGAGCCTATCCCAGCTGACTTTGGGCCGAAGGCGGGGTACACCCTGGGCTGGATACGAGCAAAGAAATGGGAATTGGCGTGCAGTGTGAACCTAGCCCTAGTCCGAGTTCCTCCCAGGAGAAAACTCGTTTTGGTCACGTGTGCCCGCCATCTTGTAAGATGAGCCAAAGCTCATGTAAACATTGGCGAGTCAAAAACTCAACTTCGAAGCCCTGAAGTCACGTCCAGCACACTCTGATCCTGTAGGGAACACATTTATAACAACAAACCCGAACCCGAGTCATATATATGTCTTATCATGTGTGCCCATGCTGACTATAGGGGTGTTATTTCATGTCTAGAGGGCTCTAATCATGTTTAAAAAAAACGTATTTAGAAGGTGGTTTTCTATGACCATAGGTGAGGGTAGGAACTTAGATGGACGGGTAAATTGACCACTTTGACTTTGGGTTCAGCTCCTTGGGTTCAGAGTCCGCATCACCGCAGACTTGGGGTAGGATCTCATCCCCGACCTGCAGATGGAACCATGAAACCATGAGACCAGAGGAACCGTGGACTCGGACTCAGAGGTGTTGACTGTCATCCCATTCGGCTGCGAACCGATCCAGTGAGAGTTGGAGATCAAGACCCAGTGAAGCCAGTAGGACCACATCATCCTGCGGCCACCAGCCCTCAGAAATTCTCTCCATAGAAGTTTGGGTGACAAAAGGCAGCCCTTACTGGAAACGGGTCAGATTTTATTGCGGACAAAGCGAACCAAACTCTGACACTGGTCATACTGGGAACGCACCCTCCTGAGTTAGCTGGTCCGATACCCCATAATTCCCACAGAATTCCTGGAGCAACACAATGGAATGCCTTCTCCGAGTCCACAAAACACAGAGCGGCGGGTGTGGTGTCACTACGCCAATAATGTAGTTCTTGGGCGTAACGAGGTTAGTAATAATAAGAAGAAGAATATAAAAATAACGTGCCTGTAGCTTGATAGATATGCCGGTCACGTGAGGGGAATGCAGCCTTTTTGGAGGTGCGTTCCATTACGTAGCTGCCTCTCTCAAAGGCCCGCATGGCTGCGCTTGATGTGGTCAATGAGGGAGTATCACAGGATGACACGTGTCGCAATTATAGCGGGAATCAGCAGGGGAGAGACGCCCTTTTCCCCCAAGCCAGAAGTCAGAGACCCGGCACATCTGCTTGGGAAGACAAAACAAAAGTTGTGGCCAATTAGAAGACAAGTCCTTAGCGGCGTTCACCTTCATGAATGGAATCGTTTCAGCGGAAAGGCCTGCTAATGAAAGCGTGGGGAGAAAATGTCACCAGGAGGGAGAAGTCTTGTTTTGTGAATAAATAAGGAAACGCGCTGTCTGTCACCCACGCTGCCTTGGGCTCCTTTGCAAGGCAGCCTCTTGATGGGACAAAAGCTTCCTGCTTGCGTGTGTGCAGGAAAGACAAGCGAGGCGCCTCAAGCAAGAGGTCATTTACTTCCCGGAACAAGCCTGTCACTTAGGCAGTCCTCCTGGGGGGGCTTGCTCACCATCCCTTCATCATCATAGCCCCGCCTTTAGAACAAAAACTGCCTTCAAATACTGTGCAACAACCGTGCAAAAAACTCTGCAATAACCGTGCAATAAACTCCGCAATAACCGTGCGATAATCTCCGCAATAACCGTGCAATAAACTCTGCAATAACGTGCAATAAACTCTGCAATAACCGTGCAATAAACTCTGCAATAACTGTGCAATAAACTCTGCAATAACCGTGCAATAAACTCTGCAATAACCGTGCAATAAACTCTGCAATAACCGTGCAATAAACTCTGCAATAACCGTGCAATAAACTCTGCAATAACCGTGCAATAAACTCTGCAATAACCGTGCAATAAACTCTGCAATAACCGTGCAATAAACTCTGCAATAACCGTGCAATAAACTCTGCAATAACCGTGCAATAAACTCTGCAATAACCGTGCAATAAACTCTGCAATAACCGTGCAATAAACTCTGCAATAACCGTGCAATAAACTCTGCAATAACCGTGCAATAAACTCTGCAATAACCGTGCAATAAACTCTGCAATAACCGTGCAATAAACTCTGCAATAACCGTGCAATAAACTCCGCAATACCCGTGCAATAAACTCCGCAATAACCATGCGAAAAACTCAGCAAAAACCATGCGATAAACTGCAATAACTGTGCAATAACCGTGCAAAAAACTCTGCAATAACCGTGCGATAAACTCCGCAACCACCTTGCAATAAACTATGCAATAACTGTGCAATAAACTCTGCAACCACCTTGCAATAAACTATGCAATAACTGTGCAATAAACTCCTATTCCTAAAAAAACTAAAATAAGCACAAATAATGTCATTTTAGTAGCATAAAGTTGAAATATTAAATAAATAGTATGTTATTTTTAAATAAAGTATTATAAGATAGATAGATAGAAACAAAAAGTTGTCTTTTTAAAAAAAAACATTTGGGGAGTTAAAAAAAAAGTTGCAATATTACAATAATAAAGTCAAAATATTATGCAAATGAAGTCATAATCACGGTAGAACCTTTAGAAGGAGGAAGTTGAAAAAGTTGGAAAATAAAACAGCAAAAATGAAAAAAAAAGTTGTAATCCTACAGAAATAATCAAAATCAAATTATTGGGGGAAAAATTAATATTTTAGCAAGGAAAAAAGTCACAACTTTGTTAGCATTATAAAATATATTATTAAATATCTGAAAAAATATGAACAATTTAAGGAAAGTCCTAATGCAGTATTATGAGAAACAAGCAAAACAAAAAAGTTGGCATTAAAAATGTCATTAAATTAGGACAAAGTTGTAATAATATGGTAATAAAGTCAAAATATTTTAGTTTAAAGCCATATTTTAACAAGGAAAAAATTTTTACGAGAATAATCGTGTATATGGCGAAAATTAATGTAATTTTAGAAGCATATGGTTGAAATCTTAAAGAAAAACTAATATTTTTAAAAATATCTTAATGCAGTACAAACAAGCAAAACAAAAAGTTGTCATTTTTGGGAAATTAGGTTGGGGAAGATGTAATATTATGGGAATAAAGTCCTAACATTATGAGAAAACATTTACGGAAATTATTTCAAAAAATGGGGAAAAAGCGTAATGAGCGGAATTGAAAAATGTGCTTTGAATCGGTTTTTTCTTGAAGTATAAATAACTTCCTAGCATATGTTTCTGTACAAAACAACAAAATGGCGAAGATGCATCCTTCCATTTTTCACATTTCTAAAGGAAGAACATCCAAAACCCAGCAGGGAGTGTCAAAACAGAAGCCTGAGATGAATGGAGCAATATTTTCGTCAAAATATTTCCATCGAAATATTCCCATTCAAGGATTCCCATTGGGCCCTCTAAAGTGGCAAGAATTTGGGAACTTGAACGGCCGCCGCGTTACGTGGCCATTTCTACCGGACTTCAGCTATTATGGTGGAGTCGCGAACACGGACCTTAACTGAGGCCTGCACTTCTTTGGATGTTGTCGTGGGGTCTTTTGCGACCTCTCAAATGAGTCGTCGCTGCGCTCTTGGGGTCATTGAGGCGGGTCGGCCGCTCCTGGGAAGGTTCACCGCTTTTCCCATGTTTTGGCCATTTGCGGATAATAGCTCTCACTGTGGTAGGCTGGAGTCCCGGAGCTTTAGAAATGGCTTCATAATGTTTTCCACGCTGATCGATCCCGATTCATTTGCAGTCAGGTTATGTTTTAGCGGGAGGGCAAGCACTTTTCCGCACGGGGCCAAGCCGATTTGGATTTTTTGCTCTCTTAATAGGAAAAAGTTTCATTTGTGTTCAGCATGTGGTTCAATGCCAGGAACCAAAATGGAAGACGTGTTTTTGTTTTGCCGGTGTTTGATTTGGCAAACACATCCTGCCGTCGTCTTGCTGTGGCGCCCCCTATGGAGATAAACGAGCCGAACAAGGTGTCAGTTCTTTTTCCTTTGAGACAGTTGGAGGAAGTTTTCCTTCCCCGACGCTCGTTTGTGCAAACGTCGCCGGCTGCCGAGTGTTTTTGAGGAATTGCACAGCCGGCTAAACGGGATTGCGTTTGTTTGCCATCCAAAGCTTCTCGGCTCCCAGTCTCCACGGGAGGCGTCTTACTTTTGAACTCGCCATTAACCCCTGTCCACGTTTGCACATCTGCTTTCTTCTCGTTTCTTCTTTTCTCCGGTTTATTTACGCCTTTTCTCTCTCCCTCTGGCTTCAAACGTCCGTCCCGGGAGATGCCAGCCTTTGACGTGCTCCCGAGCCCGAGCGGGGCAGTGGATGCTCACCCAAAATTGCGCAGACCTGAAAAAGCCTGCTTGGAGTTCAAAGTATAGTTTTTTTGCGATGCCGCCATAGAAGTGTGTTGTGGAACCGGCGGGGCGTCGACAGAACCCAGACCGGATATTTGGGTTGTAGCCTAAATATCAAAATGGCCTCCCACGACCTTTGATTGTTCGGGATGAACAAAAAGATTTTCCCCGCAGCGCCAACCAAAGTCCGGTTGTCGCAAAGTCCAAAGTCGCAGCGCCAACCAGTACCACGGCTTTTCAAGTGCATCTAATACACGGTACCATTGATCGCTTTAAAACCAGAATGATCAGATAGCGTGTACAAATGATGCCATTCCATTCGGACCTGTTCTGATGTGGGAACGAATACGAATCAGAACCAGAATCCGCTTTATTGGCCAAGCATGCTAATACAAACAAGGATAGTTCTCTTATAAAAACCCCAAATCTTGTCTTTTGGGTTGAATACTTAGATTATTTCTATGTTCTGCTATTTCTTTCACCATCTTACAGTTCACCAAAAGCTTCTAAAATATACTTTTATAGTGCTTTTGTGAAATATTATGTGTTATTACAAATAATTCTAGCTAAAATGTTGTCTTTTGGGTTGAATACTTAGATTATTTCTATGTTCTGCTATTTTTTTCACCATCTTACAGTTCACCACAAGCCTCTAAAATATACTTTTATAGTGCTTTTGTGAAATATTATGTTTTATTACAAATAATTCTAGCTAAAATGTTGTCTTTTGGGTTGAATACTTAGATTATTTCTATGTTCTGCTATTTTTTTCACCATCTTACAGTTCACCACAAGCCTCTAAAATATACTTTTATAGTGCTTTTGTGAAATATTATGTTTTATTACAAATAATTCTAGCTAAAATGTTGTCTTTTGGGTTGAATACTTAGATTATTTCTATGTTCTGCTATTTTTTTCACCATCTTACAGTTCACCACAAGCCTCTAAAATATACTTTTATAGTGCTTTTGTGAAATATTATGTTTTATTACAAATAATTCTAGCTAAAATGTTGTCTTTTGGGTTGAATACTTAGATTATTTCTATGTTCTGCTATTTTTTTCACCATCTTACAGTTCACCACAAGCCTCTAAAATATACTTTTATAGTGCTTTTGTGAAATATTATGTTTTATTACAAATAATTCTAGCTAAAATGTTGTCTTTTGGGTTGAATACTTAGATTATTTCTATGTTCTGCTATTTTTTTCACCATCTTACAGTTCACCACAAGCCTCTAAAATATACTTTTATAGTGCTTTTGTGAAATATTATGTTTTATTACAAATAATTCTAGCTAAAATGTTGTCTTTTGGGTTGAATACTTAGATTATTTCTATGTTCTGCTATTTTTTTCACCATCTTACAGTTCACCACAAGCCTCTAAAATATACTTTTATAGTGCTTTTGTGAAATATTATGTTTTATTACAAATAATTCTAGCTAAAATGTTGTCTTTTGGGTTGAATACTTAGATTATTTCTATGTTCTGCTATTTTTTTCACCATCTTACAGTTCACCACAAGCCTCTAAAATATACTTTTATAGTGCTTTTGTGAAATATTATGTGTTATTACAAATAATTCTAGCTAAAATGTTGTCTTTTGGGTTGAATACTTAGATTATTTCTATGTTCTGCTATTTTTTTCACCATCTTACAGTTCACCACAAGCCTCTAAAATATACTTTTATAGTGCTTTTGTGAAATATTATGTGTTATTACAAATAATTCTAGCTAAAATGTTGTCTTTTGGGTTGAATACTTAGATTATTTCTATGTTCTGCTATTTTTTTCACCATCTTACAGTTCACCACAAGCCTCTAAAATATACTTTTATAGTGCTTTTGTGAAATATTATGTGTTATTACAAATAATTCTAGCTAAAATGTTGTCTTTTGGGTTGAATACTTAGATTATTTCTATGTTCTGCTATTTTTTTCACCATCTTACAGTTCACCACAAGCCTCTAAAATATACTTTTATAGTGCTTTTGTGAAATATTATGTGTTATTACAAATAATTCTAGCTAAAATGTTGTCTTTTGGGTTGAATACTTAGATTATTTCTATGTTCTGCTATTTTTTTCACCATCTTACAGTTCACCAAAAGCCTCTAAAATATACGTTTATAGTGCTTTTGTGAAATATTATGTTTTATTACGAATAATTCTAGCTAAAATCTTGTCTTTTGGGTTGAATACTTAGATTATTTCTATGTTCTGCTATTTCTTTCACCATCTTACAGTTCACCAATAGCCTCTAAAATATACTTTTAAAGTGCCTTTGTAAAACATTACGCGTTTTAATTCAAAAATTCAAGTTGCATGTGATTTGCTGGACTGAATAGGTACGTTGTTTTTATGTTGATGGTTTAATGTTCCTTCATCCCTTTCCATTCGTCACGTATACGACATGTAAAATAAAATTCTTTTTTATGCACGCCAAGCTACAAAAACGGCAACTTTCACGAGAGTCAGCCGCCGATGACGACGTATCAAGCTAAGGATGCTCACACATGCAAAAGAAAAAGGCTTGATGTGTGTTTTCATGGCTCCGCCCGCCGTTGTGTTGAAGGAATGATAGCGGTGTGTGTTTTTATTTGAACTCCAACAAGTGTGGCGACGGCTTTTGGTGTTTTTTGCACTCCTGACTGCGCATTAGCATAATGGAATTATGGGCTCAGCCATGCTCTGTCTTTAGTGGACCATTAGGCAGGCCCGTACCGGAGTAGAATTAGTGGCTTCCGCCCTTCACCTTCATTAGCATGCAAATGAGAATTGTGAACGCCGAGAAATATTTGCCGTGCTGAGAGAGGAGGCGGCGGGTGACAAAAAGCGGCTCCGGCGGTGCCGGCGGCGGCGGCGTGACGAGCAGGCGGTGAGAAATGAAAAGACCAGGAGCGACGCGGCGGAAGGAATAGGAACCGCGTGTCCGTTCGGCCCGTTTCAGCCTTTAACGCAGCCCGGCCGTTTTGCTTCAACATCCGGGCCCCTCGCCGCCGAGTTTGACGTCTGAACTTGGCCGGCCGGGACCCTGCCAGAAAGCGGCCCTTGACACCGGCACATTAATCACGGAGGGGGGACATCCTTCCAGCTGCTCCGGGCCGAGACAATGCGGTAGCAAGTGTCGCGCTCCCTTCGTTAACCCCGTCTAATTAAGAGTCCGCAGCCGAGGCGCCACGACGGCGGCGGCGGCGGCTTGAAGGCCGCCGGCTGCGCGACGCCGACAAATGATGTGCTAAAAATATGCGCGGATAATTGATTTTTGGACTCCGGCGCAGAACTGTTCACGCCGCGGCCGAGGAAGGAAAGGCTGCTAACGTTAAAAAAAGTACCGACGCCGTATGGGCGCGTTTCTCAACGTCCCCGCCGGGCCACGCAAAGGTTCCGGCGCCGCTCCCGATTTGAATACTACCGAGAAAGTGATGATATCGTTTTATCTGCACTCTGCACACTGGAGTGCAACAAAATGGAGGCCCGGGAGCATGAAAGTGCACGCGTGCTGACTTCGCCACGACGCCTCCATACAGGATAGTATTCACAGTCCTCCCCGCCACTGGTTCCCAAATAGTGGGGCGGACCCCCCGGGGGGGGGCGCGGGGAACTGTCAGGCGGAGGCGCGAGAAGCAGGTAATACTTTTAGTATTTCTGCCACTCCGCATGCCATTTGACCCTTTTTCTCCGTTTTGTTTCAGTTTGTGCAGTAATAGTTTGTATTTATATTTCTACTATATTAATATGTATTCTTTTATTTTGTATTTAATAATGTAGTGATTCTTACTACAGCATTATTTTTACAATTGCAATAATATACTATATAATATTGTATTAGGCCGCACGGTGGATGAGTGGGCAGCATGTTGGCCTTACAGTCATGGGGTTCTGGGTTAGAATATTTAGGCTTTGTCAAGCCACAAAAGTTGCTCTTTAAAAGTATATTTAGGAATGTTGTTGAAAGTCAATTTTAGAAACGTTTTGTGAAATCTAAGATGATAAAAAATAAAAATAACCTATACATTAAACCCGGCAGACAGCACTTTGTTTTGTATTATTTGAGTTACATCATGTACTGTGTCGTGAAAGACAGTTGAAAGTATATTTTAGAAGCTTTTGGTGAAATCTAAGCTCATAAATATAGAAGAATATTAATGTCTACATGTGTGGCCTTCTTGTTAAACCCAGCAAACGCCATATTGCTTTGCATATTTGCGCTTCGTCACATAATAAGTCATAAAAGCTGCTCTTTAAAAGTATATTTTAGAAGCTTTTGGTGAAATCTAAGCTCGTAAATATAGAAGAATATTAATGTCTACATGTGTGACCTTCTTGTTAAACCCAGCAAACGCCATATTGCTTTGAATATTTGCGCTTCGTCACATAATAAGTCATAAAAAGCTGCTCTTTAAAAGTATATTTTAGAAGCTTTTGGTGAAATCTAAGCTCGTAAATATAGAAGAATATTAATGTCTACATGTGTGACCTTCTTGTTAAACCCAGCAAACGCCATATTGCTTTGAATATTTGCGCTTCGTCACATAATAAGTCATAAAAGCTGCTCTTTAGAAGTATATTTTAGAAGCTTTTCTGAAGTCACTTAAGGTAAAAAAAATATATAGTATTTTCTTTAAAAATGTATATATTTGACCGAGCAGACAGCATTTTAATTTGTATTATTTGAGTCACCTCATGGGCTGCACGGTGGCTTAGTGGGTAGCATGTTGGCCTCACAGTCATGAGGTACAGGGTTCAAATCTCTGTCGGGGATCTCTGTGTGGGGTTTGCATGTTCTCCCCGTGCGTGTGTGGGTTTTCTCCGCGTACTCCGCTTTCCTCCCACATTCCAAAAACATGCATGTTAGCTTCATTGGCCGCTCTAAATTGTCCATTAAAGTGTGAATGTTTGCATGTCTGCCCTGCGATTGGCTGGCGACCGGTCTAGGGTGTACCCCGCCTCCTGTCCGCTGGGATAGGCTCCAGCATCCCCACGATAAGCTGTATAGAAAATGGATGGATGGATATTGTAATAATTGTTTTTAACAGTGTAATTTAATTCTTTTTAGTTTGTATTTTTAGCACATTTGCAATTTATTTCATTATTTCTATACGACATGACCCTTTCCTTTTATGTGAAAAAGCACATAAAAGAAGTGTAAAAAGAAGTGAAGCAGTGCTAATGGGGACAAAAGAGCATGTCGAGGCAGCAAACGCTGACGCGGGAGGCTCTTTACCGCGAGTCCGCTTTCTCTGTGCGTACAAAAAGAGCAAAAGAAAAACCAAACAAGCTCATCCTTTGAAGTGGAGTGTGTACTTTCTGAAAGGCGCCAACAACAAAGTCCATCCCGACTATTCCGGCAGCCCCAAAAGCGACCCCCAGCTTGTTAGAAGCAAATAAACACCGTGGCGGGATGGCTTTTCATGTCGGAGGCTCGGCTGTAAAAAAGCCTTCATTGTGATGCTAGAGGACAAACATGAAGTCTTGGTTTTCCCTCGAGCTGCCGTCCTTCCATGAACACTCTTGTGCTTCGGTACGCTGGCCCGGACCAAAAATGAGCGTTCTCGCTGGCGTTTTTGTCATGTGACCACACTCGGGCGCACCTAAGTACATACAGTATGCGCGACATAGAAGTACTTGACTGCCGTATTACATAACTCAAATATTGCAGAACGAAAGGTCATTTCAGCGCTTGAACGCAAACTGCAGATTCCTTTCATATTCCGCCGGATTTGCCAGCTTTCCCTTTGTACAGATTTCAGCAAAAGCTTCTAAACTATTGTTCATTAGGGTCACGGGTATGCTGGAGCCTATCCCAGCGGACTTGGGGCTGGGCTGGAGAACATGCAAACTCCACACAGAGATGCCCAACGGAGATTCGAACCCGGAAGCTCCTGACTGCGAGGCCAACATGCTACCCACGCAGCCACCGTGCGGCCAAACCATTGTTCATGGCTTTTATATTTACCATCTTACATTTCGCTGAATCTTGTAAAATATACTTTTTAAGAGCTTTTGTGAAATATTATGTTTTATTTCAAATAATTCAAGCTAAAATGTTGGATTTTGGGTTGAATACTTAGATTATTCTTTTTATGTTCCACTATTTTTTTAACCATCTTACAGTTCACCAAAAGCTTCTAAAATAGACTTCTAAAGTGCTTTTGTGAAATGTTCTAACAATTCAAACTAAAATGTATTCAGCTGGATTGTTTAGGTATGTTATTTTTATACTCTGTTATACTATCTTAGATTTCACCGAGAGATGTACTTTTAAAGTGTTTTGTGAAATATTACATGTTTTAATTCAAATTATTCAAGTTATATGTCATCTTCTGGGTTGATTATTTATGTTATACTAACTAGCTTGGATTTCACCAAAAGCTTCTAAAATTAACTTTCAAAACAAGTTTTGTGACATATTACACATCCTAATTCAAATAATTAAAGCTAAAATGTCTTTTGGGATGATTACTTATTATTTATTATTATAATTTCTATGATCTGCTTTTTTTTTTTTTCCTGCCGGACCTGACCTGAAAAGGGATGGGTGGGGGGGGGGGGGGGGTGTAAGAAAGGGTGCAGAAGAACCTCACAGACATATTTCAACCATATCATAAACAACTATGATAATCACAATTTCAGCCAGAACAGTCACAGAGCAAAATGAGCAAAAATACAGGAAAAGAAAGAAAAAAAATTCATCATCATCATAATAAATAATCATATATATATACATATATGTATATACATACACATATATATATACATATACGTACAAGCATACATACACATACTGTGCACATACACATATCCATGCAGTCCATACATACACACACATACAGTGTGCATATATATGTATAGACACATACATACATATTTACTAATAATGATAAACATACAAGAAAAACAAGGAGAAAAGAAACAGAAGCTCTTGAACAATGACCACCCAGATGACACGTGCAACAAATCTACATGAAATCTACATTACTCTGCAGTGACAGGATAACCGCATCAGAGCAAAACAGAGAATGAGAAGATGTTTGTGGTGAACACCGCCATGCATCCCAAACCACACTCCCTCCAAAAGCGAGGGTCCGACTAGGAAGACGCCGGAGCCCGACCCCCAGCAGGCTCCCTACAGAGGTGCTGGCCCGACCCCGTCCCACCGAGAGGCAACCGCGAGTCCACTCCGAAGAAGTCCAAGGGGGACCCGGCCGGACACCACTCGGCAGCCGAGCAAGGGCCACAGGGGGGCACGGACGCCAACCGCCGGAACACCTGCCAGTGGCCGTCCAGCTACGGGCAAGCAGGGCATCCGCCCTCGAGCCCCCGGGCCCCCGGGCCCAGAAGCCACCCACCCCCCAAAGCAGGGGCCACATTCAACACCCCGGGAGCCCCAGGCCGCCCCAGACCCAACTGGCGCAGGCCATTGCCTACCTACCCTGATGCCAGAGGGAGCCGCCCGCCCGTAGAGGGCCCATGGGTTTGCCCCTCCACCCCTCCAACAGAACCCCGTCCACCCCCACCCCCAGTGCTCACACCAATACCCTGTTCCCCCACTCATGACATGACAAGGGTAAAAACACCCCATACACCCACACACCTACATTTTTACATATGCACCTGGATGTGCCACCCCCCCCAATGCAGCAAGTAGCACCACCGCAAGCTCCCACGAGGCACGGGGCCATACCACCGTACTCAGCTGCCGGGAATCCCACAGCGGCTCCCCGCCCCATCAGTAGCTGCCACAGCCACATCCCTATGCACACGCGCGCGCGCGCGCACACACACACACGACGGCCATCCTCCCAGACTTGCAGCCGACTGAGACCTGGAGCCCAACCGACGCACTCCCCCCGAGCGCCCCCTCGTCCCAGGCAGCGTCCAAGAAAACAGGGGTGTAATAGGACCCTCTAATCCCCACCCCCACTAAGAGTGTTATGAGGTGTGAGATGTGTGTGTGTAGGCAGTTAAAATTGAGGAGCCGAAACTGCATGACACCAGGGACAGAACCATATTGGCGGCTGAGCACGACTGAGTAGTTCTGCCCACCAGGTGACACGAGTCCCGCCACCCCAAAAATTAATGTGAGGTGTTTGTGAGTCTATGTATAGTGAGTAAGTGTAATTAAAACTGGGGAGTTTGCGGCCCCCAGGGCACCACAGAAGGAGGTCATGTTTGTGACCCCCCCGCCACACCCCCATAAAGCACGCGCGCTCCCCAAGATCCTATGTGCTTGTTTGCAGGGGGAGCGAGGACCAGAGGGATAGTAGGGATGGGAGGAAAACAAAATTTCCCTCCCAGAGGAAGAGCCAATAGTCAGTAGGCACCCCTGTTCCCCGGGACCCAAGGTGGGGCCGGCACGAGGCAAGGTCATTCATAGGCCCCGGACGCCAAGCGACCGCAGTCCGGGAGCAGCCTCTCCCAGATGTCACACTCAAAGCCGTCAGGCACATCGCTGAAGGAGATCCCGGCGGCCCGTACCCCCTAACACCACCACACCCACCACACCACCACTCCCTGTAGTCGAGAGGAACCCGGGAAACACACCCCACTACTCGTAGAGGCAGCAACCCTCGAGGCAGTCACACACCTCACCCCCCACCACTTCCCCCAGGGCCCACACCACTGTTATGTCCCCTGCACCCAACGTACACACACACACTGACATACACACACCAGCACTCGCAAACACAAACCCACACCCGCCCAACCCCATGTACACTCCCCCAACCCAGGTCCTCCAGGCACCAATCCGTGCACCCATCCACCCCCACAGCAGCGAGGCTGGGCCAACCTAGATTCCCCTGGTGGTCACATATGCCCCCACTCCCACATCTGGGTAGAGGCAGCCCCCGGAACCCAGGGTCCATGAGCGCCGCCCCGCCCACATCCAGCCAGCCCAGCCACCCGACGCGGGGCCCGACGGCCCCGACCCAGGCCCCACCCTGCGGCCCCCTGCCCTACCGTCAACCGGTCGCCTCGGCACCAGACCTACCCCAGCCTCAATAAAGATAAACACCGGTCCCCCGCAGAGCAGCGCAGCCTAGCCCCCTGTCCCCAAGGCACCGCCAGCGGCCCATATGCCCCTTATTTTTATGACCTGCTATTTTTTACCATCTTACAGTTCACCAAAAGATTCTAAAATTTCTAAAATTGACTTTCCAAACCAATATGTCATCTGCTTGGTTGAATACATTATTATTATTTCTTTATTCTGCATTTTTATTCTTTACCTTACATTTCACCAAAAGCTTCTAAAATAGACTTTTGAGGTGCTTTCGTGAAATATTACGTGTTTAATTTCAAACAATTCAAACTAAAATGTAATCGGCTGGATTAAATAGGTATGTTATTTTTTTACTCCGTTATACTGTTTTAGATTTCACCAAAAGCTTCTAAAATATACTTTTAAAGTGCTGTTGTGAAATACTACGTGTTTTAATTCAAATAATTCAAGTTATATGTCATTTGCTGGATTGAATAGGTATGGTATTGCCATACAATGTTATACTAACTAGCAAAGATTTCACCAAAAGCTTCTAAAATATACTTTTAAAGTGCTTTCGTGAAATATTACGTGTTTAATTTCAAACAATTCAAACTAAAATGTAATCGGCTGGATTAAATAGGTATGGTATTTTTATACTCTGTTATACTGTTTTAGATTTCACCAAAAGCTTCTAAAATATACTTTGATCGGACATCCTGGCGTGACTGCTGCGTTCCCGGAGGCCGCCTGAGTGACATTCCAGAATCGGCTGGTCCAGCAGAACCCATATGGGTTACGGCACACGATTGAACGATGAAAACAGGGCAAGTATTTGCCATCAAGAATGTCAAAAGGAAGAAACAGGAAGTAATACAAGGTAACTGATTTCTCGCCGTTTGCATCCGTGATGTCAGGACAATGAGTGTCATTTTCCTCAATGATCTCCAGCGAGTAATCAGCCTTAATCACGTCTTCATCTGAGCTCAGAAAGCATGGAGTGGATCTTAAAGTGCAGCTGCACGGAGCCGCTCGCACATAAAAAACTTCTCCGCGCTGATTGATTGGTTTTTACTTTTTTTTTGTTTGTTTCTTTCCAAATTTGTTGTGGATAAATGTTCCTTTCGAGATGATCTAAAGAAACTGAGATTAAGGATAAAATGAGGGGGAAACTGCATTTATTTTGCATCTCCTAATCATCCCGCGGGTTGGGCAGCATTAAAGAGCGCTTCCATCACCTCGTTAAAGCGTTCATTAGTCTCGCCTCTCGCGCCCTAAATCACATTTTGGGGTCACTAGTTCATTCCTGGCATTTCATTGGCTGTGATCGGGAAGGCGAGGAGGTTTTCCCGCCTTCGTCCCATTCAGCGAAATCTTCATTTGTATGAAAGTCAATGCAAGGCTTTCCGTTCAAATTCTCTTTCTCTCTATCATTCCATGAGTCATTTCATTCTCCCTTTTTTCGGTTTTGGTTGTTGTATCATCCTGTAATTTTTATATTTTGTATTTATTACATTTGGTTTTTTTTTAAATGACAAAACTCATCAATCAAAATTCATGCAAAAAATGACACATGCATGTCAGCTTCATTGGCCGCTCTTAATTGTCCATTAGAGTGTGAATGTTTGTTTGTCTATACGTGCCCTGCGAACAAAATGCAGTCTGCCGGGTTTAATGTATGGGTTATTTTTATTTTTGTCATCTTAGATTTCACAAAGCCTTTCTAAAATTGACTTTCAACAACATTCTTGAATATACTTTTGAAGAGCAACTTTTGTGGCTTGAGCCTAAATATTCCAGAGAGGTTTTATATGCATGTACAGTCCCTCGCTACATCGCAGTTTGAACTCGCTCAATCTTTTGCCTGTGTTCAAAAAAATTTTAATAATCGCTGTTATTATAATTAGTCAAAACAGCCAAAAAGCGCATATTATTGGCCCAAATTAAGCATTTTTAATTATAAAAAATATAAGGCATCAAAAAGATGTTCTATGTAGTGTAGTGTCTGTAACGTCGTGCGTGCCTTTAAGAGGCGGGGCCGGGGCAGTGCTGTGTGTGAAGTCAGTCACCTACTGTAGAGTTGCTGAGCGTTAGCATTGCTAGCCATGCGGAGGGTGCCACAGACTGGTGTGAGTTGTGGCTGACAGCAGCTCCTGTGTGAATGCTCACTGCGCTTGTACTGTACTACGGTGGCCCCTAGGTGTCAGGAACGTTACGTTGATGAAACAATACCCGCCAGGTATTCTGTCAACGCTAACGTGTGGGTACTATTTATGTTTGATATGCCTTATTGGATATGATTATGTCAACTATATTGGGCAATATGAGCGTGAAAGTGGCTATAGAAGGAAAATGTCATATCTAGAGAGCTCTGATAATGTTAAAAAAACATATTTAGAAGGTCTTAAACGGGTTTTCTATTCTCTATGAAAATATTCCATTGACTGGCGACCAGTCCAGGGTGTACCCCGCCTCCCGCCCAAAGCCAGCTGGGATAGGCTCCAGCATACCCGCCACCCTAATGAGGATAAGCGGCATAGAAAATGGATGAAGGAATGTGTATTCTATAGATCCTCTATAGAATAGCTGTGTAGATTCTCGTGGTAATCCACTCAGGTTGATTGGAAGCAGCTGGACTTCTGCGCAGTGCCGGTCAAATCCGTTGTTTTTAAGAACCTACTGCAAAAACAGTAGTCATAGATCCTCAAAACGACAGGAGTGCTTTGCTGTTTTAAGGATCCTACTCCAAAAAATGCCAGTCACAGATCCTCTATATGACAGGAGCGCTACGCTGTTTTTAGCACCCACTGTAACAAACAACACTAGCCAAAGATCTTCTATCGGACAGGAGTGCTCTCCTGATTTGACACAGCTCTTCCATTAAAAATGCGAGTCAAAGATCCTCTACATGACGGGATGACTCTGCTGTTTTTGAAAACATACTCAAAAAAAAAACACCAAAGATCCTCTACACAAAGGGAGTGCTCTGCTGTTTTTGATAACCTACTTCCAAAAAAACCACCAGTCAAAGATCCTCCACATGACGGGAGCGCTCTGCTGTTTTGAAGCCCCTACTGTACGAGAAATGAGACAAGCGCACGTTGGGCATTTTTCATCTGCTGTTTCACGGCGTCTTTGGAGAGAGAGCGCCGTCCGTGCAGGAGGCGTAAACAGTCGTAAGGAGACGGCGCGGCCCTCAGAACTCGGCGGCGGCTAAACAATTAGCACGCCGGCCCATCAAAGAAAAAGCGCTCCCACAAGCGCCGCCTTTGAAAGAGTTTCTCCCCGCTGTTTCATGAATTCCCAATTACACCTCGTTAACGTGTCGTTTGCATAATTAGCAGGAACGGGGACGGCGCTCGCCACGGGAATACACGCTACCTTGAAGACGGCAAACACAATAACACTGATTGTGTCTTTATTTCAGGTCACTTTTGCCGCTAATGTGGTGTTTACGTGCGTCGGGGCTGGCAGGCAGGAAGACAAAAAAAACATGCGGGAATCAACCCGACACACGTTATTCCATTCAGGGAACACTCTTCCCTTTCTAACAATGTCTGCAAAGTGAAGTACCGCCTTGTTTTCATCCAATCTCAACAGTATTGGGATTAGATGGATACCCGGGAACATTTGGACTATCGCTTTTAAATGGAAAAAGTGGGAATTTCTGAAATGTGGAATGTTGGAATGGGTGGTGAGGGGGGGAGTTTTAATGGGAATATTTGGGCCGGAAAATGCAGAATTTGGAATGGTTTGAATCGGTTGGGGAAAGGTGGAAATTGTGGGAAATGCTTGGATTAAAAGGAATTTGTGTTAGAGGAAATGTGGAATTGCAAAAAAAAGTGGAGCTGTTTGGAATGTGGAAAATTGTTTGTTGTGCCAACACGTTTGAAATTGTTGTATTCGGAATGTCATGATTGGGTGTGGATCAGTTGAGAAATGTGGAACAACGGCATTTGTTTCAATGAGGATTGACTGGCCAGAAAATCTGGGAAAACTGGGAATCTTGGAAAGGGTGGAAATAGACGTTGGCTGAATGTTTGGACTTGAGAAATGTAGAAGTAGTGAGAATGATTTAAATCAAAGGGAATTTGTGTTCCGGAAATGTGGAACTATGGGAAAAGTGGGAGTTTTGGGAATGTGGAAAATTGAATGTTTTGATGTTGGAATGGGTTGGGAAATGTGGGAAAGTGCCATTTGTTTCCGTGCAAATTTTGGCCCTACCTATGGAAATATTCCATTTATAAATAGGAACTTATCACGGTCCTAAAAGGCCCCCAGGCCGCACTTGGGACAGTTGAAACGGTGAAACCGATAGGTGGACTCGATTTTGTCTGATATTCTTAGTCGGGCCGCATTAATTCCCCAAATCTATTCCAGCCCTGCCAGCCATGAAATAAGCGATGAAAAATACCCGGCGCTAAGAGGCGTTAAGAGCGCACTTGGTACTTTAACCCGCCTTCTCCAGGTTATTTTCCAAGATAAATGAAAGCCCAGAAACAGATGACAGGTCCTTAGCTCAACTAGAAGATGCAATTAACCAGCAAATGAGGCCAGGCGAGGCGCGCTGACCATTTGGCTTCAGCAGCATCTAGAGGGGAA
This sequence comes from Oostethus manadensis, assembly GCA_024372805.1. Lineage (NCBI taxonomy): Eukaryota > Metazoa > Chordata > Actinopteri > Syngnathiformes > Syngnathidae > Oostethus > Oostethus manadensis. The sequence goes on along the minus strand of QODF01000189.1, from coordinate 935,945 downwards.
GGAGGGGAGCGCAATCTGCAGGCCGCCAATCAGTGGACAGCAGGCTGCTCGTTCGACCGGGCTCATGTTTTTTCTTACGTAGGTGAAGGTCCGCTTTCAAAGTTACGACAACTTCTGCAGCTAGAAGTTGAAGTTGGGTTAATATAAAGCTTATTTCTACATTCTGCTATTTTTACCACCCTAGATTTCACCAAAAGCTTCTAAAATATACTCTTAAGAAACCCCTTAACACGTATTTCATGGCCTAACTAAAATATTCCAAACCAAGATGTTGTCTGATAGCATCAATATGCAGATTATTTCTACATTCTGTTATTTTTACCACCCTAGATTTCACCAAAAGCTTCTAAAATATACTCTTAAGAAACCCCTTAGCACGTATTTCATGGCCTAACTAAAATATTCCAAACCAAGATGTCGTTTGCTAGCATCAATATGCAGATTATTTCTACATTCTGCTATTTTTTACCATCTTTGACTTCACCAAAAGCTTCTAAAATATACTTTAACAACCTTTTGTGAGACATTACGTGACCTAACTAGAATATTCCTAAACAAGACGTTGTTTGCTTGCGTGCACATGCAGATTATTACTATATTCTTCTTTTTTTACCATCATAGATTTCACCAAAGGCTTCTAAAATATACTTCTAACAACCAACACATTACGTGACCTTTCTAAAATATTCCAAACCAAAACGGCATCCGCTTGGTTGAATTCTTACATTATTTCTATGTTCTGCTATTTTTTACCATCTTAAATTTCACCTAAAGCTTCTAAAATATACTTCTAACAACCTTTAGTGACACATTACGTGACCTAACTAGAATATTCCAAACCAATATGTCATCCACTCGGTTGAATACATTATTATCATTTCTTTATTCTGCTATTTTTATTCTTAATCTTACATTTCATTAAAAGCTTCTAAAATATACTTTTAACGGTGTCATGACATATTACATGAGCTAACTCAAACATTCCAAACCAAAGTGCTGTCTGCTGGGTTGAAAGCAAATGCTATTTTTTTTTACCTTAAGTGACTTCACAAAATGCCTAAAATATACTTTTAAAGAGCAGCTTTGATGACTTATCATGTAACGGAGCGCAAATATTCACAGCAGTATGGCGTTTGCTGGGTTTAACAAGAAGGTCACACATGTAGACATTAATATTCTTCTATATTTACAAGCTTAGATTTCACCAAAAGCTTCTAAAATATACTTTTAACTGTCTTTCGTGACATTCTACATGATGTAACTCAAATAATACAAAACAAAATGCTGTCTGCCGGGTTTAATGTATAGGTTATTTTTATTTTTGTCATCTTAGATTTCACAAAGCGTTTCTAAAATTAACTTCCAACAACATTCTTGAATATACTTTTGAAGAGCAACTTTTGTGGCTTGAGCCTAAATATTCCAGAGAGGTTTTATATGCATGTACAGTCCCTCGCTACATTGAACTCGCTCAATCTTTTGCCTGTGTTCAAAAAATTATTAATAATCACTGTTATTATAATTAGTCAAAACAGCCAAAAAGCGCATATTATTGGCCCAAATTAAGCATTTTTAATTATAAAAAATATAAGGCATCAAAAAGATGTTCTATGTAGTGTAGTGTCTGTAACGTCGTGCGTGCCTTTAAGAGGCGGGGCCGGGGCAGTGCTGTGTGTGAAGTCAGTCACCTACTGTAGAGTTGCTGAGCGTTAGCATTGCTAGCCATGCGGAGGGTGCCACAGACTGGTGTGAGTTGTGGCTGACAGCAGCTCCTGTGTGAATGCTCACTGCGCTTGTACTGTACTACGGTGGCCCCTAGGTGTCAGGAACGTTACGTTGATGAAACAATACCCGCCAGGTATTCTGTCAACGCTAACGTGTGGGTACTATTTATGTTTGATATGCCTTATTGGATATGATTATGTCAGCTATATTGGGCAATATGAGCGTGAAAGTGGCTATAGAAGGAAAATGTCATATCTAGAGAGCTCTGATAATGTTAAAAAACATATTTAGAAGGTCTTAAACGGGTTTTCTATTCTCTATGAAAATATTCCATTGACTGGCGACCAGTCCAGGGTGTACCCCGCCTCCCGCCCAAAGCCAGCTGGGATAGGCTCCAGCATCCCCGCCACCCTAATGAGGATAAGCGAAATATAGAAAATGGATGACTATTATTTGAGCTGAAGTAAACCCAAACCTCACCTGGTATTCCACACATGGCCTGGGTCCCTTCTTATTAGAGTTACCCCGTTGCTCCCACACCCCGACTCGAAGGCAGCAGAGAGGCGTCGCAATTGCTCTAGCGTTTGGCGGTTTGGCGAATCAGGCCTCCTAAAAACAAGCCATGAAAAGTTTTGTTTCCGGACACGGAGTCCGCGTTGGACACCTCCCGCCCCCCTCGAGTCCGGAGATTGATGGAGGCAGTTGGGGTCTTTAGGGTTTTTTGGGTTCTTTTGCATCCCTCCATTTGTTTTGCACGTTGCTGATGCTCGCCTTAATGTGCCGCCAGCATCCCCCCCGAGATGCAGAGGTGGCGCTGTTCTCCCGTTTCAGGCTTCATTTAGTTTCCCCCTCAGGAGAACCGACCTGACACACAGACCTCAGCCGCTCTCCTGAGGAGCTATTAATACGTAGAAGTTGGTGTGGATCTTGCACGCAAGCGATGCTGACAAACGACTGGAATGAACAGCGAACACGTTCGTCATCTCACCCGCTGACAATCTGAACAATCATCAGGGGGGCGCTCGTGGTAACGTTGCTCTCAGCGTCAAGGCAACAACATTATAGCGGGACTGAAGACGTTGCGTGTGAATGCCTGACCCGAATGAACGGATGAAGGGGGGGAAAAAACAGAAACAGAAACGGCGGAGTCGAAGCGGAAATGTGCCGAAATTTAAAAGGCTCGCATGAAGGATACCTGGCGTGATAGCGCTTTGATAAGTCTCTACTTATGAAAATGACTCAAATTCTACTACGCAAGCTAACGATGCTAACACGCTAACATTAGCATGCAACATCCAGTGTCTGCTCTGTCAATATCACAAAAATGTTTTTAAAAATGCTAAGATGTTAGCACAGCATGCTAACACTTGACTTAATAGTGTCTTATAGGTTTGTAGCCATCAATAAAATGTTACTATGCTAACGTTAGCAAGCTACCAGTCCTAGCATGCTTGCTAACATTAGCAAGCTACAAATGCTGATATGCTAAAGTTAGCATGCAACAGCCAGCATGACAGAGCTAAGTGTCTGCTTGTGTTAATATTCACAAAAATGTAAAAAAATAAATAAATGTTACTGTGTTCATATTAGCATGTTAGCGCTAACATTAGCAAGCTACAAATGCCTATATGCTAAGGTTAGCATGCAACAGCCAGCATGGCCTCGGATTTGGAGGTGCTGAGTCTCATCCCAGAAGCTTCACACTCAGCTGCAAACCGCTCCAGTAAACGCTGAAGGTCACAGCCTGATGAGGCCATAAGGACCACATTGTCTGTAAATATCTGAGACTAGATCCTTATGTCACCAAGCTGGACTCCCTCAACACCTTGACTGCGCCTAGAAATTCTGTCCATGAAGATTATGAACAGAATCGGTGACAAAGGGCAGCCTTGGTGGAGGCCAATGTTCACGGGAAACAAGCTCGTCTTGCTACTTACTAACCCAGGAATTTTTTGAACGGTCGCACATTATTCCCGAATGAGCTGAACGATTTCGTGCTTGAATGGTGTGGATCGGTTGAAAAATTAAGTAATCCCCCTGCTTCAGCCTGCCCATGCAGGGGATCGAACACAGCACCTTCTGAATGTGAGACACTGACCGTCGGGTCAACACCGGATGTTCTCCCGGACTCAGATGACTCCCCCTTGGAGACCGTCATCCCTCAGTCCTAGATCTCGGCGAAGCGAGTGACAGACGCCGTCATAGACTGTGTGGTCCCCAACGACTTCTCCAAAGGTTGCCGCGTTGTGCTGTCAGACCTGCAACTCGGTGTCCCCACATGGGCCCACAAGTCTAAGGTTTCTTGCCACCCTGGGGTCAACTGTGCTGGTTCTGGTAGCACACTACCCATGCCGACACCAGGAGGTTAGTTCCGGGCCTGCCCTGACAGCATCAGAAAGATCTTCTTTCTTCAGGTGCGGTGTGGCCTTTTCCAGTTTCTTCCTGTTCTTGCCCAAAACGCACAACCGTCTGGGCCAGCAGGTGTTCATCATTCATGGCATACCCTGAGACCTGGTCTCCGCCGGAGGCCTGCAGTTTTTCTCAGCTGTGTGGAAGACCTGCTGTAGGGCCACGGGGGAGATGGCTGTCTTATGTCAGAGTACAGACGTAAGTCTAAGAGCCAGATGGAGCGGGTTTCAACCTACCGTCTTCTTGTCCCAGGAGACGGAATTCTCTGTGNACTGTCTTATGTCAGAGTACAGACGTAAGTCTAAGAGCCAGATGGAGCGGGTTTCAACCTACCGTCTTCTTGTCCCAGGAGACGGAATTCTCTGTGCCTCGCATTGCAGACCACTTCCCCCGGGTCTGGGAAAAAACATGAAAGCGGCCCTAAGATGCTCAGCTGCCCGCTACGGCCCACTCGTCCGTGATGACCTTCGTGGTTTTGGCCTTCTGCCCCTGAGATTTATGTCAAATCTGGGAAGTTGGGACCCCACTTTGTGCGACCCTTCTGAGGTGGGACGCATAATCAACCCGGAAGAGGGCTGGCTCACTTCTGACTCTCCTCGAGCCAGTCACGTCCTGTGACCTCAGCCCCCTGGAGGTGCCGCGTCCTCCTCGGCTGGGCAGATCTATGCCAGACGCCAGAAAAAGGGGCGGTCTCAAGGAATGTTCTTGGGTTCTCCTCTCCGATTTTACCGAAGGGTTCCCGATAAGCCAGGGAAGCCGCCAGGTGGCGTCCGTCGGGGTCCTGCCTGCTGCCATGCTGCAGTTGAAGTGAACTTTTGGGCCGATCTGATGTGGTTCCCCGGCTGCCGGTCCAAAGTCTCCGCTCGTGAGATTAGCTGAGCTCTCGCGGGACGATTGCTGAACTTTTCCCCAAAGGAAGTGTGACAAAGTAGATTAGTCCTGCCGAGCGAAAAGCAAACTTTCGTTCTCCCCGGTTGCTCTCATTCTCATCCCGGGCTGACCTTGGTAATCCAAATCTGAGATCCCGGCGTGGAGTAGGCAGCTTCAACACCAGTTCCTCAACACCTTGTGACAATGGCGTCTGGGTCCCAAGTCTTTATTCAAGCAATTATGGAGCGAATGTTATTTACTGCGCCTAATTGGCCTGCGTAGAAATAAAAGCTTGGGTGGAGGCGGGTGGACGGGGGTGGGGGGGCGCCGGGGGATGGTAATTAATTTTTGCTGACAAAGCAGCCCAATAGCGAACGGCGACAAAGGCGGATTTCCCCGGGCGGCTGCGGCGAGAACAACTCCCCTTCGCGTTGCCGCCATGTCCATACAAATCACTTCTAAGAGACCGAGTCCGTTTACAAGATATCACGCGCCGTCTGATATCATTTATCCCAGTGGTTTTCAAACTGGGGGATGTGGGTGGGCGCCCGGCATTATGACGGGGGAGGCACGGGGCTACCACGAACACGTTTCATTTTTACCGTATGTTTACGAAAATCCTTTTCTCCTCCGAAAAGGGGGGAAACCACGGATTTATCCCGATTTCAGTTATCATTACATTACGTTTGTTTATGTCCTGCATCAAAAATGATGACTTTTTAAGGACTAGAAATGATTTCTCATAATAATAATAGCAATATGAGTATTCTCATTGTGTGCCATCTTGTTACATTTCATGTAAAATTCAGATTTTGTTCGCGTAAAAGAAAAACTTTTCTGAGAAATACAACATTGCTCCTAACGTTGCCACGTTCATCCGACGGAATTCTCGTATCACAAAGAGGTTTTTTTCCTACGGATCTTTCACTTCGTTTTTTTGTTCTGCCTTTGCTCTTATAATATTGCAAAATTTCCCCTTTCTTGCAAAATTGCAACTTTTTTTCTCTTAACATGACTTAAACTTGCAGGAACTGTTTGCAAAATTCAAACGTTTCCTAAGATTACGACTTCTGTCGGGAAAAAAGGGCAATATTTTCGGACAAAAACGGCCTCTTTTTTTTCATAAAGTTGCGAATTTCGTCTTGTCTAATTGCAACTTCACTCTCATATATTTACAATTTCTTTCGCATATTACGGGATATTTTGGAAGAGTTTTTTCCTGTAAATCTTTTTCCGTTTTTGTATTCTGCCTTTGCAAAGTCGCCACATTTGCATCTTGCAAAATAGCAACTTTGTCTGAGAATTTGAATCTTTGATTGCAGTAACTTTTTGTACAAGTACAAGTTTTGTCATAAGGTCGTGACCTTCGCCTTTTGCAAATTGCAACGTTTTGTTTACGAGATTTTCTCACATTTTTCATTTTTAATCATTACTATGTTCTTGTACTGTTTGTAGTATTGCAATATTTTCTCATCAAGTGATTACTTTCAACTTCTTCTTGGTAACTTTCTTTGCATGTCACGCCCACACAAATCTTATAATTATAGTACGATAATATGCCGTGCCTTCCTTTGTAAAACTGCAATCATTTATTGTCAAATTTGGGCCTTTTTTCCCCGAATATTCCAACTTCTTGCTTGTAAAATTGCAGTATTTTCTCAAAAAAATGACTCATTTTGTTCCCGTTTTTTGTAAACGTTGTCGTTCTTTTTTGTGTGCCGACCTTGTTCTCGTAAGAATGCAATTTTTTTTCTCCTAAATTACTACTTTTTTCTTTTAGAAACTGTTATTATATCATATTAATAATATTAGTTATATAATATTGCTCATCATATTAATATAATATAACAGCATATACTGTAATATAATATAATATAATATAATTTAATATAATAAACACAAGGCAGGGCCGCACGGTGGACGAGTGGGTAGCATGTTGGTCTCACAGTCAGGAGGTTCAGGGTTCGAATCTCATTGGGCATCTCTGTGTGGAGTTTCTATATGTGCCCTGCGATTGTCAGCCGCCCAAAGTCAGCTGGGATAGGCTCCAGCATCCCCGCCACCCTAATGAGGATAAGCGGCATAGAAAATGGATGGATGGAAACACAAGGCATTTGCAATATTTTATATTTATAAATATAAAAAATATGAAATATTAATGTAATGAATAATGACTTAATTTAAAATGATAAAATTAATATTCATTCATTCATTTTCTGTACCGCTTATCCTCATTAGGGTCGCGGGTATGCCGGAGCCTATCCCAGCTGGCTTTGGGCGAGAGGCGGGGTACACCCTGGACTGGTTGCCAGTCAATCGCATTATACATTTAAAAAAAACAAATAATAATTCTAAAATTGCACCAAACTCCCACTTTAATCACGGTAAAATTCCGGACAAAAGTACAGGTAATAACGGGAAAAAATAACAGTTTCATTTGGCAGTTGGACTTCCTATCCACACGGGAACGGTGTTCTGGGTGACCTGAGACTGTATTTTTTTGTTTTTAAACCAGCTTCCGGAGTCGCCATTGCTCCCAAAATGGCGGGTGGCAGTAATTCCACTGTCTAGACGGCGTGTGGTTTGGTGTGTCGCACGGTTCCTTGTGTGATGTGTACGATCCGTTCCCGTCTGGATGCGACTGTTTACTACTCCGGCACGGTGTGGACGCAAACTCGGCAAAAATGTACAAACAAAAAAAAAAAAAACAATTTCCCGAGCGATCCCGTGTGGGAACGTTTCCGGAAGAGCTACCTCAAAACGGGATGACAAGTTATGCACTGTTGCGCGGCTAATCAGCATTCCGGGCTGAGGGATCCCCGGCAGAACGGACGGGGAGGGTCGGCCGGTGGATGTCAAGTAGCAGACAGGAGCGCACGCGCCTTATTAAAAAGTTGTCACCGGCGGAGAGGACGCTAACAGGATGAACCCGACGTGATGAGGATTTATTACCCGCTGCCAGCTCCACTAAATGGAATTCTTACACTCCTAAAATAAATCATCCGAATGTGTGTGCGTGTGTGCAGGAGTTTGTTTGCCGTGCTGTCTTTGACGCGTGTTTCGAGATGGAACAATCAAGAGTAAGTACGATCCCCGCAGGTTCCTCTCACCCTAACTCGGGTTTAATTGCCGCCATTACCAATCACCACAGCGCGGCAATCAGAGCGGCGCCACCTGCGTCCGTTTTTAGGAACGAAGCCCCGACACCCGTCGGCATATCCGTCACGCGCCAGGACGCTCTCCAAATAAACTCCGGTCCACCGCGGAACCTTCTCCACCGCGCAGCGCGGCCATCGTGGTTCTGATTCCAAAGCAATAGGGGGCTTGTGGTCCGGAAAGGTCTCACCTTCCTAAGAGGTGCGGTGATCATTAAGCAAGAGGCCAAGGCCTTTTTCCCGTTTCTTATAGTTCCTTTTTTGCAGCTTCTTTCATATATTTTTCCACGCTATTTATTTTAGGAAATACTAAATAATGCTGTTTTGGGGGATAAATCTATGCAATCAATAAATTGCATCGCGTCAATCATTTGCAAGGAGCGGGTCAAAGTCCAAGGACATTTCATTTCATAATTTAGTCAATAGAAAAATGTTCAAAGGCGGAAAAAAAGACTCAAACGCGACAATAATTAAATGTAAACAAAATGTGTAATACAAAAATGTTTGTTTTACACATTAGCTGCAGCCTGACAGACAAAAATGTATATATTAATTTTGTTGTACATAACAGATGTTTTTTTTAAATCATGATACATCTGTTAACTATATTCATTTATTTTTACATAAATAGATATAAATCATAAATAATAAATGTTGAACTTCAAAGTGACACATTACAAAAACAAATGTACAGTAACTAATGTAATTTTTATACAATTTTCTACATATATTAATACATCCGCAGTAACAAAATCTATTTTCTCGTACTAAATGTACTTTTAAGAGCAATAAATAATTATATAAATAAATACATTTCTTCATTTTTTGCATGCATCTGTTATTTATTTGTTCAATTGAATAATAGTTCATGAACAAGGTTACTTCAGCCATAAAAATATATGTATGCAAAAATGTATGTAAAAAATGAAATTATCCAACTTCAAAGTGAACAACAATGAAATGAGTGCATTTTTTAAATAGATATCATTTTATAGATATCTATTATCCTTTAATCATTTTGCAAATGAAAAATATCATAACCTATATAAAAATAACGTGTCAAATAAATATATATATGATTTAATGTAAAAGTGATCATAATAGAATGAATATATATAAAACAATATATGATGTACACTGTATATTACATTATCATAATAAGATTATCATATTAATAATAACATCTTGTAAAATGGCAATCATTTCTTGCACAATACTGATGGTTTTGCTTTGTTTTCTGTTTTCTAAATATTCCCAATCTTGAAAAATTGCAGTGTTTTCTCTCCCAAAAAAAGTGAAAAAATGTGATTTTCTTGAACATAACAGCTTTACCCACGTAAAAGAATCGTCTGAGTCGGCGGACTTGCGTAGCCCTTTGATACCCACGACTCCTGATTCGGTACGACGATTCGGATCACTGACCCGACGTGCCGCGGGGCCCGACTCAGCGGGAATTCCGACGGATTCTTTCAAAGGGTTAACTCAAGTCATTCAGTGTGAACCGCCGGCACGTGGACCAGGGTCTGCAGATAGTCAAGTGTTTCCGCTAAGTCCAGGAACGACTCAGCTCCATTTCCGACTGATACCACCTGACATCACCCTGAGGACTCATAGACCTAAGACTCGTGAGTCTCCATCCAGTGCAAAGAGTCGGATCAATGACCCCGTTGTTTCAGGAAGGGACACATTTCCGCCAAAATATGTCAAAATGTTGATGTAGTACTGGCGATACAAATACTGCCCATCAGTAGCTTTTACATTCCATGTCCCAAGAACCACATATGGCCGCCAAAAACCAGGTTGCCCGGACGCCCATCCTCCACCGCTAAATCGGCACTGGACCTTTATGCTTGCCCCTGCAGGTGGTGGGTCTGCGGTGGGGGATCCCGTGTGGCTTCCAGCCCGTCCACCAGATGTTTGCCTGGGAGCCTTTCTCCCAGGACTGTCTCTAGGGCGGGGCCAGGGTATCCCACGTCGGGCGAGGTGCGGTCCCTCCTCTTTACTTTTTTTATAAGGGTCTTCTAAATGACTCTTTGTCTGGCCTGTCACCTGGGACCTGTTTGCCTTGGAAGACCCTACCAGGGGCTTATAGCCTCCAACAACATATCTCCTAGGATCACTCAGGAACTCATACCTCTCCACCATAATAACATTGTGGTTCACGAAGGGCTTGGAGCTCGGCCATCCGAGTGGAGCTCAGAGTAGAGCCGCTGCTCCTTCACATTGAGATGAGCCAGTTGAGGTGGCTCGGGTATCTAGTCCAGATGCCTCCCTGGTGAGGTGTTCCGGGCATGCCCAGCCGGGAGAAGGCCCCGGGGAAGACCTAGGACATGCTGTAGGGATTATGTCTCAGAGCTGGCCTTGGCATCCTCCCGGTGGAATTGGAAAGAGTCTGGACTTCCCTACTGAGACTGCTGCCCCCGGCACACCGGGATGAACGTTTTAATGGTTTTGCAAAAAAAACACTTAAGAGGAGGCTTGGATGGACGTGAAAATCACCTGCTTTGAGTCGTCAGGAAACAAGACCCGCATAAAGCAAGTAAAAAAGTGTCTGGATATTCAGTGGAATTGCAGATGTAACATGTTTTTAAAAACTAGGACTAGGACTGGGACTGGGAGTCCTTCATCTACGATAAAGTATTACCTGCTACTATATACGGTGTGGATATGACTTTCCATCCATTTTCTTCCGCTTATCCGGGTCCGTGTTGCACGGGTGGCATTCTCAGTAAGGAAATCCAGACTTCTCGGGTCCCCGGCGACCTCTTCCGGTTCCAGACCCCAAGGCGTTCCCAGGACAGCTGTGAGACATAATCCCTCCAGCATGTCCCATGTGTGCCCCGGGGCCCTCTCCCGACTGGGCATGCCCGGAACACCTCACCAGAGAGACTAGAGCTCCCCCAGAGTCCAGCTTGTTTATTAGTATGAGTCGCCCGTCATAATATTGGAAATAACGTTAGTCTAGGTTCCTCACAGAACTCACGTAAATACTAACTGCTAACCAGGATTTGTTTTAATTACCAAGACCAACTAGAACCCGTGCCAATACCGGAACCAATGTTAAAACTAGGATGAAAGTTGATTCCAAGACTCTAAGGCTAATACCAGGCGGCTTTTTAAGTACCAAGGACACGTGTCAGTACCAGAATTACCAATGACTGCCAGTCATTTTTGTTTATTGACGTCAGAAACTTGTGATGTTCTGATTCTGAATCATGTTCATCCAAGGGCGTAGGTTTACAGCAGAGCTCATGTTAATATTATGAACGGGCGGTATCACCAAAGACAGAGTTGAACACTGGACTGGTGTGACTATCAGGGCTTTGGGATTGTGAGCGGGTGAGCATGCATGAAAAGAAAACGCTCCAGAACATGCTAGAGGACTAATTATACAAGCAGGCCAGGCGAAGGCGACGCGGCGCGGCCACGGAGACGACGGAAACAGCTTCTCATGCATGCCTTATTACCCGGCAGACCCTCGTCAGCGGCAGATAAGTCACCTACTCCTCCTGGCCTGCCTCCTCTGTGGACGCCGATCCTGCAATGATACATTTCACTTCTGGCCATTTTCACTTTGATGGCTGGGGGAAGGGGAGGGGGGAAAAAAAAGAGAGTGGGACATCGTCTCTGACCCCCATCAAAGAGTTCCTCTCTTCCTACGGAGCGCTGAGGCGACACGGTGCCAGCCCCTCATTTCCTTCACGTCCATCTCTAATGGGATTTGGGTTTTATATTAAGTTCCCCCCCACCCCCTCTTGTACTGACACTGCGGGGGGACTGATTTGAATTTACAAAGTGGCTAAATCCACAGAGCGGGCTTCAAATGGGATTGTGTGCACCTTTCACTGTTAAGCAGGGCCTTGCAGGTAAGCCTGTCCTGTAAAACCACAGACAGGGTGAGGGGGGCGCCGATGTAGGCCATCGCTTACACGTCCCCCCCCACAACCACCCTCACATCATCTCCCCTTCAACTCGCCTAGGCCCGATTCCTCTCGGAGACAAATCCGCCGGCAGGCTGATCTGCAGTACTGAAGGGGGGCTGCGGAGAGATGGTGTTAAGTAAATGATTCAAGGTCGGGAACGGCGTGCCGCATCAATTTCACGACGCATTACACCGCTCGCGGCTTTACAGCCCGTCACGTCAGCCAATGAGGCCTTTTGTTCTCCGCCGGCGAGGCGGCCGAACGCAGCACTTTCCGTCCAAGACGGCTTCCAAACGCAAACCGCCGGCCGGACCATCCGGAAGCGGCGGAGGCAGAATCCTGCCCTCCCGAAAACGATTACCGTATCGACCCGGATATAAAACACTGGGGGTGTCCGTGCGGTCCTAAGCCTAATGTCTCGGTACAGAATGCGGTGGAACCTAAAGGGGGAGGGGCTTGCGTATCGTAGAATTTTGATTTGCCATAAAACTGGTGTAACTCGTTCCAGTGGTATAACGTGTAAATATTGTGTATACAGTATATATAATATTGTACCCACCCCAAAGAAATATGTTTATTCATGACAACATAATCATAATCATACATTACAGACTGTTTCTTAACAAAGGACGGGAGCTTTCGGGTACGCTGAGCAAAGGGGCGCCGTGACGTAGCATCACTGGGGATACTGGGAGGAGGAGTAGGATGATGGGGGATAACTAAGATAACCATTGGGAGGGCAGCTTCTTCTTCTTGGGTTTTAGGGCGGTTGGCATCCATGACTTTGGTGCACTACCGCCCCAGGGGAGGGCAGCTTGTGGGGCGGTGCCGTACGTTCCAAACACTGGCCGGCACTTTCCATTTTCATTTTCCTATTTGGAATACTTTTCCGTTAAATGGGACGTCTTCAACGCCCAATTCCGATTTCCTATAATAAGGTTTTTGTAAGTGAAGGTTCTGCTGTATTCGGTCGCAATGACGGTCCAAACGTAGGGTTACAGGTAACACTTTATTCGACGTTTATTGACATTTATTTCAGCACATGTGAGATTACATGTTCAATGTCAAATTAACACGCGAGTACGATGTATGTAAATAAATGTCCCACGCGGTTCCAAAGATGGTAACATCTAGCCAGGCGTTGTCAGGACGACGAGGCGGGCGCGCCGTCCCAAATTCTCTGCATGGCAGAAACGAGCCCGTCTGCCGCCGGCCAAAACGACATCAGGAAACCCGATCGTCAGGAGTCCCGTCACGTTCACAGGCCTGGCGTAAAACACACAACACTGCAGCGGGTTGCTGATTCTATGAAAGCCATATATTCTATCTATTTTTAGCATTCATCATTTGCACGCTCTTAAGGCTGTGCAATTGGCCAATTAGGTGAAAGGGGTGTGGTCCAAAAAAAAATAGCAGTGTCTGCCGTTGGCTTTACAAAGTCCAAACTATTTTGTGCAAACTTCATTCTAGGATTTGACCATCGCGTGAATGACTAAAGTAATATTTCGTTGTTTTTAGTTGATGGCCCGGCGGAGGTTACGTGGGCTTATGACGCTTCAGCGCTCCGGCATCATGTCTGTCAGATAGAACCCCCAAAGGTTTTGTTCTTTTGCAGCAAGATTGAAACAAGGGCCAGACGTAAGCGTGTTACCTGGAATGTTTTCGGCAGGTAAAAGTGCTTTTAGTGAGCCCGGTATGTGTGATGAGCCGGCTGTGGAGACACGTACTGTATGACTTGTACAAGCTCATTACAAGCGGCGCCTTTACGGCAGCACGTGGCAAACGGCATCAAATGTGTCGTTGACCCCTGGCGTGTTTTTGTCGCCAGAGGTCAAACGGGCTTCCAGGCCCACGAGAGGAAAAGCAGGAAGGAGGTGACTCATTTATTTCCAATAAATTGCTTTTCTTCCTCCCCCTCGTCACAACCTCAAAGCCTTGTTTTCGCCCACTTGGGGCCGATAATGAAACGCACACGCCAGGCGAAGCGGGTGATTAATCAGAGCAGATGTGCACGCCGTCGGGTGCACGTTGTAGCATAACGTTCAAATATTAAGGATTTTTTAAGTCATAATATTATGTCAACATAAAAATGAATGTATCTTTTTTTTGAACATTTGTTTGGGAAATAAATACTATATTATGAGGATAAAGTCCAAATATTATGAAAATAAAATAAATATTATGAGAATACATTTTACTGAAAAAAAAGTCGAAATAATTGAAAAAAATAGCCCAAAAAAATTGTAATATTATGTGGAAAAATATGTCCTTTTAGTTGCAAAAAGGATTTTTAAGTCATATTCTTATGTAAACAAAGTGAATAAAATGAATGTATCATTTCTGGAAAATTAGTTTGGGGAGAAAATGATAATATTCTCTGGATAAATATTAAGAGGGAAAAAAGTTGAATCCTAATGGAAAAAAGTCCCAATTTTACGAGAATTGAATGGCAATATTACGCGGGGGAAAAGTCATTTTAGTAGCATAGAGTTGAAATAGTAAAGAAAAATGTTTTTTGAATTGGTAACATGAAACAAAACTAAATAAATGTATCATTCTGGGGAAATTAGCTTGGGGAGAAAATTATAATAATATGAAATATATGGATCTCTATGTAATATGATTAGATATGATATCATCCTTTCATCCCAGCCAGGTTTTGCTTCAGTATGCATGCCGACCATAAAAACAACTCCAGCGCCATAAAGTCCAAAGTAAAAGTCAAATGTGCTTTTTATTTTATGCTTCTCCGGCCAAAAATATCCCGTGTCACAGAAACATTCATGAGAATGAGAGGAAGACATTTGAGTCAGAGTATAGTAACCTGTCAGTCAAACTTGTGGGATATTGATGTGGTCAGTTAAGTAGCAGAGGGGGTTGTTCATCAGTTCCAGCTCCTTTGTTGTTCATGAAATCAACAACAGGAGCATCCGAGGGGCAACAATGAGACGGACCCCAAAACAGGGATGCTTTTCCAGGTTGAGGCCGCTGACTCCTCATCTCTTTTGGCTGATTTTTTACTCGCTGACTTTCTACTGCTGTGGTTTTTCCTTTGGCTTGGATCAACATCTCTGTTGGTAGCATTGTGCGCTACCTGGACGCTACAGAGGTTGCACAAGTAGTCCATCTCCTCCAGGATGCAAGAAGGTTTGCTGTGTCTCCCAGCACAGTCTCAAGACCATAGAGGAGATTCCAGGAGACAGGTAGTTACTCCAGGAGAGCTGGACAGGGGCGTAGAAGGTCCTTAAACCCTCAGCAGGATCTGTATCTGCTCCTTTGTGCAAGGAGGAACAGGATGAGCACTGCTAGACCCTTACAAAAAGACCTCCAGCAGGCCACTGGTGTGAATGTTTCTGACCAACCAATCAGAAACAGGCTCCATGAGGGTGGCCTGAGGGCCCAAAGTCCTGTAGTGGTTCCTGTGCTCACTTCCCAGCACCGTAGAGCTCGATTGGCATTTGCCATAGACCACCAGAATTGGCAACTACGCCACTGGTGCCCTGTGCTCTTCACCGATGAGAACAAGTTCAACAGGAGCACATGCGACAGACGTGAAAGGGTCTGGAGATGCCGTGGAGAACGTTATGCTGCCTTCAACATCATTCAGCATGACCGCTTTGGTGGTGGGTTAGTGATGGGTTGGGGAGGCATACCCCTGGAAGGACGCACAGACCTTTACAGGTTAGATAATGGCACCCTGACTGCTATCAGGTATCGGGATGAAATCCTTGGCACCCACTGTTAGAACCTACGCTGGTGCAGTGGGACCTGGGTTCCTCCTGGTCCATGACAATGCCTGACCTCATGTGGCTAGAGTATGCAGTCACTTCCTGGAGGATGGAGAAATTGATACCATTGACTGGCCCCCACGTTCACCTGACCTAAACCCAATAGAACACCTCTAGGACATTATGTTTAGGTCCATCCGGCGCCGCCAGGTTGCTCCTCAGAGCCCTGGTCCAGATCTGGGAGGAGATCCCCCAGGACAGCATCCGTGGTCTCATTAGGGGCATGCCCCGTCGTTGTCAGGCATGCGTACGAGCACGTGTGGGCCACACAAACTACTGGGAATCATCTGGAGTTGCTGCAATGACATTTTGGCAAAATGGACCCGTCTGCTGCATCTTTTTTTCACTTTCTTTTTTGGGCTGTCTTTGATTTCTCTCCTCTGTAGATTGATCCTTTTCATTTCTATCAAATGATGTGGCACCATTTTGTTACTAATACATCCCCTACTCATTATCAGGAAAGATATTTAATATTTAGATCTGATCTGAACGTCTTCCTCCCATTTTTTGAGCAGTGCATTATAAAGCCAAAAACAATAAAGAATATGAACCACAAAAACAACATTTGTGAAAACCAAACAGAAAAGAACTGAAAAACATCAACACCATCACGCTGGTATCGATTCGATACTGATACCATCTTGCTATCGCTATTTGGAACTGAATGACGGTGGTGAAATATGAACGCGTTCTTCGATAGATAATACAGAGATACTTATTGATCGGAAAGGAAATTGAAAGCCAGAGCACAGAAGCAGACACCCGCTGCCAATGAGAAGTTGTGGTCCTGGTAAAGACGCAATCGTTGCTCTGGTGTTGGATCTCATTAGACGAGGCCAGCCAAGTGTGTAGTGATGCATATTAAAAAGCATTCACACAGAATGAGGCGGCCGCCGGAGACAAGAAGACTCTCACTGAAAGGCAACAAAGGGATTATTTGAGTCGTGGCCTTCGTGTAAAGCCGCCATCTTTCCCGGTACCCGAAAAAGCCCAGAGCTTCATGTTGACCAAACAACCGTTCCCTTTAAAGAGCACATCGGGTGTGAGGGTCAACCCTTCAAAGAACATCACATCGTGTCTTTTACCAGAGGTTGGCTCTCAACTGGAAGGCTGCAGGTTCGACACGAAGCTCATTTTCAAACCTCCTGCCTCTTCGCTTCTCTACTGCTTCAAATAAAGCCTGTCGCTATGACAACGGTCACCAATGAGGCTAAATAGCTTTTTGATGACGGTCTTATTGTCACATGTGTCCCTACAGTCTGTTTACGAACACAGAAAAAACCCAAATCTAAACCAAGCTTCACTACACATCCTAAAATACAGCACGGCGCTATGCCAAATATTGCCAATTAAGCAAAATTAGCTTTTCATGATGTCCTAATAGTGATATGTGTCTCCTCATCAACACCAAAAAAAACCAGTTCTTAACCAGGCTTCACTACACATCTTTAAATATACCTAGGAACTATGCAAACTATCGCCAATTAAGTAAAATCAGCTTTTCATGATGTCCTAACAGTGATATGTGTCTGCTTATCAACACCAAAAAAAACAACTCTTAACCAGGCTTCACTACACATCTTAAAACACAGCATGGTGCTATGCCAAGTATCGCCAATTAAGCAAAATTAGCTTTTAATGATGTCCTAACAGTGATATGCGTCTCCTCATCAACACCAAAAAAAAACAAATCTTAACCAGGCTTCACTACACATCTTAAAATATACCTAGGAACTATGCCAAATATCGCCAATTAAGCAAAATCAGCTTTTAATGATGTCCCAACAGTGATATGTGTCTGCTCATCAACACCAAAAAAAACCAATTCTTAACCAGGCTTCACTACACATCTTAAAATATACCTAGGAACTATGCCAAATATCGCCAATTAAGCAAAATCAGCTTTTAATGATGTCCCAACAGTGATATGTGTCACTAGGCTCTGTTCATGAGCACTCAAAAAACACAACTTAACCAGGGCTTCACTACACATCTTAAATCATATCCCGGAACTATGCCAACTATTACAGATTAAGCAATATTAGCTTTTAATGACGTCCTAACAGTGATATGTGTCTGCTTATCAACACCAAAAAAACTACTCTTAACCAGGCTTCACTACACATCTTAAAATACTACACGGTGCTATGCCAATTAGGCAAAATTTGATTTTTAAATGGTGTGTGGTTCTTGAGCCTGTTTATGAACACCAACAAAAACAAAATCCTAATCAGGCTTCACTATGCATCTTGAAATAATGTGTACATTTAATTTGTAAAACAACTTTTTTAATGTAAAATTACTTTATTGATGATGTTCTAAAAATGATGTGTTCCTAGAGTACGGTATGTTTATGAGCACCAAAAAAATTCCAAACCTTAACCAGGCTTGGCTACACATCTTAAAAGACAGCCAGACGGTATGCCAGGTATCGCCGATTAAGCAGAAATTAGCTTCATGTTGACCTAACCAGGCTTCGCTACACATCTTAAAATCATCATTAAGCAAAAGGAACTTTTTACCAAGGTTCTCCCAACGATGTGTGTCCCTACACCCTGTTCAGGAGCGCCGAAAAACAGGCTTCGCTACTCGCCTTAAAACAAAGCCCGGCGCTAACGCCTGTGTTTGAGCACCAACAAAAATCTCAGCCAGGCTTCGCTACACATCCTAAAATGCAGTCTGGAGCCCGGCTGTCAGTCGCGGGCGCTGCAGGACTGATCATCTGAGTCTTCCTTCAGCGAAACAGGCTAAGCTAGCCTGGTCGACCTTGGCGTCGCGCTGTAGTGTTAGCGTCCGGCGCGCGGCGAATGCCGAGGGCAAACGCAAGAGAGGAAAACCGACGACAACATGGAAGAAACAGGGACAATACAGTATTACCACGTGACTGCTTCCACGTGTGTTTCCTTTGAGTTTTGCCACTCCCGTGCTTCCATAGCGCGCCTCTTAGCATAAAGGCTACAAAATGCTGCGTTCACGGGTTTGTTTTGAGTCGGGGCAACAAGTCTCCCCTGACACTTTCCTTCCAACGCATGCAAAACACTCTAAGATGATTTTTCCTCCCGAGCGTCACCTTACCTTTACACGGTAGATGAAGCTAAAGTGTGCCTAGCTTCCCCTGCTAACGACCTTAGAGGCGTCACTGGCTGCTGCGTTCAAGTGCACTCGGACGTTGGCCCAGTCACGACCGTGCGTTTCTAACAACACGTGGAGTTTTTCAAAAGGAGCTGGTCAGACACAATGAATCCCTCTTTAGTTGAGTAGTCGTGCGTTTTGTTTACTGGGACGTTTTGAGGTCGGACCTCGTCAACTACAAGTGCAATACTTCCCAGCATCCTCGAATGCCACACCGCAATGGCGCTTGGAAGCCGCTCGCGTTCTGGGCGGCAGCCAGCTAAACACAATTACCAAATATTCTCTTTGTTGCTTTTTATGACTGCGCCTGCCCTTGCTTGTCAGGAACAAAGCTGCGCTCGCTTTCAGTTTTAAAAAAAAAGGATGAAGAACAAAAAAACTGAAAGGAAGGGAGCGTCACTGTTACTGTTACTTGTTGTGGGCGCTGGCGCGGCGTGGAGCAACAGTGCCGCCCGCTGGTCGAAGCAGGCCACTACATGCTGGCGTGTCAATGAGCTGCGTGATGATTGGCTGTTTGAGTTCTGATTGAAATTGGTGAGCGCCAAAGTCAAGCAGAGCAGGTAGCTGACCTTTCACCTGCCTGCGAGCGTCCTGCAGGCCGGCCCGGGCCGGGCCAGGCCAGGCGCCAAACATCGCGGCAAGCAAAGCGGCGGTCCAGTGTCCGCTTCCCGCCGGCACACCGGAGCGGCTCCCCGCAGGGAAGGCCAGGAAGCGCCATCGCTCGGTCGCTCATGAATTAGGAGGCCACGAGGAGGTGACAGTTAGACTAGTTAGCGCTCACGTGAAGATCCGGCCGCCATTTCGCTGCCTGCGGCGTTTTTGGATTTTTCTTTTTTTTGCAGCTACACACCAAAGAATACTTCATTAGAAAACTTTTTAACTGAATATTTGGGGGGATTTTAGATGCAGTGTCGCCACCTACAGGACCGGAGTAGAACAATATTTACAAATTTTGTTTTGTTTGTTTCTCATATTGCGACTCAAAAAATATATAATAATAATAATCACAACATTTTAGTTAATTTTTACATTTTTGCTTTTTGTTAATTTTTTTCTTTTAAATTTGCATGTTAATATTATTAAAATAATATTAGAACTTTAACCTTAACTATTACCAAATTATTCTGACTTTGTTCTTGCAAAGTTTTTCTGTTATTTTTAAATTTTCCAACTATTTCCACTTTTTTCCTGTGAATTTCCATCTTGTTCATATTTGGACTTTATTCCTGTAATTACATAACTTCCCAAAAATTACAACTTTATTTTGTTTTGTTTGTTTTTCATAATACTGTGACCAAAAAAATAATAACAATAATGACATCATTCTCGCAAAATTATGTAAAATATTTGTACTTTTTCCGTTGTTTGTTTTTTTTTTCCCCATTTCTGCTCTTAACTTAAGAAGTGAATTTTCTTATTATTATTATTAGCGCGGTAACATTTTAGCCATTTTATGAGCAAAAACATTTAGTGCTATGTTAGGTGTTAGGATGTTAGCGCTAGCATGCTAACATTAGCATAGTAGCGTTTTTTGACATTTCCGTAAGTATTAATATACGCAGACACTTAGTGCTACCATGCTAACAATAGCATAGCAGCATTTTCGTTAGTTTTAACATTGGCAGACACTTAGTGCTATTGTGCTAGGTTTAGCATGCTAATGTTAGCATGGTTAACATTAGCATAGTAGTACCATCATGCTGGGTTTAGCATGCATGTAATATTTGCTGCCATTTTTGAGTATTAAAATACACACTTAGTGCTACCATGCTAACAATAGCATAGCAGCATTTTCGTTAGTTTTAACATTGGCAGACACTTAGTGCTATTGTGCTAGGTTTAGCATGCTAATGTTAGCATGGTTAACATTAGCATAGTAACATTTTAGCCGAGTATTAATATACGCAGACACTTAGTGCTACCATGCTAGGTGTTGCATGTTAACATTAGCATACTAGCATTTTGAGCCATTTTCATACGTTGACACTTATATAAGCACTTCCCGCTATCATGCTAGCTGTTAGCATGCTAAGGATAGCATGTTAGCATTGTTAGTATGCCAACATTAGTGTACTAGCATTTTTAGCCATTTTCATAGGTTGACACTTATATAAGCACTTCCCGCTATCATGCTAGCTGTTAGCATGCTAATGTTAGCATAGTAGCATTTTTAGCCTTTTGGGTTGGTTTAAACATTGGCAGACTCTTAGTGCTATCATGCTAGATTTTGCATAGTAACATTACCACTGCTAACATGGTAACATTAGCGCGATAATATTTGAGCCATTTTATGAGCAAAAACATTTAGTGCTATGTTAGGTGTTAGGATGTTAGCGCTAGCATGCTAACATTAGCATAGTGGCATTTTTTGTTGACATTTCCGTAAGTATTAATATACGCAGACACTTAGTGCTACCATGCTAGGTGTTGCATGTTAACATTAGCATACTAGCATTTTGAGCCATTTTCATAGGTTGACACTTATATAAGCACTTCCTTCCTGCTATCATGCTAACTGTTAGCATGCTAAGGATAGCATGTTAGCATTGTTAGTATGCCAACATTAGTGTACTAGCATTTTTAGCCATTTTCATAGGTTGACACTTAAATACGCGCTTAGCGCTATCATGCCCGGTGTTGGCATGGTAATATTACCATGTTAGCGTGCTAACATTAGCATAGTAGCATTTTTACTATTAGAACTCATAGAAACTGTGTTCGTGTCGGTATGCCAACATCAGCATGTTAGCATTAGTAGCATGCTATTATTGGCACGTTTCGCCATTTTCATGCGTGTTAACATTAGCGGACAGCGCTACGATGCTAATTGTTATTAACGTTCGCAGACGGAAGGATGTCTGAGGCGCAGTGTCGCACGTGAGAAGGTTTGAAAGAGATGCCCGCAGGTTCTCGTCGCCACTTCCTTCCCTTTCGTATGCAAATGAGGCCGTCGGACGCTGGAATCACGGAAGGCGCCTTGAAATATTTACTAACTCTTCGTGCATTATAAATGGTGTTGTGGTGATGCATTGGCTTCATAGCGTGGGTGCATGACAATTACTCATAACTAATAACGTTCTATTTAGAAGCGCCTCGCTACAAACTCAAGGATGCGCCACAAGGACCGTGTCCCGGCGTGTCCAGGGGGGCGCAGTGAGGCGGATGGAGGAGGCGGTTCCGAGGGGTGAGGAGAGTGGGGGAGGTCGGACAAAGAAACGTGAGAATATATCAGCTTTGCGATCTGAGTGGAGCGTCGCTCTTTTGCAACTTTATTCTTTCTTTTCTTCCCTTTTGGCTTCAGCCAGTTCCTCAACTTGGAAGAACATGGTCCGTGGTCATCTTCCGTGGCACTTTTTGGTTTTGCTGGCCCAAAGCGTGGGATTCTGAGGAGGCCAAGGACGGTCCTGTGGACTCACATGCCAAAGAAGAGCCTCAATCTTGCGGAGGCTCCCAGTCGTCCAGGTGTCATCCATAGTAGAGGAGATCTGAACCGTCGACTGGACTGGGGAGTACAGTTGTGGACGTTTTGCTTCTATTCGCAGAGGCCAGAAGTACAACTAAGTCCACTGGTTGGAGACTTTAGAGCCTCCTCTAGGCAGGATAAGCGCCTCCTGAGGGGAGTGTTCTCCTGAGAACACAAGAGGCAGAACAGCAGTGGTCCACAGTCGGCAGTGCATCTGCATCTGAAGGCCACTAACCACACACTTGAAGAGAGGGTCAAGATTTTAGCTAGGGAAAAGCGCTGGTTTGAAAGAGGAGTGAAAGAAATGGCGGCCTGCGTTACAAGTCACCCCCCCATACAATGGCCTCATCGGACCTTTGATAATGCTAATGTAGTCCACCCCGCCCAGTACCGAGTAGCTCCTAACAAAGGCCATGCTAATTTGGTGGGACAAAATGTGGCAGTTCTGGCCACCCCTCTCAGGAGAGCAGCCTCCTCAGGAGTCAAGGCTATCAAGTCTGCAACCAGCGGACTTACCGAAGACTCTAGCTATAGAACCCAGTCCGGTCGACGATTCAGATCTCTGCTACCAAAGAAGAGCCTCGTTTCTTCAGCGCTGGTCTCTCTGGTCCGTGGTCTCCAAAGACTTTGCCGTCTAGTGCGTGTGAAAAGTAGTCCACTTCTACCAATGGGGGGTCCCGCTTGACGGTACGGAGGCCTGGGTGGTGCAGGTTGGAATCCCGCCACCTGCGGACGGTGAGGCAGATCCCGAAGAGTCCGCTGAATGGCAAGGAAAAGATCCAGGCCAAACTGACGGAAGGTACTGATGGACTGTACTGAAAGATCTAGTAGGATCTTTGTCAACCTGCACGTGAACGCAGTCCGGACTATGCCCTACCAGCAATCGGTCATAACACCGGAAGAGATCCGAGTCCCTGATATCCAGACATGGAGGCCCCTTACGGTGCATGGAGGGTTCTACCCCAGGTCCAGCACCCTGAGGTGATACCAAAGCGAAAAGAGGGGCGCCGAGGACTAGTGAGCGTCACGCGACAACAGAAGCCCACTAAAGAGGCGGCGCCAGTTGGGCTGATATGGAAAGACTAGCCCCCTCCCTGCACGGCCAGTACCACACGGCTGCAGGGACGTCTCCACGTGTTTGCCTCCATACAGGAAAGAGCGGCGCGTTTACATTTTACGTGTCAGCCGCTGGAGGATTCGAAAATCAATCGGCACACGACGAGCTCAGATGAGGGCCAGCGATTTTTTGTCGCTCTTACGAGGACTTCTACCTTCTACCTTCCTCAGGAACTGCTGAAACGTGGACGAGTGCTACGGTCGTCCTTCGTTTACCAGCTTTGCCGCAAATGAATGGAATAATTTCTTAGCGCATAGAAAACCTGTTTTCTAAATACTGTTCTGACATTATTAGAGCCCCGTAGACATGCAGTAACACCCCTATAGTGGCCTTCACACTGTAGTAGACGTAACAGAAAAAAACATAATAGACTCACCCATGGTAGCATTGCAGTTCCTTGCTTTTTTTTTTTGGTTTGTTTTTGCACAGCATACTTTTTAGACTACATACTATTAGAGCCCTGTAGACCTGAAATAACACCCCTATAGTCACATTTACACTCCTCTTAGTCATCGTTTACACCACATTGCAACTCTTACCGTCCTAGCAAGCTAACTAGTTAGCCTAGAATTTATTTCTTCTAAACTTACGAAGCCAAAAAACGTACCACTTCCACACTGAATGGCAGGACTCTTTTTTTCCCCCTATCTCTGTTATGAAGTCACGTTTCATCAATGTTCTGTGTCATTGCTGCCGCCTAGTGACCACAATACCACACATCACCGTGTTCCGAGTAATAACACACCACAGTGTACCACCACCTCCTCCTCCACCGAATACGAAACACAAAAAGCAACACTTGGCACGGCAAACTTTAAAAGCGACAGACGAACCCCAAACGGCGCGGCGGCAAACATTTTAGACGATTTAGCAAAAGCCCCCGCAGAGTGACGCCAGTTGTCTCTGTTTAAGGTTCAGGCCGAGCACTCATGCGCGCCAGCTGGGCACTTCCTCCGCCGCGGCTGTTTGAGGAAGTCGACAGAAGCCCGCCTGGCGTCGGAGCGCCGCGCCAGGCTAGGTGTTAAGCTGCGGCCGCTTCCACAAAATCCTGCGCTAAATCTCCCGCCCAAAGCGACTCCAAAGGCGGAAAACGTGCTCGCTTTCTAGGCCGCAGGAAAGGTCACTCGGCCCTTCACCTTCACGCGACCTTCACGCGTGTGTTGCACGACACATCAACAAGTACCATCAGCATTATTAATACAAATATTGTCATTCATTTGCGCCTCGTTGGTTTTACACGCGGGGTGTCCGACGTGCGGCCGGTGGCACGTTAAAAAAATTTCATCTTTAAAAAAGTCATTTGACAAGAATAACGTCGTAAAATTATCATTTTAGTAGCTTAAAGGTGAAATGCTCAATAAATTCGTAGTAATTTCAAAAAGCAAAGTTGTGATTTTGTGAACATCTGAGTTATGTTATGAAAATAAAGTCAAAATATCACACGAAAATTTACAAGAATGTCGAAATAGCAGAAATGGGGGGGGGGGGTAGCTGCAATTTTGCGAGAAAAAAGTCAAAATATTACGAGGTTGTAATTTTACAAGAAAAATGTAGCATGAAGTTGAAATCTTCAAGAAAGATTATTATTCTATTCTGAAGTCATAATAAGATGAAAAACAAACCAAACAACAAATAAAGTTGTCATTTATGGACAATAAGGTTTAATATTTATAAAAAATAAAATTAATATATTATGAGCGGGAAATTTACAGGAGACCGCTGAAATAGTTTGAAAAAAACTGCTAAAAATGGAAAAAAACACCTTGTATTTTTACAATAAAGTCAAAAGTTCAAGATTTTAAAAATTGTAATTTTATGCAAATAAAATTAAAGGGGGAAAAAAATGTTTTTTAAGTCTCAATAGAAAAAAACAAAACAACAAAGTTGGAACCCGGTCCAATGTCTTCTCCAAGTCCACAAAACATGTAGACTGGTTGGGCCAACTCCCATGCACCCACAAGAACCCTGTCCAGAGTCTAGAGTTGGTCCGCAGTTCCCCGACCAGGACCAAAACCACACTGCTCATCCTAAATCTGAGATATCCATCCAGTCCTCCTCAGAACCCCTGAATAGACCTTAGCAGGAAGGCTGAGGATGTGGGCCCACCATAGTTGGAACACACCAAACCGGTCTGCCAATCCAGGGGCACCGCCCCCGATGACCACGCGATGCTGCGGGCGTGTCAAACAAGACACGCCCGCAGCATCCGGGACCTTAGGGACCTCCGGGCGGATCTCATCCAACCCTAAGAACCTGAAACTTTCTGAGCAAGATCAGCGCCAGAGATGGGTGGGATTGAGGTCTTCAAAGTGCTCCACGACATTACAAAGAAAGCCGGAATTTTGGGGGGGAAAATGGGAGAAAAAGATCACATAAAGTCCAAATATTTGGGTAATAAAGTCAAAATATTACAAGAACATTTACAAAGATTATCTAAGAAGAACGTTGAATACTCGGAAAAAAACCAAAAACAGCTTAAACGGGGACAAAGAGCGCAAAGCAGAAATGAATAATCGGCTTGTTCGCGTCAATCCCGAAGCCGAGGTGCAGTTTTTGGAACTATAAATACCTTCTTGGCATCTCTACACAACGGACGGAGCGAGGTTCCCCGGCTGGTGAAATTAGCGCATCAATACGTCTCACTCATACCCTTGCTTGCTAACGTTTACAAAAAAATACAAGTAAAAACTGTAGCGGGCCAGAGTCCTTTTTATTTTGTTAGTTGACTCGGTTAGCTCGGAGCTTCAGCTCCACGGATCCCACCTTGGAGGAGAAGAAGTCTGGGCAGAATCTAGGTGCTCTTGGTTTTGTAGACGCAAGTCGAAATAAAAAAGTACAAACAGCGCCTGGGTGAATGCTGGCAGACATTTTGGCAGAAATTCTGGGGGTCCAAAGTGACGAGGACGGATTAGGAGCTCAAAGTCGCTTTCAGCTCCTCCAGGATTTCCGTGCCGCTGCTCCAGGAAATAACCCGAGCCCTCACCGCGTCCTTTTCCTCCCTCCCCGCCAGCCTGGCCAGCAGTTTCTCCAGGGCGTACCCCTTCCTCGGCATCACCGCGTCGCGCCCCCTCAGGCAGGAGGCGGGGCAGAGGTCGTTGCCGCCGTCCCCCACGTAGAAGACGCGGCGGTACTCGGAGCGCTCGGCCAGGTAGACCTCCAGGACCCGCCGCTTGCACAGGTTGACGGGGCAGCGGCCGCAGCCGTGGGCGTGGTGTCGCCGCAGCTCCATGTGGCCCCGCTCGTTGAAGCTGGCCGGGTTGGTGAACACGTGGTCCACCGCCGCCAGGAGGCCCGCGGCGCCGAGGATCCAGTCGATGAAGAGCGTGTTGGCGTCGGAGATGACGATGCAGTCGACGGCGTTTTTGTTCTCCGATATGAACGTCAGCAGGTCTGTCATCCCGGCCGTGAAGGGAATGCTCTCCATCACGCTGCGGATCCTGTCAGGACCCACTTCCTGGTCTCCTGGACGGACACAAGGTCAAGTTAGGCCTCCATGGTTGACCTTCTTCCCGATTTCCCCCGCCATACAAGTTTGTCGTCATTAGCCGAAGACGCTTTGCTTCATGGCGGCCATGTTTGTCAGCCAATCTGGCTGGAATTTGTCACGCATGGGCTTGCCCGCCCCCCAAAGGCGTGTACCGAAGTTCACCATAATCCGGATAAACACCCTCAAGTTAGGGTGTGTCTTTTTTCCAGGGTTTAATAACAGCGCCCCCGTGTGGTGTGATTGTCAGAAAAATAAAACACGGTAGGGGTGCAGGTTTTGACAATCTTAGTGTGTGGCGGCTCCGGACCAGAACAGTTAGCGTACCCCTGCTTTGATATTTTTATCTAGTTTTTTTGCACTCTGGAAAAACGCAAAAAAACTACATGATTTTAATGGAATATTATGTAAATACTGCATTTAGAATAAATATACATGCATAATACATTATTATTACATAATTAATACTGTTTTATATTATTTATTTATATTTATTTATTAAAACAAAGCTTTCTTATTTTTTGCTATCTACATTACAGCTTTTTTCATTACCATCTTGTCCTTTTGCTCTAGTTTGTTTTGTTTTTTTTGCCTAAATTGCCAAATGCAAGTACAAGGCATTTGGAAGATAGACATGTAGTATTCCACGCTGGTCACTAGATGTCAGTAATGCTGCACTGATGATAAAAACAGCAAAAGCAGGAGGTCAAAAAAGAACAAGTACAGTATGTTATTATGTCTATGGGACTGCGGGGCTGTTATTTCACGTCTAGAGAGCTCTAATAATGTTAAAAGGCGCTTTAGAAGGACCTAGACAGGTTTTCTATGCTATAACTGGGAAGATATTCCATTCCCAAATAAGGAGTCCTACTCAGCGGAAATTCACTCATCACGGTCGGGTCTGGAACAAATTTTAACAGCAAAAACGGGGGATTACTGTGATTTGTATTATTACATATGAATATGCGATAACAAATGACATATAATAAAAACATAAATTTGTATTTTGTTATTTTTAGTCATTGTAATTTTAATTACTATTATTATTATGAATTTCTCTTGGAGATGAATAAAGTATCCATCTAGTTCTCCAATAAGGTTATACGTGCCAATGTAGGTCATGACCCTTCCCATGAACTCAGTCCAGTGGCCTTTCCTGTATGACTTCTTCACCGTGTCGGGCAAAGTCTGATCCGGAAGGCATCTATAAAACAAAAAAACATTGTGTAAAATGACCGTGTTGATAATGTTTAATACTTAAATATCCCCAAATCATATCCGAAGTGGGCATTATTATCGTTGAAAAGTACATAATGTTATGCCCAGTGATGGGAACATATGCGGTATCCCTACAGAGGCGGCAGGCTGTAAAATCATCAATACTTTACCTGATCACCCACGTGTCACTGTTGTCATCGACCACCGTGTGGTCGAAATCCAACACCACTAAAGTCTTCATTGCTCCCCTGCAACGAGAACAAATTCATTCCATGGGGCCCTCGAAAAAAGCGGCTAATGAGCCCCACATCGGTCAACTTCTTTGCTGTTGTCATTGGGTTTCCTCTCGTAATTTAACTTCCGGGGGGGGATCGATCGTAGGCAACGCGATTGCGCAATAGTGGGCGGCCACGACTGACCCTATTCGGACACGCCCAAAATCAAATGACCCCTAACATCCTCCGCACGCACTTATTTCACGTTAGCTGCCTGGATGTCCCGCTTCCTCGTCTATACTTCGGTCATGCGGGTCACGTTTACGAGAACAGCCATCGTGTGGTTAAAGCGCTCCGAGTCCAAACCACCGAGCAAACAAACTGACTCTTATGCTTCCGGTATGCTTCCGGTATGCTTCCGGTATGCTTCCGGTATGCTTCCGGTATGCTTCCGGTATACTTCCGGTATGCTCCCGTCTTCCTCTCGCGGCGGGCTTGTCTCAAGACGTGCTCGCTCGTTGCTGCCACCCGCTGGCCAGAATACCGCAGTGCACCTCGGTCGGTGCGTTACACCGGCTGAGCTTTTTGACAGTTTGTGCATGGATTAGTTGTGTCAAAGTAACAATTTGAGACGTATCCCGTTTTATTGTGCTGTATCCCGACCTCTGGTCGCGGCTAGAAACCCTAAAACCCCCAAACCTGTGCTGTTTCACCATTGTGTGGCCGCTAGGTGGCAGTAATACACACACGGACACCGATTTAAACAAGCGAAGAAGACAACCTTTTACTTCCTAGTAGCGTACCACGTAATCTGCTACTAGCTAACCTTTCGCTCGTCTAAATAGCTGCCTGTTTGGGAACCGAAACAACATGCTGCGAGGTTTGGGGTCGTGGTTGGGTTTGGAGAACCCGACGCCCGCGGAGAAGCTGAGCTCGGGCCAGCGGGAGGAGAAGGTGGTGGAAGCCCAAAATGAGGTAAACAAACCGCAGTCAGCAGCCGGCCGAGATGGCGACGAAGAGCACGAACGCAACCAGAAACAGGAAAACAACCAAGGACTGGGCGGTGAGTGGTACCGACTATCTGATGCTGTCACTTGAGCAGATTGATTCCAACCGTTTCCATCCCCGCTTTTACGCGCTGCGGCCCCCGGGAACTTTCTTGCCTCAGGAACTTTAGCGTCGTGTTTGTTTCTGGCCTGACGTCATCCACGTCACACCCATTGAAACCTGTGAGATAGAGACAATGCGGAGCAAATATAGCTCTCGTGCAGCATTTAGCCTGAGGGGCAGGCTGACGAGTAAATTTAGTGATGGGAAGTTCGGATCTTTTTACCGACTCAGATCTTTGAGGCCCGAAAAGAACGAATCTTTTTTCGAGTCATTACGTTCACTTTAGCAAAATATGATCAAAATGCAACATGTTTCTTCCCTGTCACATCTACTGCTTACACGAACGTTAATCACACTACAAACAAGACAACATTCTAATGCTATAACAAACTGAAAAGATGAATTCATTGTTTACCCGGGTATTTTGTCTTTGAATCCCTCACCTCTGTTGCTTTTCGAGTCGTTCGTTCATTACGTGACAGCGCCACGTGAGCTTATTTGACTGCAGTGCTGATCGGTCACGTGGCAAAAAGAACACATGACTCGAGAGATGAACTAATATATTCTCTTTCCGGCTCATGCAGCATAGATAGGATGTTTCGCAAACGCGCATGCATTACTCCCCTTCGAGGATTCGTTCTTCCCGAGTCACATTTAAGATTTGTTCAAAACGAACGAATCGTTCATGAACGACCCGTCACTAGTACGCATCAGTACGGCGGAGCAGCAACAGGCTGTGGAGCGCATGCAGAGCTAGATAGAGCTTCTGGGTGCTTTTGATTGAACTTATTTCAAACGTACATATGGTTTACTTGGAGTGCTTCACGTCACTACTCACGATTCCACTTGTCCGAAAAGGAGCAGGAGGAAGTAGAGCTTATTCAGGCCCACGAAGTTGAACTTACGGTCAATCGTGAATACCAAAAATGTTATTTCTGCAACACACTCAATTTTACGCCACTAACCTCAACCCATTTTTGCAACTTCAATGAATAATGTCCAAATACCATCACTTTGGATAATTTATTACTTTTCATCCATTTTTTGATTTCTACTTAATTCAGTGTTTACAGTGTGGATGAGATCATCAAAACTGTTATTGATATGAAATATATTTGTCATCTGCAAACAATGTACAATTTAGCAACTGGGAAACATTAAAAATGTCATTGATATGCTAAATAAATAATTTGGGTCCCGATACTGACCCCTGGGGGACCCCACAAGCAATGCCAAGCAATGTCAAGGATTTTTGAAAATTGAGGAAGAATTGAAATGGGCCTATATTTAGTAAAATCATGCTTGTTTTCATTTTCAAACACAGCAATGACTCCAGTAGTTTTCCTTTTTCTTGGAACATTTTGCAGAGACAGGTTACAGATACGAGGCAAGCGTGTAATTATTTCTTTTTAGAATTGAAATTGAAATTCTTTATAGAATTTCTTTTTGAATTGCTGGACAAAAGTCAGGATTTCACGTTCGCTACTTCCAACGAGTCGGCAAAATGAGATGAATCGTGAAGGTTGCCTACAGCCACAGTTGTAATGCCAATGAGTGTTGATTTTGAGGCATTTTAATTTGTTCTTCCAGGCTACATTTTCAGTTTTGCATCCAGCGTGACCAAGAAGATCTCTGACTCGGTGGCGGAGACCTCGCAGACGATCAAGAAGAGCGTGGAAGAGGGGAAGATCGACGGCATCATCGACAAGGTGCGTCGCCTTCGTGGCCCGTTGGACGCGTTTGGCGGGAACGGCAACGACACCAAATGACGTCGGTTTTCCATTCTGTGCGATTTTCACGTTTTGGCTCGGCGTGCAGACCTTTTTAGGAGACTTTCAAAAGGAGCAGGAGAAGTTTGTGCAGGAAAAGAAGGCCAAAAGATCAGGTACGGAGGCACAGCAAGCATGTGGTGAAGAGAAACCCACCTTTCAGGTGCTGATGTTTTTGTCCAGAAGCGGCAGTGCCTCCCTGGGTGGGCTACAACGAGGAGGAGACCATCCAGCAGCAGATCCTCGCGCTGTCGGCTGTAAGATTCATTTGCAAGCCTGAGGGGCAGGATCAGCGGCGTTAGGCTGGACTGAGATCCGGATCAGTGCAGACGCTACCTATCCCTTGCTGCACATTCTCTAGTCCTTTTCTCTCTCATTAAAAACACGCAAAGTGCAGCCAAGTCCCAACCGGCCTTGTCCTTCCGTGTTAGGACAAGCGCAACTTCCTGCGCGACCCCCCGGCTGGCGTCCAGTTCCACTTTGACATGGAGCAGATGTACCCGCTGGCGGCCGTGATGCTGGAGGAGGACCAGCTCCTCAACCGCATGCGCTTCGACCTGGTGCCCAAGCAGTCAGTGGACCCGTCCAACACCGCATGGTGTGTGTGTGTGTGTGTCACCGCTGTTGTCTTTTACAGCGTGAAGGAGGACGTGTTCTGGAGGAACTACTTCTACCGCGTGTCGCTCATCAAGCAGTCGGCGCAGCTGACGGCGCTGGCGGCCCAACAACAGCAGCAGAAGGACGACGAGGACAGAGGCGGCGGCGTGTCGCCCGAGGACGTGGTTCTAACAGGTCGGGTTTGTCTGTTAAGTACCGTATTGGCATGCGGCCAACTCCATAACTCTCTTTCCTGTCCCGACAGACAACGTCAGGCCAAAAACTCCGCCTGTTTCCATCGGCGACGTGCAGAAGGTAACACACACACACACACACGTTAATACTAGGGCATGGCGCATGAACGACTTTAATCGATTTTATGAATTAGCTTCCAATTCTTACCATAATTACAGCATCTACTTGTAGCCGGCGCAGTGCCCCTCTCCTTTACTTCTAGCTGGGGCACTGCCCCTCTCCTCTACATTTAGCTGGCAGAGCGCCCTTCTTGCTGGGGCAGTGCCCCTCTCCTCTACTTCTACCTGGCAAAGCGCCCCTCTCCTCTACTTCTAGCTAGGGCAGTGCCCCTCTCCTCTAGAATTAGCTGGCAGTGCGCCCTTCTAGCTGGGGCAGTGCCCCTCTCCTCTACTTCTACCTGGCAAAGCGCCCCTCTCCTTTACTTCCAGCTTGGGCAGTGCCCTTCTCCTCTACTTTTGGCTGGCAGAGCGCCCTTCTATCTGGGGCAGCGCCCCTCTCTTCTACTTCTAACCGGCACAGCCCTTCTCTGCTTCTCGCAACTACAACTTCAAGCGATGTTAGTAACTCCCACGACCACAGACTCCTCCATGTTTGCCGGGTAGCGCAGCGTGTGTTAGCCGAGTTGGCAAAAATGAACATGACGTAACATAAATTAGCATCACCGCTACCAACCAGTCCAAGTGACTTGTACTTTATGTGACCAAAATGAAATATTCTGTCCCTGCACGCCCCTCAGCCTCCCAACGAAGAAGAGGAGGAGATATCTACAAGTCCGGGCGTCTCCGAGTTTGTGAGTGACGCGTTCGACTCGGCGGCCTTCGACCGGGAGGACCTGAGGAAGGAGATGGAGCAGCTGGTTCTGGATAAGAAAGATAGCAGTCTTGACGGTCAGCATCAGTCCAGTTCTTGTTATGCGGCTGGTAGGAGAGCGTGAAGTCCTCACCCTTCCACTCCTTCCTCCAGAGGAGCAGTCGGACTGGGAGAAGGAGCTTCAGCAGGAGCTGCAGGAGTACGAGGTGGTGGCCGAGTCGGACAACAAGGACGACCAGTGGGATCAGGAGATCGAGCAGATGCTCCAGGCCGACGACGGCTAGACGGCGACATGGATGACGATGTAAATTTGCTGCTTCTTCTTCAGGTCTTCGCGGCGTACAGGGAAAGCTGGAATCTTGTAAACTTTCCGATGAGATGATGGCCAGTGAGTACGGCAGACGCCCCTCCCAAACGTCTGTTTAATAATGCGTCCTTTGACGCCTGTTAAAACCAGTTTCACGCTAAGGAAACATTTGTCGTACTTACAAACGTGGAGTTACGCTACACCTCGTCCTGGCTTGCGGGACGGTGGCGCCCTCTGCTCTTTCTAGCTGCACCTTTTTTCACCTGCAGGTAGCGCCACCAAAACACCTTCTGCCATAACAAATATGTACTAGCTGCTGTTTTTAAGTCTTCCGGTGTTTTCTTTTCTG
Organism: Oostethus manadensis; assembly: GCA_024372805.1. NCBI lineage: Eukaryota > Metazoa > Chordata > Actinopteri > Syngnathiformes > Syngnathidae > Oostethus > Oostethus manadensis. The sequence goes on along the minus strand of QODF01000189.1, from coordinate 902,249 downwards.
GGGAGCTAAAGACCTCCTTCATTGTCAGATTCTCCAATATCCTGCGGAATAGGTGGCAGAATCCGAGCGTTTCGGCCAAGAGGAGAGGAATGCAGATTTTGACCCTGTACCCAACCGTAGGATTTTATTTTGTTATTTTATTCAAAACATTTTCTGTTTTTTTTTTCTCCACTCACATTTAATATCATTTAAAATAATAGATAAGAAATCCACAAATGTTCCGAATGCTGTGAATATGCGCAGATCTACTGTATCTCCTGTGCTGGAATCCCTTTCTCTAGCGTTAGTTTCTTAGCCATTGCGGGCACTGGCCGCTAGAGGGCGCCACCGTTCCAAAAAAGAAGCCACCAGGCCTGGGTGACGTCACAGATGTCTAAAGTTTTTGAGTGTTGGCTTGTAAATGAAATCCATCCATCTTTACTTAGTTATCTGACTCAAGTCAAATGTAAGTTGAATTATGTAAATAAAAACCGATTTGAATAAAAAAAAAACAGTTTTTGTCCTGTAATAAATATTTATCAATGCAGACTTTACAAAAAAATCCAAGTTATCTTTACCACTAAATATTGGGGTTTGTGCAATAATATATTCATAAATCATGCTGTATTATGGTCATAAAAGTATATTTATGGGGCCACCTCTGCCCCATAAATATACTTTTTCAATCATACAAATTGCCAAAATCGGGAAAGTTAAAACAAGTACGTGTGAGCTCATATTTTGTCTTATTTATTCCTTTTATATGGCTTAGATTTCAATGTAGTTTACTGTATAAGAGTGTACATGTGTCTTATCGGGGTGTTGTTAATAATGATTAAACTGTAATTATAAGATGTCTGCAGTGTTGCGTAAAGGTGACTATGGGGTGTTATTTCATCCCTATAGGGCTCTGATAATGTTAAAAACCGACCATAAACAGGTTATCTATGCATAATATATCTTATTTTAACTGGTTATGTCTACTGTTCTGGGTCATACCAGTGTAAAGGCAATTATAGGGGTGTTATTTAATCTCTAGAGGGCTCTAATGTTAAAAATTGTAGTTAGAAGGTCAAACAGGATTTCTGTGCTTAATACATCTACTATATTGGGTAATAGAAATGTAAATGTGACTATGGGGGTGTTATGTAATGACTAGAGGGCTAATAATAAATAATAAACACACATTTCCAAGATGGTAAACAGGTTTTTAATGTTTATATAGCTTATTTTATCTAAATATGTCTACTATATTGGGTAAAAGCACTGTAAATGTGACTATAGGGGTGTTGTTTCCTGTCTAGAGGGCTCTAATAAATGTTTAAACACATTTTGAAGGTGGTAAACAGGTTTTCATTACCTCCATATACGTACTATAATGATGCCTTTAATATATATTGGATAACAGCAGTGTAAAGGTGATTGTAGGGCTGTTATTTCATGTCTAGAGGGCTCTAATAAGTGTTGAAAAACTGTAATTATAATGTCAGGTTTTTTCATCTTAATAGGATAAGCGGCATTGAAAATGAATGAATGAATGAATGAATGTCTACTGTACGGTGTAATAGAAGTGTAAAGGTGACTGTAGGGGTGTTATTTCATCTCTACAGGGCTCTAATAATGTTAAAAACACATTTTGAAGGTGCTAATCACGTTTTAAATGCCTTATACGTCTACTATAATAATGCCTGTATCTTATGTTCACTATATAATGTAATAGAAATGTAAAGGTGACTATAGGGGTGTTATTTCATCTCTACAGGGCTCTAATAATGTTAAAAACACATTTTGAAGGTGCTGAACAGGTTTTAAATGCCTTATAAGTCTACTATAATAATGCCTGTATCTTATTATGTCTACTATATAATGTAATAGAAGTGTAAAGGTGACTATGGGGGTGTTATTTCATTTGTACAGGGTTATAATAATGTTAAAAACCTGTAGAATGTTGTAAACATGTTTTCTATGCCTAGTGTATATCTTATTTTATTGGACTAGGTCTACTGTATTGGGGCATAGGAGTGTCAAGGAAATTATAGGGGTGTTATTTCACGTCAGAAGTTCTCTAATGTTAAAAACCATACTTGGAAGGTCGTAAACAGGTTTTCCATGCTCAATAAATCTACAATATTGGGTAATATGAGTGTAAAGACGACTATAGGGGTGTTATTCCATGTCTACGGGGTTCTAATAACGTTTAAAAAACACGTGTGGAAGGTCAAAGACAAGGTTTTAATGGTGTAACTATGAAAATATGCATAATGAAGTGTCTTGTGATAAATTGAGGCTTCCAGGAATCATCCAGAGGGAGTACGTTCAACAGAACATATGATAGAGCGCAGCTGCAGGGATTGTTGGGGTGATGGGATGGTGCGGGTGTGCACGCTGGCGGCTGAAATGCTTGCGATGCGTTCGCTGTCCTGCCGAGTGAAGCGGGCGTTTAGGCTGCCGCCCCAGCCACGGCGTGCTGGTAGCTCAGCGAGGGGGGAAAGTCCATCGGGGCTGGTGACTAAGCGGCGTGGGAATGGTGGCAAAGGAAGGAACGGGCTGGACGTTTTGTTTTGTAGAAAGTCTCTAATCACGCCGCATAACTGCGGGCAGACACGCGGGCGTGTTGCTGCGCGCACCAACATACGCGGGCACCCCCCTCCCAGCAAGACTTTTACACGCTCAACTGCGTCTACAGCGTCGGGCTTCTTGCTGGGACGGAAAAACCAACACAATGCTGAACTTTGACCCGCACGGCCTCCAGCATTGAAAAACGTGCACGGGCTTTGTCTGGGTGGATCACACCAGGGCTTGGTCCACATTGGGTGTCAACGGAGGTGCACATGTGCACATCAAGCGTTCGTATTCCGAGACGAAACTGCGTCTCCGCTTCGCCATGAGGCTCTTTCCCCCCATTTTCTATTGTTTTCTTTCTTCTTCGGTGGTTTTATTTGGTGATATCTGGACTTTATTCCCGTAACGCATGAAATGTATTCCCACAATTTACTCTCACAATATTTGGATGTTATTTAGTTTGCCATAATCTTAGCGCATTGCCGAAATAAAAACGACTTTTTCTTTCAGCTTCTTGCCGCTCATGTGACGTCGTTCTGGTCTCGGAGTATTTCGGTGTTTTTGGAAGATTCCAATTGATTTCAATGTTTTTGGTTCGCCGGCTTCTCGATTGACAGGCGTGTCATCAGGAGGCGGGTCCAGGCGATCGATTTCTTCCTCCTGTTGTGTTTTTGTCCGTTTATCGGCGTCTCTCGACCCCCCCAGCTGCTCACACCCGTAACCATGGCGACCGTGGCCACCATTTAAGCACCTTTTAATAATGCATGCGTGCGTGCGTGTGAGATCCAGACAAAGGAATGAGACATAAATATATATGTATATACAGTATGCTGTGTTTTTAGGAATACTGCTACTGACTTCACACGAGGATGGCTGAAGAATGAAATCCTACAGAAACAAAACGGGAGCATTCGGGTGGCAGCTGAGATTTTAAGAATTCAAGTCCGAAATTTACAAAATAAAGGTGTAAAAAAAAAAATAATAATAAATTAAGGAAACGTCCTAAATGTCTGACATTTTTTGTTCAAGATAAAAAGTCGTCATGTTGCGAGAATCAAGTCAGAATAAGGTTGCAAATTTACCAGGAAAATGTTTTTCACATCCGATCTTCTAGAGTGTCGTAAATTCACGTTTAGCTTATACGTTTTAGACTTTCCATCTCATAATTTGGACTTTATGTCATCATTATGACTTTATTCCATAAATTTGGCTTTTTATCTTGTAATGGTGATTTTTAATCTCATAATTTTGTTTTTTATGCCATAACTATAAGTTTACATATATCTTGTAATTGAAATTCTTATCTCATAATATGAGCTCATTCCAAATTTTGACTTTTTATCTTAGTTTTTATTTTTATCTTGTAATTTTGACTTTATCTCATGATTACGACTGGATTCCATGATTTTGACTTTTTATCTCATAATTGTGACTTATTATGTCATAATTATAAGTTTATATCTTGTACTTTAAACTCTTATGGCATAATTATGACCTCATTCCATAATTTCGGTTTTTTAACTGGTGTTGACTTTTTAGGTTGTAGTTTTCAGTTCTATCTTGTAATTTCAATTTTTGATCGCGTAATTATGACTTTATTCCATAATTTTGGCCTTTTAATCTCATAAATTTGACTTTTTTCTCTCATAATTGTGACTTTATTCCATAATTTTGGCTTTTTATCTTGTATTTGCATTTTTTGTCACAATTATAATTTTTTTTTCTTGTCATTTTGACTCTTATCTCATAATTATGACTTTATATTCCATAATCTTGGTTTTTTATCTTGTAGTTTTTATTTTTATCTTGTGATTTGGACTTTTTATCTTGTGATTAAAATGTTTTTTATCGTAATTATGACTTTATTCCATAATTTTGGCCTTTTAATCTCATAAATTTGACTTTTTTCTCTCATAATTGTGACTTTATTCCATAATTTTGGCTTTTTATCTTGTAATTAAATTTTTTTTATCTCCTAATTAAATTTGGCTTTTTATCGTGTAATGGTGATTTTTAATCTCACAAATTTGACTTTTTATCTCATAATTGTGACTTTATTCCATAATTCTGTTTTTTTATCTTGTAATTTTGACTTTTTATGTTGTAGATTTTTTTTTTTTTTTTTTTTATTTTTTACTTTATCTTGTTATCTCGTGTTCCATCATTTTTATCTCATAATTGGGATTTTGACTTTTTAAGTTTTATTCTAGTTATTTTGATTTTTCTCATGATTATGACCTTATTCCATAATTTTGGCTTTTTATTTCGTAGTTTCATCTTTTTATCTTGTAACTACGACTTTATTTCATAATTTTGACTTTCTGTCTTGTAGTTTTTGAGCTCATAATTCTGACTTTCTTACCACGGTGCTATCTTTTTCTTTCAGTGGTGGAAACGGGCTTCCCTATGACTGCGTAGCCACTCGGGTTGTTTGAAACACAAAAGGAAAAGAAATGTAAAAGTGACCCCCGCGTCTTAGGATGTTTGATGATGTGGCCCCGGGTGGAAAAAGTTTGGGCACCCCTGGTTTAAAGGGTATCCTTTGGCCAAAAGTGTGTTGTCCAGTATGATTTTTTTAAAGCGCTGAAGTTGGGAAATACGGATTATGAGCTAGAATAGCCCAAGCGCCGCTTTCGGTATCGGAGCCTGGGAATGAGAGGAAACGTCTTTCTCAACGTCGTCGCTTTGGGGTTTTACCGTTTTTTCTTTTTTGACACTTGGCTGGACGCAACAAGGGCGGCTGTGGGTTTAGGGAGCAGAAAGAAGAAGTGAATTGAAATGATGCTGCATTTTTGCGTTATCTTCAAATCTATTTTATTTTTCTTGTGTGTGAGCTTTTATTCTTTTAGAGCATTTTTGTCCTCACCTTTGTTCATTTTCATATATCATGTATACCTCCATTGTTAGTAGCTATGTATTGTATATTTATCTTGTTGTTTATGTATTTTTTTGCGTTTGAGTGTGGACTTGTATTTTGAATTTTCTATTCATATAATTCATATAATTTCTATTCAAATGATTATTACATATATTGTTTATATTTAAATGATTATTACATATATTGTTTATATTTATGTATTTTACATTATTTCTTTATACACTGCTCCAAAAAATGATCTTGAGTATCTTTCCTGAGAATAAGTAGGTGATGTATTAGTAACAAAATGATGCCACGTGATTTGGTAGAAATGAAAATGATCACCCTAAAGGGGGGGGAATCACAGACACCCTGAAAGTGAAAGTGAAAAAAAAGATCCAGACTGGTCCATTTAGCCAAAATGTCTTTGTAGCAACTCAAAATGATTCTTAGTAGTTTGTGTGCCCCCCACGTGCTTGTCCTAATGACACCACGGATGGTGTCCTGGGGGATCTCCTCCCAGATCTGGACCAGAGCATCACTGAGCTCCTTAGAAGCAACCTGGCGACGCCGGATGGACCTAAACATAATGTCCCAGAGGTGTTCTATTGGGTTTAGGTCAGGTGAAAGTGGGGGCCAGTCATTGGTATCGATTCCTTCATCCTCCAGGAAGTGCCTGCATACTCTAGCCACATGAGGTCGGGCATTGTCGTGGACCAGGAGGAACCCAGGTCCCACTGCACCAGCGTAGGTTCTGACAATGGGTGCCAAGGATTTCATCCCGATACCTAATAGTGCACCTGTGGTGCAATTCTGGTGGTCCATGACAAATGCCAATCGAGCTCTACGGTGCTGGGCAGTGAGCACAGGAACCACTACAGGATGTCGGGCCCTCAGGCCACCCTCATGGAGCCTGTTTCTGATTGTTTGGTCAGAAACATTCACACCAGTGGCCTGCTGGAGGTCCTTTTGTAGGGCTCTGGCAGTGCTCATCCTGTTCCTCCTTGCACAAACGAGCAGATACGGATCCTCCTGAGGGTTTAAGGACCTTCTACGGCCCTGTCCAGTTCTCCTGTGTTAACTACCTGTCTCCTGGAATCTCCTCCTCCATGCTCTTGAGACTGTACTTGGAGACACAGCAAACCTTCTTGCATCCTGGAGGAGATGGACTACTTGTGCAACCTCTGTAGCGTCCAGGTAGCGCACCTTGCTATCAACAGAGATGTTGATCCAAGCCAAATGAAAAACTACAGCAGTAGAAAGTCAGTGAGTAAAAAATCAGAATGGAAAAGCATTCCTGTTTTGGGGTCCGTCTCATTGTTGCCCCTCTGATGCTCCTGTTGTTGATTTCATGAACAACAAAGTAGCTGGAACTGATGAACAACCCCCTCTGCTACTTAACTGACCACATCGATATCCCACAAGTTTGACTGACAGGTTACTATACTCTGACTAAAATGTCTTCCTCTCATTAGTTGGAGCGGTCTATTATTATTAAAATATATAATATTATATATGTTATACATAAAATATTGCAATTAATGTATTTCTATGATGTTATTTAGAGCACTCTACTTTTTGTGTCCTTTGTTAATATTTTTTACATATTGTGTAATTATCCTGATCAATAATTGCATCAATTATGAAAACAAGTAAATAAAATCAAAAAGTTATAGAAATAAGCAAAGAACATTGCAAGGATTGTTGTATTTGTTATGTTATTTGTATTTATGTTATTATTTATATGTATTTTTTAAGTGTAATACATAAAAATGTTTCCTTTATGACGCTTTTTCAAAATCTGTTAATAGTTGCTCCAATTGTTTAATAACCATTTATTACTGTTAATGACATTATTTCATGAGTAGTAGTGTGTGTAGCAGGCTGATGAGTAAGGTAGTGTGTTTGTGTTTGTGGGGAGAGTCACACAATGTTTGCGTCTTTGCTAGTGAAAAACCACACACTGATTTGGACTTCCTCTTAGTCTCCATGGCAACCACGGCATCAACCGCACACGCTATTGTCTTCGCCTGAGGCAGGCAGACGGCTTGTGCAGCACATTGACGCACACCAGGAAACGCCATCTTCTCATCTTCAATTTGTGGGAAGCACATCGTCTTCCAAACACAGCAGAACACGGAATGACGGAAAATCCTGGAACTACACGCAAAGGGGCGGGAGCAGGAAGAATTGCCTGGTTTAGGGATTAATGGCGAAAACCGAGTTGACACTGTCTATTGTACAATACAGCAGCTACAGAACCAATGTTGTACTAGCAAAGCTATTCATTTCGTGTTCGTTTGGCATTTTGGAATGGATTCATGACAAAAACTGAGGTGCTGTGCTGCTGTATATTGTGGAACACAGCTGCAACAGAACCAATGTTGTAATAGTAGTGCTATTACTTCCCATGGGAAAAATTGCCTGTTTTTAATGTGAGTTTTAGTTTTTGCCTGGCAATTTGGAATGGAGTCATGACATAAACTGAGGTGCCACTGTATATTGTACAATACAGCCTCAACAGAACCAATGTTGTAATAACAGCGCATTTATTTACATGAGGAAACTCGCCTCAATTTTTGTATGTATGTTTTTTTCAGGCATTTTGGAACGAATTAAGGACAAAAAAAAGTGCCACTCTATATTGTACGACACAGTAGCAACAGAACCAATGTTGTCACATCAATTTTTCCATAGGTTACATTGTTCCTTCCTATGGAAAAAAATCAACTGTTTTTTTTACTTTTCTGATTTTGTGAACATCTTAACGACATAAACTGAGGTGCCATTGTATATTGTACAACACAGCGGCAACAGAACCAGTGTTGTAATAGCAGAGCTATTACTTTCTACGGGACAATTTCCTTGGTTTTTGTCTGCCATTTTGGAACAAAACAATAACCAAAAACGAGGTGCCACTGTAGAGTATATTGTAGAGCACAGCAGCAACAGAACCATTGTTGTAACATAATTCTTTCCAAACTAGCAGTGTTACTTCACCTTGTTTTTTTTTTTAACTTTTCTGTTTTTGTCGGACATTTTGGAACGTATTACTGACAAAAACGGAGGTGCCGCTGTATATTGTACAACACAGCGGCAACAGAACCAGTGTTGTAATAGCAGAGCTATTACTTTCTACGGGACAATTTCCTTGGTTTTTGTCTGCCATTTTGGAACAAAACAATAACCAAAAACGAGGTGCCACTGTACAGTATATTGTAGAGCACAGCAGCAACAGAACCAATGTTGTAACATAATTCTTTCCAAACTAGCAGTGTTACTTCACCTTGTTTTTTTTTTTTAACTTTTCTGTTTTTGTCGGACATTTTGGAACGTATTACTGACAAAAACGGAGGTGCCGCTGTATATTGTACAACACAGCAGCTCCGGAACCATTGTTGTAAGATGAACTTTACCAATAACAAAAAAAATAACACCCCTATAGTCACCTTTCCACCCCTGTTAGCCAACATAGTAGGCCTATCTGGGTGGAGGATCAACAGGCTTGTTTGGGTGAGAGACGGAGGTCAAGGTGAAACCCAAGGAGGTGTTTTTAGGCGGTGCAGTGATTGTGACGTGGGCTCGGCTGGCCCAAGTCACAGCTCAGCGCTCTGCTGCACCTTGCCTCGTTGATGGCTCATCTATTAACGTCTGCTGCGGCTGAAGGTGAGAAGTTCAGCGGGCCGCAAAGCCTGGCGCCCACTCCTCTCGCTTTCTCCTCTTCCTCCTCTTCTCTTTCTCAGGCCTCCCGTGGGTTGTTGTTTTCCGTGTGTGTGTGATAACAAATGCCGGCTTTATCACCCAGACAGCGGGCCCCGCCCACAAAAGCACACAAAGCCGCGAGGAGCCAGGTGCTGTTCGGCGGCGCAGGCCCATATATGAAACATGTTCAAGTACACTTCCGCAGTTAAAGGCCTGGCCGGAAAGGCTGCGAGCACGACGACCGGCGCCAGGTGTTTTTCCATCACAGAGTAAACGCAAGTAAACAAAATGCTCAATCGACGCCGTGAAGTCAACGGTGAGACCGTCCGGCCGACTTGTGTTGTCTAAGCCTGGGGTGCCCGAACTTTTTCCCGCATACAACAAAAGGGCCACTTTCATATTTTATATTTTGCAACCCGACCTGTATATTCATACATGTCATATACTGTATATTCAGTTTCAATAAACAGCCCCCATCTGATGTTTTGCGTAGAAGCCGATTATTTATATGCACTTTTTATGCTTAAATTGTGCTTGTTTGCTCTTTTCATGTTTTTTTAAAAGAAAGATTTCCTTCCTATACATTCGCGTGAATCTTTTTCTCATATTATGACTTTATGTTTCTATATTTCTCTTAATATCACAACTATTTTAAAAAATCATGAAAATAACACGCACAAAATAAGAAAGAATGATGACATAACTTATTTTATTAATTTTTCTCTTTCTTTCTCTTTAACAGCAACTATTTTTCTCTTTAGTTTTTCTTTTTAATTTTTACTCCCCTAAAATGACAAGAGATTTTCCACATTAGTTTTCAAGTACTTCAACTTTTTTCTTGTAGATTTGATGCAAATGAAGATTTATGACTTTATTTCCATAGTGTAATAACTTATTCCTTGATCGAATTCCCCCAAATTACAACTTTACTTTGACTTTTTTAATATTTCAACTTCATGGTACTAAATGACGTTATTTTTTCTCATAATATTACAAGTTTATTCCTGCAGAATTGCAGATTTCTTTTTTTTCTTAGAATATGACTTTTTTCCTCTTAATATGTTGACTTTATTTTGCTAAAATTGCAACTTCCTTCTTGTTCAAATATGTCACATTCCTGAAATGACGTGATTTATTTTCCTGTTTTTGCTGTTGTTTTTTAAATTTTCCAAATAATTCAACTTGGTTTTTTTGTAAAGCTTCTTCTTGTGCTACTTTATGAGACTGTATTCCCAAAATAAATATTATTTATTTTTCTTCATCAGTCTCAACCTTTTCCCAAGCAAATTTTCCAAAAGTTGCATCTTTTTATACTTTTTGTTTCTTGTGACATTACCACTTCCGCAACATCCTTTTTCTTTCATATTTACCACTTTGCTTTTAAAATGTGTTATATACTTTTATAACATTTCATTATATTACCACTTTACTGTAAAATTATGACTTTTTTGCTGTTTTTTTTTATCCTATTTATTTCCAACCTGAACTTTCATTTGAATTGAATCAATACTGCATAATAAACACATACTAATAAAAATGTACTTTAGTCAAGCCAAGCACAGAAACAGACCGAAACCGGCAGTGTGTGTCATTTTCAAAATAAACTAATCATTAAGCGTGATTGTAGTTGATTACGTGTCACGCGCATGTTTACATGGACTCTATTTACGTGTATAATTGAACAGACAGTGAGCGTGGAGGCAACGCTGCGCACATACCGGATCGTATAAATAATGCGACCGCACGCGCTTCCTGGAAGGGGCTTTACTGTGAAAGTGCGCACCGGAAACACTAGCGTTGCAACGTGCGGCAGGACGCCAGCTGCACCTTCCAGGCTTCCACCCAGCGCATGCCGACAAAAGCGTCACCCGGCGGAGGCTCAGTGTGAGCGGGCACTCCCTCGAAGGACACCCCGGGCACTTGCGGTGCCGTCAAAGCTCAATACATCCTTTTTTTATGTTTAATTAGAGTTTATAACGTAAGGACAGAAGAACCGGCGAACGCGACTCGTGTTGGGCTTCTTTTGTGTTTTTTGAATTTCTTCCATGGAACCTGCTCCGGCTTGTCGGATGGACTGAATCGGCAGCACGTTCCCGGCTAAAGTGCTCTCCTCTTCGGGCTACTTTAGCTCTTTTTCACGGGACCTTTGTGTGATTTTTCTCGGGGAGGGGGGATATTGGAATATCTGAACGTTGGCGGCGGTCTGCAGGTGTGCAAAAGCGCCGCAGGTAAGACATTTTTGAAGTATTTGCCGCTACAAACAAGCTAGGCTATTCCGTGTCTACGTCTAGGTGGGAAATTACGGTAATTTCCATACTTTTCTTTCGTTTTCCTGAGCTAAAAAGTGACTTTTGTGTCGTTGAGGTGACTTCCCCCGCCACCCCACGTAGTTTTCACACCTCGTGTTTGTTTTAAATGGATGTGGGTTGATTTTGAAAGGTTAAAACATGAAAAGAAGACACTTGCCTTTCATGTACCAGAAGCCATCTTGTGGTTTTCCGCCCCGACTGTGCCACAGAGGACACAATCAAAGATTGTCACTCAGGGGCGCAGGTAGAGATGCGCACACCGATGCCACTCTGTTGCTTTACTTCCTCCCCAAGGAAGCTACGTCACACATTCAACCAGCCCGAAAAGGAGCGGGAAGAAGCAGAGCTAATTTCCTACTCCCCCCTTCTGCGGGTCTTGGCTGATTACTGCTGGTTTGTTTACTTCCGGTAGGGAAAGAAACGTCATAAATATATATTTATTTATTTATGTATTGACTTACAGCTAACTTTTCCCATTTTTGCCGTTGTTACTTTTAATTCATTTTAATCTTAATTTTACACATTTATCACATTTTTATTTATCGACTTCATTTTTTCTCATTAGAATATGATTTTTTTTTTCTGTTGGAATTTTGACAGTGTTCTCTGATTTTTCCCAATTTAGCGGTTTTTAATTAATTTTATTTTACACATTTATTAAACTTTTATTTATTTTTCTTGTTTGTTTTTTTTTTACACATATTTTACACATGTTTATTTAACTTTTACTTTTTTTCATTTTAAAATATCTTTTTTTTCTTTTAATATTTGGACTTTATTCAACAAAAAAATGTTTAGAATAAAAAAGTTTTTCCCCAAAAATTATTTTTTTCGTAATATTATGACTTTATTCATAACATTTTTCAGTTTTTATTTTGTTCAGTTTATTTCTCATACTGTTATGACTTACGACACGTAGGACATATTTATTTAATATTTCATCAATATTAGTTATGAATGTTATCAACTATTTGTAAATGTTCTCCTTGTAATATTCTCATATATCTTTATTTCTATAAGATAACGTAACGTCTTTTTTTCTTTCATAATATTGAAATTAAAATCCTAATATTGTAACTTTTTCCCTAACCTAATGTCCCAGGCATGCTCACAATATTAAAACGTAAAATATGCTTTTTTAACATTAGGAGAATTTGAATGTTTGTTATGTATATGTACTATTATAAGAAGTATAATATTTGATAAATTTGCTGAAGGGAAAAAGTCACAATATTATGAGAATCGAGTCTTAATATTATGACAAGAAAATGTACAATAAATTGAAAAATAAAAAAAAACAGCAAAAATCTGCTGTAATTTTATAGGAATGAAGTCAAAATATTAAGATATTAATATGAATATATTAATATTACGTCATGCTCTAGGAGAATAAATTATTAATTAATTCATGTTAGTGGCATAGTGTTTAAAAAATCTCAGAAAATTGCAGAATGTGACATCTTCTGTCCTAATATTTTGACTTTATTCTCGTCAAACTACATCAGATATTTTCCCATTTTTAAAAATAGTTTTCTTGTTGAGTTGTCTTTTTAGACTGTGCTGTGGGCCAATTAATGCCTCCCGGCCCGGACTTGGGATGAGTGCATGCAGATGTTTGAAATTATTGTCGGTTATTGGGGTTTGTTGTATGGTTTCGGCTGCATGAAAACATCCCAGATGGATGAAATTCAATAATACTTTCCTGTTTGTTTCCTCCAAACGACATGAAGTAATAATATCTTTTGGCCTGGTGGTTAGAGAACGACGTACGCTTTTGTCGCCATTTTTCCCGTTTCCAGGTTCCATTTAGGTGCTTTTCTTTGTGAAACGCAAACGTTGCCGTGGGTGTGTCTCTCCCCGCCTGCAGTGTTGCCTTCATTCTGCATAATGAGTACAGAACCCCCCCACCCCTCCGCCCTCGATGGCAAATAGAACCGCCTGACCCTCACCTAAGGTCACACCAAAGAGGGGGATGATGATCTTAACATGCTGGCCTTTGTCTCGGTGTGTGTGTGGTGTTATTGGTTTCATCCCAGTCAAGGTACAGATAACCGTCACACCCACACACGGACACGCTTGCAGCATCGCCATGGTGACAGCAAGAATGCGTAGCCCCGGGAGCATTCCGAGCCGTCTTTTCAGGGGGTCCTTCGTTTCAACTTGAGCTTTATTTTGCCGCTCCTACCTGTGCCGTAGGATTTCCTAAGAACTCTTTCAAGCGTGTAAGCCCCCCCGCCCCCCGAGGAGCCGAGCTCAGGATATGACTGCGAGCTGCCGTTTCCACGACGCAAGTAGTCCGGAGCTGTAAATCTATACACATCGGAAGGGGGGGCGGGCGACGCCACAGAGCATGGTTTGCAAAGCCACATCTTATCTTACACACAACATTGTTGCACAGTGCACAGGCCTCACGGCGGGGCCTTGTGCAAACCAATAAAAAAAAAGTTTCCAGATGGCGTAACGCTCTCTGCCCGCTTTTGTTTTTGCACAAAATGTCATTTCATGACGTACAGTATGAAATGTAGGTATGGGTGAAAACGCCAGTCCTTTTTGCTGCCAAGATCCCAGATGAGGACCGAACATGGCAAGCCTCCCCACAGGAGGACGTAACGGACATAGAAATAATCCGTTCCGGGGTCAAACTGTGGCCTGCCATCGTTAGACCTGTATCAAGCGTACAGACGGTGCTTTGAGTTAATGTTCTCATAAAGGATTACCCACTTTTATATATAAGATTAAACTCAATAAAAGTCAAGTCGAACTCCTCACACCGGCTAGCTAAAGTCAGTTAATGGCCAATAGAGTGTGTAATTGCCATACACACCAAATAAAAGCAAAGTAAAACTACTGCTAAGAAAGTGTATTCAGAGTCAAACAAATTGGGGGGGGAAAGCGTTAAAGTGTGGATTTGTGAGCAACTTCTATTAAAAACTAAAAAAAGTGTGTAATTGCAGGACATACTCGATAAAAGTCAAGCAAAACTACCCCCACGTGTATTTAACACTGTGTACTGGCATAATGGTGTCAAAACCAGTTAACTTCCGGGTTATTACAAGTAAAAAAAAAAAACACGTTGCGCACCTGCCACTTAACCTGTGTGACTGCGTGATCAAACAAAATAAAAGTAAAGTAAAAGCACTCACGTGGATGCCGCCATTAGAGTGTAAAAAGAAGTTACCCACTGGATGTTACCATGAAATTGTGCAATCGCCGTAGACGAGACAAGTGATGAATGTTTGCTGGGTGTGGCGGGGCGGTGAGTGCTTCCACGTTAGACTCTATGGTTAGCGTCACACTTCCTCATTGACCTCGCCGGTACCCGCAAAAAAAAGCAAACTATGTAGCAAGTTGAATTGCTTTGGGTGCGTAAACACAGTAAATCTCCCAGTATGCGTCAGTCGCAATGAAGCGCCATGTTGTGGACAAAGAGGGATGAGCTGTGAGTGCATGTGTGTCTTTCCACGCCGGCCTTAAACAGTCACAAGCGGCCGCTGACCTTTAACCCTCATTCACGCGAGCTGTCAGCGCGGCGGGACAACAAAGGGCTGCTGTTGTCTCGCCATCCGCGCTTCCCCGGACATTCCCTGCTTGTGTGCAGCCAACGCCGAAAGGACGGGCCGAGCCGTGAAGGGAGCGCCGCTCCTGCTCCTCCTCCTCCTCCTAGGCAAACGTGATTTTGCCGCGTGCGACCCGCATCGGGCTTGTGCAGGAAGCCGAGGCCCGAGTAATTCCTTGAGGAAATTCTCAGGCTGTGACTGGAAAGCAACACACCATTGTTGTATTTTATATGAGGCCGGAGTAAACTACTTTCTGCAGCGGGTGTGCTATTTTGTGTTCTGTGTGGCCGTGAACGCATCAGGCGTCTTCTAGCTACCTTCGTCTGCTGACGACATTAAAGCACAAACATTACGCCGGTGCAGGGGTGACATCTTGCTCCTGTGAGGGACGGAGAAATTTAAGGGCAGACTCGCATGCCTGGACTTGAATCAGGTGATAAGCATTTGGAGGGCTTGTTTTGTTTCATGAATGTGTGCTAACATTAGGGTTGCGGGGATGCTGGAGCCTATCCCAGCTGACTTCAGGCGGGAGGCGGGGTACACCCCGGACTGGTCGCCAGCCAATCGCAGGGCACATATAGACAAACAAGCATTCACACTCTAATGGACGGTTTAGAGCGGCCAATGACGCTAACATGCATGTTTTTGGAACGTGGGAGGAAAGTGGAGTACCCGGAGAAAGCCCACACGGGGAGAACATGCAAACTCCACACAGAGATGCCCAACGGAGATTCCAACCCTGAACTTGCTGACTGCGAGACCGACATGCTACCCGCTCGGCCATCGTGCCGCCCAACCCGTTCATCTGTACTGTGTATATATTTAAAGCTTTTAAAAGTTTACAAATATTTCAACTTCCTTCTTTAGTTTGTTTTTCTCTGAATATTATTGCTTTACTCCCAGAATATTTAGATTTTATTCTAATATTATTTTTATATCCAACCTAATTTGTCAGAAAACGGCAACTTCATTCTAGCTTTTGCTTTATTGTCCTTTTTTATTATTAAATTAAAAATGTAATAATAAATTAAATTATTGTCATTTTTTCCTTTTTCGTTGTTTTATTTGGGTTTATTTACTTCTATGGGTCGTTTTTTTTTAAACTATTATTTATATTTATATTTTATTTATCCTCCTCATCTGGTTAAGATGCACACCGGTCTGGTTAAGATGGGGAGGTGTTTGGGCACGTCCAACCGGTAGGAGACCTCGGGGAAGACCCAGGACACGTTGGAGAGACTATGTCTCTCAGCTGGCCTGGGATCTGCCCGGAGGAACTGGACGACGTGGCCGGGGAGAGGGAACTCTGGGAACTCTGGGCTTTCACTGCTTAGCCTGCTGCCTCCGCGACCCGACCTCGGATAAGCGGAAGAAAATGGATGGATGTTATTTTTAGAATGAAATGAGGATGTTTTTAATGGCAGGGCCCACAAAATCGCTGCTGTTTTGATTTCGACAACTATTTTTTCTTAGTTTTATGATTTTTGTAAATAGAAGGTGCTGAGGGTTGATTTATAAAGAACGCTACAGGCATTCAAAGTACTTCTCTTTTTATTTTACACTTTACTGTTTTATGTTCTTTTTTTATTTTAATCTTTTTTTTTTCATAACGTGCTGAGGGCGGGTTAAAAAACGCCACAGGTCACCAAATTACTGTTTTCCCAAATTTGGCAGTTTTTTTTAAGTGCCTTCATTCATTTTCTATGCCGCTTATCCTCATTTAAATCAAATTCAATTAAATGTTCTTGTTATTTTATGTTAAATTGCTTGAATGCCACTAAGTTACTGCATTTTTCCCCTTTTTTATTGTTTATTATTTTCTGTTTTGCTCCTCTTTCCTTTGAAATATTACTTTTTTAGAACGTGCTAATTGCTAAAAATAAAAACACGCGGCCCTTTTCACACCCCCTTTGCACTCAATTATATTTCTTTTGCACGCATTTAGCGGGCTTACAAATCCCTCAATGTTTTTTGGCGCGGCTTCCCGTGACACACATACAGAATTTCATGTCTGCCCGGATGATGATGATGACGGTGCAAAGGGGTGACTCATATCTCACCACGACGACGCAGAGTTGCGAAGGGCATGAGTGGAAAACATCATAACAGGCTCGGGGGGGGGGGGGGCATGGACACCTGTGTGCGACTGGGGTTACGTGGTGATATTGCGTCGTTTCGGGATGAGTGCCGCGTTTGTCATTGAACGATAGTGTGGGTTTGCTTGGGTGTCGTGCCGCTTCAGCAAGTGGAAACGTGTGTGTGGGGGTGGGGTGGGTGAGGAATTGCAAAAAGCAAACACACACACCCTTCTTCCTGTGTAGTGTGTGTCGGTACTGTTGATTGTGTGAGGGTGCGCACAATCAACACAGACGAGCGTTGTGTTGTGGAGGACCTTTGGCATGTGCGGCCCCTCCATCGGTACGCCGCCTATAGTCGCGCTGACGGAGGATGAGGCCGCCGTGAGTCACAGGGTGAAGTCTCTGAGTGTATGCGGACCCCTAATGAGCTCCACAAAGCAGTTTTGCTGCTTCAGCGTGGCTTTGTTTGCTTGCCTCTTGGAAAAACTGTCGTAGGAGACCCCGAGGCGTCATTTTCTCCATGCTTTGTGAACAGGCAGGGTTTCCCCATACCTTTGTTTGGCGACACGCTATGATTCATTTTGGACCGCCACAGAAAAGTTTTATCTGTACTTTTTTTTGGGGGGGGGGGTCCTTCCCAAACCTGCCAACATGTACACATTTATTGTACTTGTATGCTTCAATTATGTTGCATTTTCCTGGTTTCAGCTTGTATAAATGTGTACGGTATGGATAAATCATTCAATATTATCGGTTTCTAATTAGTATTTCTAATCGGGAGGGGCGTGAATGCATTCCTGTCCCCTGGGGGGGGGCATAACGGGAAATAATTGAGAATGTCTGTACTCAGAATATCTGTGTTGCCCATTTTTTCTAAATATTTCTTTATAAATAAAGTTAAAAAAAAATCTTGATCTTTTTTCTTTAATAGTTCAACTCTATGCTACTAAAATCACTGTTTTAAAAAAAAAAAGTGTGCTTAATATTTGACTTTATTCTCATAAATGTCCAGCTTTGTCCTCCCATTTCTGCCGTTTCTCCATAGAAGTGAAAAATTATTAGTAACTTGGTTGTTTGCACTTTTTTGCCATTTTTGCTTTTCAAATTATTTAAACCTTCCCCTAAAATAATCTCCATAATGTTTTTTGTAGTGTTTTGACTTTATTTCCCCCACTTAATTTTGTTTAGTTTGATTTTCACAAGATTACTTTTTAAAAATAAAATGTTTTCTTTAAAATTTCAGCTTTATGCTACTAAAATTAGATGATTGTTCCTCATACTACGAATTATTCGGTTTAAAAACAAATCCTAATAATTTGACTTTGTTGTTGTAAAATTGCACCTTTTTTCCGCAGCTTTTTCCATTTCTGCTTTTGTAGTTTTTTGTTTTAAATTTCCAACAATTTACATAGGGATGTCCGATGCTAGCTTTTCAGCCGCTATCGTTCTGTGTAACATTGCATGTTTCCTGTCATGGAATGACATGTGTTATGAGCACATGAATATGTGTTGTGAGCAGCAGCAATTAGCTTCTCGACGTGGCTGTGAACATGGTGCATTTTCAGCTTTGGAGTTTCCCGCAGATATTACCGCGTCCCCCTGCCACAATTTTCTATATTCCCGTCACCCCATAGGCGTATAATGAATGAATTGTGCGGCGTAATTGTCAAGTCTTATTATTCCCTGGTATTTGGTTCGGGCAAATCCGCTCCGACGCACATCCGGTATGGCAGCGTCTATATGTTTATGTCCACGCTCTACCCCCCCCCTCGCCATTAGCGTGTGTTCTGACGACCCATTATGGTGAGCAGGCTCGCTGCCGCACAAACACGGGGATTTAAAGTCTATAATCTCCTAAATTTTGCACAGGGACACGCCCACAGATGTTGCTCAGATTGAAGTTACACATGTCCGCCATCTCCTGGTGTTAAGTGTTAACTACATGAGACATCACGTTACAGCAAATTCAGTGACGCTTAAAAGGCAATATTGGTTATCATTAAAATATTTGGTTGTAATTAATTGGCTCTGTCCATGGTTAACTCGCAATTAATTGCAGGTACTTTACTTTTAGTTGCCATATTTTAACACACTGTTTGTAAATATCCAAATACTGTTTGTCTCTTATTCTCTTCATTACTATTGTTACTGTTTTTATTGTATTATATTATACTTATATCATACATATTAGATATTATTATTATATTATCTTATTCATATTGCATTGCATTTTTATGAGTTTTTCTTCTACAATTGAGCTAATGTATCCAAGCAATTACCCTTTCAGTTCAATAAAGTCTGTCTAAATGTAAAATAGATACATTTACCAATAAAAATACAATTTTCTTTCTCCATTTCTGTTCAATATGTGTTACTGTTGCGTCCGTAGTGTCGCCAGCGCTTTCTCAAACTATGGTTTGGGCCGAGGGTCAAACAGGACGTGGGTGCGTAAAAAAAAAAAGAGTGTGCCGAAAGAGAAACCGTTAACGCGTCCTTAACTTTGACAGTAATTACACAACTTTGTTTTTATTTGAAAAGAATGGAGAAATAAAGCACGTTTACCATCATGTGACAGACGACAGTCGCCAGACAGACGACCACATCAACCCATGTGCAATATGTTAACGTTGCATTTGCAAAGTCAGTGTGACAGGAACTGGGAAAACCACACTCAGACAGTTCCGTGCTCGGGCGGCCACACATCTTCATACGCACACCTGACACTGGAAAACCCGCTGCCAGACGTGCTACTCTTCATTTCTTACCTCCGCCAAGCACAACAAGGACAAGTGACAACTTTGTTAGGTTAGTTAGCGTGGGCCAGAATCACTCACGCTGTACACACAACACAGCAAGGTCCTAAAAACCACGGTAAGAAAAAGGAGCACGTCAAAGGATGAGACCACTGCACTGCCCATTTCGTAGGAACACGTGTTCAAGGATACCATATTTATCCTAGATGATGGTCGCTAGAGTTGAGCGGCTTAGACCAGTGGTAATTTAAAAGTTGCAGTTTTACAACAACGATAAAATAAAGTCGTTTTGGTAACATAAAGTTAAGATATTGTAAGAGAGGTTTTTTTTTTAAGTGTGTTATGTTATGAAAACCAAAGCAATGATTAGAGTTAGAGTCTTGGAAAATTAAGTTACAGAAAAAGTTATAATGTTTGAATAATAAATATTAAGGAAAAAAGTTGTATACTAAAGTGAAAAAAGTTGCAATTTTACATTAATACATTTGTAGTATTGTGAGGAAACATGTCATTTTAGTATCACGGAGTTGCAATTTTAAAGAACGATTTTAAAGGTGACTTTAGGGGTGTTATTTCATGTCAAGAGGGCTCTAATAATGTCAAAAACCCATATTTAGAAGATGGTAAACATTTTCTGTGCCTTATATGTCTTAATTTCTCCTGTTATGTCTACTATATTGGGTAATAGGAGTATAAAGGGGACTATGGGGGTGTAATTTTGTGTCTAGAGAGCGCTAATGGTAGTGCAAAGGTGACTATAGGGGTGTTATTTCATCTTGGCAGGGCTCTAATCGTGGTAAAAACCTGTAAACAGGTTTTCTATGCCTGATATGTCTTTTCTCCTATCATGTCTACTATATTGTGTAATGGGTTTGTAAAGGTTACATTTACAGTATATTCTGTTTTTTTATATTAGGTGATGGGGTGTTATTTCATGTCTAATGGGCGCCAATCGGGTTAAAAACATTTTTAAGAAGGCTGTAGAAAGGTTTTCTGTGCTCTAACTAGGAAAGTATTTTAAAATAAGGAATCCTACTTTGTGGAAATTAATCTATGACAGTGAGGCATGGAACCAATTAACCACCATTAAATGAGGGCCTTGGAGGAGGTCTGGTTGTGACTGAAGTCCATGTCAGCATCTTCGCACACTTGGTTGGAATGGAATATGTCAAAGTGCCAAGCGGGTAAGAAAAAAAAAGAGGAAGTCGTTGGTGTGTGTGTGTTGAAGTGGAAGGCTGTTTCCATTGATATGAGTGCCGAAACGTCCCAGCGTGTGTTTGTATTCCTTGATAGCATGGTGAAGCTGGGACGCAGTGCTGTGGATAAGAATTGTATCAATAAGAAAACGTTAGTTTGTCCGCCTGTAGATAAGGACGTGCTGCTTAAATGTCGGATGCACGTCTGTTGCTGTGGTATTTGGCTGAAATCATGCTTTAAGAGTTCCTCTTCTTGTTTTGCGTTGCAGGTGACACAGATGGAAGCCCCACTCGCAGAGCGTCTGCGGGCTGCTTTTATTATCTTCATCCTAATGCTCGCCACAGGTGAGGTCACCCCGCAGGAATTAGTAGTCACTTTGACATACGCATCTCACTGTTTCATCGTCCACCAGCTTCCAGCGACCGGGACCTGAACTTCTGCGGCACCTGGCACCATGGCAAACACGCGCTTAGCTTGAGGTTCAACGTCAACCCCGGCTGCGCCGGCATCTCCGTATCAGCCGACGAGAGGTCTCTGTCCATCAACGGGGACATGGCGGCTCATTGTAGACGCTCCGGCGTGCATCACCTCACTCGTGACGTGCCGGACGCGGAAGCGAGTCACTTCTGCCTGCACTGGGAGCCGCTGCAGGACCAGCTGAAGCTCCAGGTAGATGAAGATGGAGTACATTGTCTACTTAGTTCCACCAGTCCACCAATTTGCTTCTGACTTTGATTGCGATATTTCCCTGCTTCTTCTTCTCTGCTTTTTGATGGAGAATTATGTCCACTTGACGAGGCATTATTTGCAGGGCTGCAGCTAACCACCATCGTCTCAGTCGTAGTTATCATGAATGCTGGGTTGTTTTCTGAGAATCTACTGCACCTACTGGTAACTGGTACTGGTAATCTGCTTAGTCACACCGGACTGCTATTTTTTTTTAACACTACTGTACGTCTGCTTCCATGGATGACAAAGAAAATGAGAAAATATTGACATTTGAGGGGCTGAAATCAGAGGACATTTACATTTTTAAATCACAAAATGAATAATCAAAACCAAAAATAGTTGTTAATTGGGTAATGGATTAATCATTGATTAATCATCTGCCAGCGTTTTTCCCCACTTCTTGAATTCACAACAATTTGTCATCACCCCGCAAATTCACCATTCATCATTTGCGGTCGGCCAACTTGCGGATTTTTCTTTGAGGCCAAAGAGCGGCCCTTGATTTGGCGTTACTCCCACTGCGTTTTCACGTGTGAGCGCACTCATGCACTGAAAACACTAAGCCATGTGGGGTTGTTTTTTTACCCAATCTAACCCCATAAAAACATATTTAGCCCCTGCGATGCGCCGCTTCGTCAATCGGAAGCTTGATGAAGCGGCGGTCTTGGTCGCACATCCTGACGTCTCAGTTCCTCAGCCCACTGCACAGTTAGTTGCCGTGTCTCTTTGGCGCGGGATTGCATGGAAGTGAGATCGGGGTCGGGTTCTATGGTATACACAACAAATAGGCGCTTGGCTTTCGTGTCTGCAGCTGGAATGGTTTTTCACAAGGAATGGCTTAGTTGTTTCATCCGTGACGTGGTTCTGTCTCTTTCTATGTCTCACCAAGAGTGCTGACTGTGTTGTTGCTCAGGTGGGAGGGAAGAACTTCACTCTTTGCTGGCCCACCGGCATGCCGGAGTTCTGTTGCACCTACCTGTCCCACGGCGCCAACGCACCCGAGGCCGCCTACGGCGTCTCCCACGGGACGATCGGGGACGACGTCATCACCCGTAAAACGCTGACCGACTACTCGTTTGCTGGAAGCTCGGTCCAGTGCGGTGAGAGACGGGATGCCAGTCAGCGTTTCTGACCTTCTAATGTTTTTTTTTTACATTCAAGTCTCATCTCCCCCTTTTTTTGTAGCAACCTTCTGTCCTGCGGGGAGCCGTGGATCCGCCCCAGTCAACCTGTAATTTCCTTTTTAATGTGCCTTCACGTTTACACTTGCGCTACCAACGCCAGCACGCTGGCACGTATGGTTTGTTTTAATAGCGGACAGAAATAGTGACAAAAACACAAAAAAACACAAGGAGCTACACTTCACCCACAAAATAACCCGACCACTGGAGGAAATCACAGTTTCAGCCTAAATGACAGTGTGTGTGCGTGTAGGACTGACCCGGCTGCGATGGGTTCTGACGGGAAGGCTCCCTGTGCAGCCCTCAGCTCTGAGGTGGAGATGAAGGACGACTTTGGCGGCGCGGACATCAGCTTGCCTGTGAGTTCAACTCACATGCCTTTGATGCATGAACTGCTTTTTAAGTCGGTAGAGGCGATGAGAAGCCAGAATATGCACTCACGGGCCGCCACCGACCACTAGTGGCCTGAGTAGATATTGCAGCGCTTTGTTCCTGTTGCAGAGGCACTCAACCTGGGCATTAAAGGGTTTTTATAGCTTCACTGGTGTCTGCATCCACGTTTAAGTGGCATGTAGAGATGGACACACATTTGGCGTTCACTCACAATTGTTGCTGGGAACATTTTTCTTTTGCTTTCAAAGAATTCTGCCTACTAAACTAAATACCAACCAAATAACCAAAGAGAGAGTCAATGCGCATTTATTTACCATTTAATTTCTTTAATGACTGAATCATGTCATCTCCATATTTGGATTTTATACAAATATTTTCACATGTTTTATCATTCATTGTAACTTTACATAAAAACATTTTATTTCAACAAATGTTTATTTTCATTTCATTTATCTTCATATTGAATTTAAAAAAAACAATAATTAGACACTTGAATTAATTGTTAATATCACTTTCATATTTGGATTTTATTGCATTCTACACTTTTTATAATCCATTTATCCGTGCTTTTTTTATTTATTTCTAAATATTTCTCTTGTATTTTACATTGTGTAATGAATTTATAACATTTAATTGGTTAATTTGGTCACCTTTATATTTATTTTTATCGTATACTACAATTTTGAAATGAATTAAAAATGTAATCTTCATATTTGGTTTTATACAAAAATATGTTGACTTATTTTTATTGAATTCTACAGTTTGTAATATTCATTTATATAAAAAATAATATTTTAACACTTAACAGTTTACCTACATATTTGGATTTTACACAAATATGTTTCTGTTGCATCCTACATTTTGTATAATTCATTTATCTGTGCATTTCATTTTTTAAAATTTGGTTAATGAATCAATAATGACATCTTCATATTTAAATTTTTTATATAGTTTTTTGGCGTTTTTAGAATGTGTTTAATTCATTGATAATGTTGTTTTTATATATTTTATTTAAATATTTGTATTTGTGTCCTACAATGTGTCTAATCCATTGACAATG
Organism: Oostethus manadensis; assembly: GCA_024372805.1. Taxonomy (NCBI): domain Eukaryota; kingdom Metazoa; phylum Chordata; class Actinopteri; order Syngnathiformes; family Syngnathidae; genus Oostethus; species Oostethus manadensis. The sequence continues at coordinate 877,892 of QODF01000189.1, read as the reverse complement.
TCATCTTCATATTTGGATATTGTTAAAATATTTGGACATATTTCTACCACGTGGTGAATATTAATAATGTCGTTGGTGTTTAACAAAAGGTGTTGTATTATTTTCCAGCTTGCGGAAGGCGAGCCCCCGGAGTTGGCGACCTCCATCCACCTTCCCGCCGCCTTGAAGCGGGCCGCTAAAGCCAACAGCAAAGTCGTCTACACCTTCTTCAGAAACAACGTCTTGTTCCAGGTGACACCTTGCCCCAAAGCCGCGCATGAAAACGTCCCGCCTTACACGTTCCTCAGCACGTACGTGTGCGTTTCAGGACGGCCTCGAGGAGGTGAGGATCCTGGACGACGTGGTGGAAATCTCCGTGGGGAACGAGGTCATCGAGGACCTGCCCGAGCCGATCAGGATCGGCTTCCGTCATGACGTCGTACCCGTAAGTTCATTCTTCAGGGGTCCAAAGAGCGGCCGGCGGCTGGTTTTCCGTCGGCCCTCCGTAGATTGTAACATACTATACTGCTGAGTGAGAAAGCGATAAAAAGACTGGAGAAACAGCTGAAAAGTTGATAGTGGGAAGACCAAGAATGAAAAGGGACAAACTAATAACTAAGTGTTATGAAGTCGGTTGAGAGGATAGGTCCCAAAGCTGCTCTTGTGAGAAATGTTGGATGTTTTTCCCTCCGCTGGGAAACACAAACCATAAACCTTCTCTCCCATCTCCTTACCAGAAAACACATTCAAGGACGTGCGTCTCGTGGGACACCAGGAAAGGTTTGGACTCCTCAAAATCTCTCATACCTCACCCTCTCACACACGCAATAGTTTCTCTCATATCATATCATAGCGTACCGTATCATATGATACCATACCATATGATAGATGATATCATTATAAAATATCAATGTGCTATATGATCACATCACATGATATCATATGATATAATCATATGATATCATATGATATAATCATATGATACAAAATGTATAATTTAATAAACATATGTTACCAATATATATGAAGATGACATTACTAATCAACCGAAAAAAAAAATGTTAAATCATTATCCATCCATCCATTTTCTTCCGCTTATCCGAGTTCGGGTCGCGGGGGCAGCAACCTAAGCAGGGAACCCCAGACGTCCCTCTCCTCAGCCACTTCATCCAGCTCTTCCCGGCGGATGCCGAGGCGTTCCCAGGCCAGCTGAAAGACATAGTCTCTCCAACGTGTCCTGGGTCTTCCCCGAGGCCTCCTACCAGTTGGATGTGCCCTGAACACCTCCCCATAGAAGCATCTGCGAGGCATCCTAACCAGATGCCCGAGCCACCTCATCTGGCTCCTAGGTGGTCCGAAACCCCATTTTCCCGGAGCACTCCCCACAGTAATCCCCCAAGGAACACGGTCGAATGCCTTCTCCAAGTCCATAAAACACATGTAGACTGGTTGGGCAAACTCCCATGCACCCTCAGGAGCCTGCCGAGAGTATAGAGTTGGTCCACAGTTCCACGACCAGGAGAGAAACCACACTGCTCCTCCTGAATCCGAGATTCGACTATCCAGCGGATCCTCCTCTCCAGAACCCCTGAAAAGACCTTACCGGGAAGGCTGAGGAGTGTGATCCCACAATAGAACCCCTTCTTGAAAAGTGGGACCACCACCCCGGTCTGCCACTCCAGCGGCACCGACCCCGATGTCCACGCGATGCTGCAGAGTCGTGTCAACCACGACACGCCCACAGCATCCAGGGCCTTAAGGAACTCCGGGCGGATCTCATCAACCCCCGGGGCCTTGCCACTAAGGATCTTTTTAACCACTTTGGTAACCTCAGCCCCAGAGATAGGGGAACCCGCCTCAGAGTCCTCAGGCACTGCTTCCATGTTGGAAGACGTGTCGGTGGGGTTGAGGAGGTCTTCAAAGTATTCCCCCCACCGGTCCACAACATCTCGAGTCGAGGTCAGCAGCACACCATCCCCACCATACACGGTGTTGACTGTGCACTGCTTCCCCCTGATGAGACGGCGGATGGTGGTCCCAGAATCTCTTTGAAGCCATTTGGCTACCTGTCAGCTACCTCCTGAGTCCCATGGGCCAAAACGGCCTGATAGGACTCTTTCTTCAGCTTGACGGCATCCCTCACCACTGGTGTCCACCAACAGGTTCTGGGATTACCACCACGACAGGCACCGACCACCTTACGGCCACAGCTACGATCAGCCGCACTGACAATGGTAGCACGAAACATTGCCCACTCGGACTCAATGTCCGCTGCCTCTTTCGGAACTTGGTCAAAGCTCTCCCGCAGATGGGAGTTGAAACTCCTTCTGATAGGGGACTCTGCCAGACCTTCCCAGAAGACCCTCACAATGCGTTTGGGTCTGCCAGGTCTGACCGGCATCCTCCCCCACCATCGGAACCAACTCACCACCAGGTGGTGATCAGTTGACAGCTCCGCCCCTCTCCTCACCCGAGTGTCCCAAACATGTGGGTGCAAGTCAGATGACACAATCACAAAGTCAATCATCGAACTGCGGCCCAGGGTGTCCTGGTGCCAAGTGCACATGTGGACACCCTTATGCTTGAACATGGTGTTCGTTATAGACAATCCGTGACGAGCACAGAAGTCCAATAACAAAACACCGCTCTTGTTTAGATCAGGGGGCCGTTCCTCCCAATCACACCTCTCCAGGTCTCACTGTCGCCCCCAACATGAGCATTGAAGTCACCCAGCAGAACAAGGGAAACCCCCGAGGGAGCACTCTCTAGTACTTCTAAGGACTCCAAAAAGGGTGGGTATTCTGAACTGCTGTTTGGTGCATAAGCACAACCATCAGTCAGGACCCGTCCCCCCACCCGGAGGGGTAAGGAATCTACTCTCTCGTTTACCGGGTTAAACTCCAAGGTGCAGGCTTGGAGCCGGGGGGCAACAAGAATTGCCACTCCTGCTCGTCGCCTCTCACTGCTGGCAACACCAGAGTGGAATGAAGTCCAGCCCCTCTAAATAGGACTGGTTTCATAACCCTTGCTGTGTTGAGGTGCGTCTGACTATATCTAGCCGGAATTTCTCCACCTCACGCACCAGCTCAGGCTCCTTCCCCGCCAGAGAGGTGACATTCCACGTACCGACAACTAGCTTCTGTAGCCAAGGCATTCCGCCTCCGGCCGCCACCCAGCTCACCTAGCACCCGACCCCTTTGGCCCCCCCTACGAGTGGTGAGCTCATGCATGAGACTCACGTTACCTTTTCGGGCCGTGCCCCATTGGTGCAGGCCCGGCCACCAAACGCTTGCCATCGTGCCCCACCTCCAGGCCTGGCTCCGGGGGACCCCGGTGACCCGCGTCCGGGCGAGGGAAACTGAAGTCTAATGTTGTTATTCATCATCAGGGTCTTTTGAGCCACTCTCTGTCTGGTCCCTCCCCTAGGACCTGTTTGTCATGGGTGACCCCACCAGGGGCATAACAGCCGCCAACGACTTAGCTCCTAGGATCATTGGGACACGCAAACTCTCCACCACAATAAGGTGGTGGCTCAGGGAGGAGCTCTGTATGTAAAAATCATTACATTTTAATTAATAAAAATATATCATGATAGCAAATTAACATGATTTCATGTTAGCTATTTGTCATTTTCTTTGTTTTTAGTAAACATATTTAGAGTGGTTTTCTTAATGTTAAGATATAAATATTATATTACATTTTATTCTATTTTGTAAAATATTTTTTTAGAATTTATTTAGAATATTTTTTAAATGTAGAAGATTAAAGCCATTACCAAAAAAACATGTTTTTGCTAGTTGTCATTTTCTTTTTTTTTCTTTTTTTAGTAAACATACAGTATTTTCTAATGTTAAGCCACACATATTTACATACATTTTATTGTATTTTCTAAAATATTTTCATGAAATAGATTTTGAATATTTTTTAATACAACTTTAAAGCTATTACAATGTATTGTGTCTAATATAGTAAGTTCATATACAGTCAGTACGGTGTGCAAATTAACATAATGTTGTTTCAATCTCACCTATTTTTTGATTTTGTTTTGTGGAGGAAAAAAAAAAGTAAAATAGTTATCAAATAAAATGATATATTGTGTTTTATGCAAATATGAAATTTAACATAATACATTTATGACAACGCGTAAATGAAATTCAAATTGAAACGTGAACAAGCTATTAACGATGAATATCTGCTTGTTTATTTCCTGCGTCTGGGGGGCCACGAAACGTCAGACCCGATGAAGGTGAAGTGGTCGGAGGCGGGATGTGCGACCCAGCAGAGGGGAGAGAGAGAGACGGAATGTCTGTGTGACCACCTGACCTACTTCACCGTGCTGGTGGTGAGACGTGCTAACACATCTAAATATATAGTATATACAATATATACAACATTTACAGTATATACAGTACATACAATATATACAACATTTACAGTATATACAGTACATACAATATATATATACAACATTTACAGTACAGTATATACAGCATATACACTATACACTGTATATACACTATATACAACATATACTCTATATACAATATACAGTACATACAGTATGTACAATATATACAACATATACACTATATACAGTACTGTATATACAATATATACAGTATATACACTATAAACTGTACATACAGTATATACACTATAAACTGTACATACAGTATATACAACATATACAGTAGATACTGTGTATACTGTATATACAACATATACAGGATGTACAGTATATATGCTATATACAACATATACAGTAGATACTGTGTATACTGTATATACAACATATACAGGATGTACAGTATATATGCTATATACAGTAGATACTGTGTATACTGTATATACAACATATACAGGATGTACAGTATATATGCTATATACAACATATACAGTAGATACTGTGTATACTGTATATGCAACATATGCAGTACATACAGGACAGTACATACAGCATGGTGTTATTTTTCATTGTGTCCCCACAACAGCAAGTGAAGCCTGGCCCGGTGCGCCACCTCCTGGCTTTGAGCGCCATTACGTCACTTGGCTGCGCCGTGTCCTTCGTCAGCTGTATCGCTCTCATCGTCTTCCTCTGCAGGAGAAGGTTTTTCTTTTTTTCGGGTTTTATCACCATAGAGTTCTAAAAGGACAGAATTCTCCAGTCAGCCTTTCCCTCAGGCGAGGGAAGGACCCGTCCGCACCCATCCACCTGGGCTTGGCCGTGTCCCTCGCCTTCCTCAACCTGCTCTTCTTCTTCACGGGGGTCCTGGCCAACGTGGGCGGACACGGTGTGTGCGTCCTGGCGGCGGCAGGCCTCCACTACGCGCTGCTCAGCTCCTTCTCCTGGATGGGAATAGAAGTTTTTCACACCTTCTGGCTGGTCTACGTGGTCTTCAGACCCTTGCCCAGCATCTGCTTGTGGAACCTGCTGGGTTTCGGTGAGTGACTCGGCTGACCGACTGACGCGTCACAGCCCATGTTGGTTACTAAAAGGCCGGAAAACCTCCTTCCAGTCCTCCCCGCGGTGCCCGTCGTGGTCCTGGCTGCGGTGGGAGATGTCTACGGCGTGCGGGAGGTGGTATCAAGCGAGGATGAAGACCATCCCTTTCGGATGTAAGCGATATTTTCTAAATCACGGTCAAGTGATCAAATCAATACAATAATTATTGTTATTATTATTATTCACCAATAATGAATATGTGTTATTATTTCCATTTTTACTAACAATAGTATTATTTGCATGATTAGATTATTAAGCAGTACATAATAACAATAACATAATAATATTGGTATCACTCACCTAATCATTATTTAAAGTAATGATTTAAAATGATGAAGATGACTTTTATGTCCATGAAAATTATTATGAGAAGCGCAAAAATAAGTAATTTAATATTGTTTATGCATTCATCCATGCATAATAGTGTCGTCAATAATAAGGATAAATATCATTATGAAAATATGACCATAAACAACAACTGTAAGAATTATTATAATTATTATAGTTATTATGATTCTTTATTATTAATAATCATATAATAATGCTATTATGATTAATGACCATAATAATAACGATCAATAATACTATCATCTAATGATTTCAAGTAATGTTGAACATTATATTTTTGGGTGATTATTATTATGAGAAGCATAGTAATCATAATATTAATTATTATTATTTGGATTGTTGACAGTATTATTGTTATTTTTATTAATACAATTGGTTATAAAACTATATTTTATAACCTAATCTAAATTATTATTTATACGTATTAATCTAGTTATTCATTGAAAAAATATATAATATATGAATATATTATGTTATATTAGCATTATAGATAATGCTAATGATTATTTTACAATATATATTGTTTATAATAACACAAGCAGTAATAATAATGATAGGGATATAAATGTGTGTGCAGGTGCTGGATGAAGAAGAACTACGAGGCCTTACTGGCTCACTACTTGACCAACCTCATCTTCTTGGTCATCCTGGTGTCTGCGGGCCTGGTGATGCTCCTCCTGGTCTACAGGGAGATCCGGCCCAGGGACGAATGGCAGAAGAACCGCGTGGCCTTCTTCAGCATCTGGGGCCTCAGCTGCCTCTACGGCACCACCTGGGGTCTCACCTTCCTGGACTTCGGACCTTTCTCGGAGTTCATTCTCTTCCTGTCCTGCATCCTCAACTCATTCCAAGGTATTTGTCACCAGGTGTGGGTCACACGGTCAGCTCCCTTAGCACGGACCACATTTATAGCAACACACATGAGCACAAGTCTTACTTATGTCCTGTATGTCTTATTATTTTGTCTACTATATTGCGTAATAAGAGTGTACAAGTGACCATAGGGGTGTTATTTCATGTGTGGAGAGCTCTAATAATGTTACAAACTGTATTTGGAAGTTTGTAAACCCCCCCTAAAATGGCTAAATAAAGTAAAATACAAATACAAGGCATTCAAAAGACGCATTCAAAGATGATGTGATGATATACCGAATAGGACAAAAAACAACAACATTAAAAAACTCTCCAAATGCTAACGTGTCAATCTATATTATCTTATTTATGTACCTAATATGTCTTATTTTCTTTTAGTATATCTATCTTGTACTAGTAGGTCTGCAAAAGTGACTATAGGGTTGTTATTTCCTGTGTAGAGGGATCCAATTATGTTCAAAAGTTTATTGAAAAGGTGGTAAAATGGGTTTTTATGTTTAATATTTATTATTTTCTCTTATTATGTCTAATTTATTGGGTAATAGGAGTGTAAAGGTGACTATAGGGGTGTTATTTCTTGTCCAGAGGGCTCTAATTATGTTCTAAAGTGTATTTCAGAGGTGGTAAGATGGGGTTTTTATGTTTAATATGTCTTATTTTCTCTTATTATGTCTACTTTATTGTGTAATAGAAGTCTAAAGGTGACCATAGGGGTGTTATTTCATGTCTAGAGGGCTCTAATAGTGTTAAAAAGTATCTAGAAGTTGGTAAACAGGTTTGCTATGTCTAATATGTCTTGTTTTATCTAATGCATATAATATTTTGGGTAATAGGAGCTCTAATATTGTTAATGCTTTGCTTCTTCCTGCTCTTTTTCCGCCATGTGGAATTGTGAAGCACTCGATGTAGACCCTATGCATGTTTGAAATAAAGTCGATCGATCAATAATGTTAAAAACCATACTTAGCAGGTTGCAAACAAGTTTTCTATGCTGCTGACTAGGAAATGTACAAATCCTAATTTGCTCATCACAGTCGGGTCTGGAAGCAGTTAAAACGAGAGATTACTGAAGTGCTGAGCTATTGCAATACTTTGCACGTGGATAGCTGGTTAACATAAGCCTGCTACTGAGGAGCAGCGGGCTTCACTACACGTCTTAAAAGCCGCCAACCGTCTTTGCCGACTTTGTTTTGTCCCAGTCAGTGAGCTAACCTAGCGTCATGTTGCCGCTGAAACGTGAGTGCAATGTTAGCGTGTGTTAGCATGCGTGCTAGCGTGGCGAACGTTTGTCCCGCTCGATAATGTCTCGCTGCTGTGTTGCGTTCAGGCTTCCTGCTGATGCTGCGCTTCTGCGTGCTGGACTGGATGCGCAAACACCAGGTGAGAATGAAAGAGTCGCCCGCCAAGGTTCGCCACGTGCCGGCGTCGCCGTCCACCCTCAGCCAGGAACCCCTGGAGCCGCTTTGTTCCTCTTCGTGAACCTTCCCGCTTCACGCCGGCCCGGAGCCCGCATGTCCGTCTAGATCTACAGCACCTAGACTGGCTCTAGGGAATCTTTTTCTTTTTTAAATCAGAGCAAAATGAAGCTTTATTTGCAGAAGCAATGAACGGTTCCTGCACTGATACTTGCTCTCTGCTTAGCTAAACTTTGGTTTGTGTACGTTCTTAGCACTTTAGATTCTCGGTGTGTTTATGATGTTCTGTGACGCTGTTCGGATCAGTTGTCTGACAACTTTTCCAAAATGAATTATGTACATACTAGACGTGCACGATAATGAGGGCACTACGAGGTCGTGCCCGTAATTCTGAGGCCAGATGACGGCCTGAGCTCACTTGTGAGCAAACATTGACTTTCAGAGATATTTCCCGAAACAAAACACCTTATCAGCCGCCTGAAACGCCAGCGCTGTGGCAAAGTGCGGAAAAGTGCAAAATGTTTGCCAACACCTCTGCGGCTGCTCGGAGCGTCTTGACATCGTACCGTGTGACACATGGCAGTATTTTGGAGGCCCGGCGTCTAGCAGGGCGGAGGAAATATGGGGGAAAAAGGGATGTTTGAGTGCAAAATGTTTTTATTTTTTTCAATTTCGGACGCCTTGACGACTCCTGTCATTGTAACGATAGCACAACGCGTATCCCAAAAAGGGCAACAAAGGCATTTATTTTGAAAGTACACTTTGTTCCAGTGGGCGTTTCCCATAACAACGCAGGGCGTTGGAAGTCATCTGTTCAGTGAGACTTTTAGAAAAGACACATTTAGCTGATATCCTTTGTAAGTACTTTGTCACATTGTGTGTTTTGTATTATGTTTGTGATAGGAGTGAATGTGAAATGTTAGAAACTGTGAGGTTTGCACTACTTGTGTTGTCCTTCTACTTTTTGCAAATAAACTTCTGTCCGACTTTCATTCTGGTCCTGTTGGCCCCGCCCTCTTTTGTGTCAGCCAATCGGCTTCTTGTGTCTTCTGCGTGTGTGTGTGTGTGTGTGTGTGTGTGTGTGTGTGTGTTCCAATTATTTTATTTCTCTCGCTCACTTTTTCCATGAGCTCACAAACCTTCTGGGATTTTTAAACCTTAAAATTCACTCTCTCATTTGTCCCTCATGATGAAAAATGTCTGTAAAAATGTGTATATTAACATTCTTTTCTACTGTAAACAAGTCAATCTTTGCAACTACTTCTGCCTGAAAGACACTAAGTATACCAAGTATAAAACATATATATATAAATATTCTTTATAAATATTCTTCTTTTCCTTTGGGCTTATCCCTTCAGGGGTCGCCACAGCGAATCAATTGCCTCCATCTAACTCTGTCTTCTGTATCCTCTTCTCTTGCGCCAACTACCTTCATGTCCTCTTTCACTACATCCATAAACCTCCTCTTTGGTCTTCCTCTAGGCCTCCTGCCTGGCAATTCAAAACTCAGCATCCTTCTACCAA
>QODF01000189.1:820210-861216 GCA_024372805.1 Oostethus manadensis | reverse complement strand
CCCTGGTGAGGTGTTTCGGGCACGCCCGGTCGGGAGAAGGCCCCCGGGAAGACCTAGGACACGCTGGAGGGACTATGTCTCACAGCTGGCCTGGGAACGCCTCGGTGTCCTCCCGGTGGAGCTGGAAGAGGTCGCCGGAGACCGGGAAGTCTGGACTTCCCTACTGAGACTGCTGCCCCCGCGACCCGGACCCGGATAAGCGGAGGAAAATGGAACGGAATATGTAAATGTTAACATTTGTTGATTTTAATGCCAGATAGTTCTACTTTTTGTACTATATATTATCAAGATCAGTTTTAAAAACTGCAAGATATGACATTTGGAGGTCCAAGGTAAAAAAATAAAAATAAATAAATAGGAGTGAGACTAAAACACTTGGAATAAGATTGCAAACAAGCATTAACATGAAATAGGCTCATTCATCAGCTGGATAAAAGGCTAAGACCACAGCTAAAAAACCCTGAACCCCCCCTAAAATAGAAATAGAATGTAAAAAAAAGGACTCAGCAATGAAGAACTGTGCCCCTCTCGTTAGCCACCTCCTCAAAAATTGCTCATGCTAGTGGAAACTCCAGGTGGTGAAGATGACGTCCCTCGCCATCCATCCCCAAATGTTCCCCAATGGCTTTCGATGAGGGGAACACGCAGGGTGGTCCAAAAGAGGCAGCTTGGTCCTCTGGAAGAAGTCCCCTGCGCGACCTCTAGATCCATTGTTCCGTTGAAGGAAAAAGCACTGCAGAGGGTTTTTATCATCAAGTATTCCAATTTAAGTGTGAAAAGTCATTCTGTATGTGTAGTAGCAAGTGTCAAGTTTTTCCCTCAGAGGTGCGTGCACGTGCGCGTGCAGGTGGCACTTTGGGTGTGGTGTCTGGTAATTATCCTGAGTACACTGGCATGTCTGGATTGAGGTCTATGATTACGCCGCCAGTGATCATTGTCGTGCTTGCTGGTTACATCTGGTAAGTTCTACGGCAGTCTGGATGAACCCTATCAGAAGTGAAGTGCTTGTTTTTGTCTGAGTTTGTGAAACATGCAGGCGCTGGGTGTGCCGCGCGCCGCCGTGTTTCAGCCCGTTTGATGTCTGAATTGGTTTGTCCTTTTCACGCCGCAATGCTGTACAACAACGTAATTCTTAAAGTCATGCTTTTGGATTTCAAGGAAAAAGTGGGAATGTAGTAATAATGATAACAACAATAATACATACTAAGAAGTACGGTATTGTGAAAACGTGGTCACCCCCTTCCTGATTTCTTTTTTTTTTTGCATGTTTGTCACACTTCAATGTTCCAGATCATCACGTAAACTAAACATTAGTCACCAACAACGCAAAGTATATCTTTTCTAAATCTTTGTATATTACGAAAGAAAACAATCCAAAGTGCTTTCCCCTCCTACCAAGACCTCATCTAACCGACGAGTTGAGCTCTATCAGTGTGGAAAAGGATACAAAGCCATTTCTAAAGCCTTGGGACTCCAGCAAACCACAGCGAGAGCCATTATCCACAAATGGTCACAAAACATCCAAAGCTGTGCAGACCTCACTTGTTAAGGTCAGTATTCAGGACATACCAGCAGCATGCTCCTTTTATCGGGCCGTTTGTGCCCGCCTTGAGGTGTAAGCGTACCCTAGCCCAGGGGCACATTTACAGCAACACACAGGTCTTTCTGTCTACTATACTGGGAAATAGCAGCGTAAAGTTGACTCTAGGGGTGTTATTTCATCTGGAGGGGGCTCTAATCATGTTAAAACCCCTATTTTAAGGCGGTAAACAGTTTCTATGCTTTATGAAAATATATTATTTATAATCGGTCATTAACACAGTTGTCTGGAGGCAATTAGCCATGATAAACGAGGAATTACTCAATTAGATGTTATCTTCTTCCTACATATGACAGCCGTGTGTACTTAGGAAGTGTGTTTGTATTGTCTACGTTGGGTGATGGGGGCGTAAAGTTGACTATAGGGGTGTTATTTTATGTCTGGAGGGCTCCAATAATGTTAAAAACCTGTATTTCGAAGCTGGTAAATGGGTTTTCTATCCCTAATATGTCTTATTTTCTCTTATATCGACTATTGTATAGTAGGTGTGTAAAGATGACCATAGGGGTGTTATTTCATGTCTAGAGGGCTTTACTCACATTAAAAAGCATGTTTAGTAGGTTGTAATCATTTTTTAAATGTTCTATGAAATTATTCCAATTATAAATAAGGAATTCTACTTTTCAGATATCCACGTCTTTAACTGTGATGTAAACGGAAATAATCTGTTCCAGGGTCAACCTGTGGCCACCATAAAAGCTTTGTTACGTGTCCAGGTAGTGTTGTTCATATTTCTTGTTTTATTTTCGTGTGCCACCCAGAGACCTCACCTGCGTCGGTCCCGACTCGCTACCAACATGTCCGCCCAGGAAACCACCCGGGCGGCCAACGGCAGCCCCGCCCCACCCAAGGAGAGCATGCAGCTGAAGAAGGAGATCTCGCTGCTCAACGGCGTCAGCCTCATCGTGGGCAACATGATCGGCTCGGGCATCTTCGTCTCGCCCAAGGGCGTGCTCATCTACAGCGCCTCCTACGGGCTGTCGCTGGTCATCTGGGCCATCGGCGGGGTTTTCTCCGTGGTGGGTGCCCTCTGCTACGCCGAGCTGGGCACCACCATCACCAAGTCGGGGGCGTCGTACGCGTACATCCTGGAGTCCTTCGGGGGCTTCATCGCCTTCATCCGCCTGTGGACGTCCCTGTTGATCATCGAGCCCACCAGCCAGGCCGTCATCGCCATCACCTTCGCCAACTACCTGGTGCAGCCGCTCTTCCCCACCTGTGAGCCGCCCTACGTGGCCTCCCGGCTCATCGCCGCCGCCTGCATCTGTAAGCTGCCCCGCCTCCGCCGCCGCCGCTCCCGATCATCTCTTGACGTGTCGCTTCTCCTCAGGTCTGCTCACCTTCATCAACTCCGCCTATGTCAAGTGGGGCACCCGCGTGCAGGACGTCTTCACCTACGCCAAGGTGGCCGCCCTCCTCGTCGTCGTCATCACGGGCGTCGTCAAGCTGTGCCAAGGTGAGTGGGTGTCACATCTGATTATCTTCTCTGCTCCAGTTCGTGCCCCGATTCAGTCAACCGAGGCGTTTCCTCTACTGGCCCGGTGTGTGGTAAGCAAACAACCGCCGGGTCACATTGTATTGGAATTAACAGCACTTGGTCTAAATGAAGCATTTTAAAGCCTAAAAGCTGCCGAAAATGGCTGAATGGCATCAAACACAAATATAAAGCATTGTGTTGATGTGTAGTATTTCACATTGGTCACTAGGTGTCAGTAGTGTTATTTGTTGCGATAAAAGCCATCGCAGGACGTCCTGTACAGAACACAAAGTAAAAATAGAACGACTCTGGTAATAAAGAGCGTAAAGGTGACTATAGGGGTGTTACTTCATGTCTAGAGGGCTCTAATAATTATAAACATATCTAGAATGTAACTTTGACAATATTCCTGTCGTCATCCAGCCAGGAGCCCATTTAAGGGGCTTCAGGTGGCGACAGCGCCACCTATGGGAGCGTAGGTCCTACACACAATCTGTGTTCATAATAATAATAATAATAATAATAATAATAATAGAGCGTGTAATTGTGTGCCCCCCACAGGCGACACCGCCAACTTTGACTCACCCTTCCAGGGCTCGTCCACGGACCCCGGCGACATCGCACTGGCGCTCTACTCGGCGCTCTTCTCCTACTCGGGCTGGGACACGCTCAACTTTGTCACAGAGGAGATCAAAAACCCGGAAAGGTGCTGGTTTTGTCGCACACTCACTGACGGGCGCGGTGTGTGATTGTCTCACGTGATCTGGCTGTGCTGCAGGAACCTGCCTTTGGCCATCGCCATCTCCATGCCCATCGTCACCATCATCTACATCCTGACCAACGTGGCCTACTACGCCGTGCTGGACATGAGCGCCATACTGGCCAGCGACGCCGTGGCCGTGGTGAGGGGCGGGCTGGTTTCAGGAAGTACACACGTGGTACGCTTGGGTGGCTAACTGGTGTGTCCCGTTTAGACGTTTGCAGACCGCACGCTGGGCGTGATGAGCTGGACCATCCCCATCGCGGTGGCGCTGTCCTGCTACGGCGGCCTCAACGCCTCCATCATCGCGGCGTCCAGGCTGTTCTTTGTGGGTTCACGCGAGGGTCACCTTCCGGACGCCCTTTCTATGATCCACACCAGGAGATTCACGCCCATCCCGGCTCTCATCTTTAACGTAGGAACACAATCCAATCTTCTCCAATCCTTTTTTATTTTTATGGGGGGGGGGGTTCTATCAAAAAGTGTAAAAACACACGCATAATACCAACTCCTAGATCACCACCACGTATCCCACTGGGCATCCCAGCCCAACACAAATATAACCAAGACTTTTTATGACTGTCTCCTTAAACACCTCAGTAGTCTTGACATTTACAGCTTGATAAATGCAAATACTGTATATGGATGGCAATTATAAAAAATATACAGTATATTACTCTCATTGTCCAAATACTTTTGGACTTAAAATACCTTACAAATATTTCTGTAGCTCACATAAGAAAATATGAATATACTGTACATTTATTATTTAGAAAGATAAGAAATGATACTAGTACATCAATAATGTCTAATTCATAGTAAATAATACACAGTACATGTTAATAATAAAATATTGTTTTATTAATAAAAAATCTAATCATAAATTGAATATTGAAATTATCCCATTTAAATAGACATTGACTTTAAATGCAGCTTTATTGAAAGAATGTTTTTCATTAGTTTGAAAATCATTTTTTATTCTGACATTATAATGAAGTAGATTTGCATCAAAGCTCAGCTGCGCCGTGAGGACATTAGTCATTTATTTCCATCGTTTTATTATTACTGTATTGTTATTTTGGTAAATTAATCAATTCTGAACTCTGCTCTCAAAATGTTGCTATCTAATTTACAGATAGTTTTGACTAAAAAAAATTGTCCACGATCATTGAATGGTTTTGCCTTTTTGTTAAGCAAAAAAGACTAAATATTTAAGGCTAAGATAAAATACAAAACATTACCAAAAAAAACCTGTTTAAATGAAATAAGGAAATTAAATATAAGAAATGTAAATAAATATAAAAATAATGACACAATTTACCAATATGATAAAAACAATACATAAAAATTTAAGTGAACAAAAGAACTATTAGCTCTCATTGAAATCCTTTTTGCCTTCCAAGAGTTCTTAAACATTTCAACATCAACAACATAAGATTATGAACACGAACAAAAAGATTTGTTTGTATAAACATAAGTGAAAAATCTTCACGCAACATATTGGAGCACTGGCTCCACCTAGCGGGGAGTGTGTGAATTACTTTCTCTACTGACAAGACACACCAGAGGACTGGCTCCACCTAGCGGGGCGTGTGTGAATTACTTTCCCCACTGACAAGACACACTAGAGGACTGGCTCCACCTAGCGGGGGGTGTGTGAATTACTTTCCCTACTGACAAGACACACCAGAGGACTGGCTCCACCTAGCGGAGAGTGTGTGAATTACACTTTAATCAACCTCTGATGGAAGCGCGTGACGTCACGTTTGATGCTGATGGTGAAAAAGCCTCCTTGGTGTTGACGTCGTCTTGTTTCCAGTGCTTGATGGCGCTAATCTACCTGACGGTGGAGGACGTCTTCCAGCTGATCAACTACTACAGCTTCAGCTACTGGTTCTTCATGGGCTTGTCTGTCGCAGGACAGATCTACCTCCGCTGGAAGGAGCCCGACCGCCACCGGCCGCTCAAAGTAAGCCTTTCTAGTCCGCGCTCGACCCGTCCTGACCGCTTCTAACGCGATGCTCTGCAGAGGCGAGAACCCGCTCGCTTTTGGAATTGTACGACAACGTAGCTCAAGAAAAATGTACAATCCACACGTTTCTCGTCGGCACTCGAGCAGTCACCTTTCTCAACCAATCAACTTCAACTTGTTCTGTCAAGACAAGAGCCCAGTTGGTTTTGAATAAGCAGGTGATATTGATTGGTTTGGAAATGACACACGTAATGTTGACTTTCTAGTCAGCACTCGAGCCATCCCAATTAACAATGTACTTCAAACTTTGAGATTCTCGTGTTGGTCAGTTGGGTTTGGATTATGTTTACAGTTCAAGAAGCTTCAGGTAGCTGAGGTCGTATGTGAAATCAGTATGTTTCCAGTTGGCGCTCTAGCCGTCACAATTCTTAACTTCCTGTGTTGGTTCTACTTCAAACTTGTTCGACCAAACCAGGATCCCGGATGTTTGTGAATTTTTTAACAGTCCAAAAAGCTTCAGGTTGTTGAGGTCAAAAGTAAAATCAGTACATGTTTCTAGTCGGCGCTCTAGCCATCACAATTTTTATTTCAATCTGTCATTATTTTTCAGTCAATGCAAGAACCCAGTTTGTTTTGAGGGATATTACCAGCCCAAATAGCCACAGGTAATTCCGATCATATTTCATATCAGTTTATGTTTCTCGTCGACGCTCTATCCAATACAATACTCAATTTAAAATTTACCTCAACTTTTAAGGGGTTGTTTGGTCCATCAAGCCAAGAGCCCAGTTGGGTTTGGATCATGTTAACGTTTAAGAAGCCCCAAGTTGTTGAGGTCATATTTCAAATCAGTTCATGTTTAGTCAGCGCTCTAGCCGTCACAATTTTCATCTCAATCTACGTCAAATAAGAGGGATAGTTTTTCAGGCAATGCAAGAACCCGGTAGGTTTTGAATGCTATTACAGTCCCACAGGTTTCAGGTGGCAGAGTAGCAGGTCATGTTTCTAGTCCGCGCTCAAGCCTTTTTCAAATGTTATGCGATTGTTGTCGTGTGTGGGTGATGGTAAACCTTCTGGATGTGTTGCACAGCTGAGCGCCTTCTACCCGGTGGTGTTCTGTCTGTGCGCCGTGTTCCTGGTGGCCGTGCCGCTCTACAGCGACACCCTCAACTCTCTGATCGGCATCGCCATCGCCATGTCGGGGGTGCCCGTCTACTTCCTGGGCGTCTACCTGCCCGAGTCCAAGCGCCCGCCCGTCATCACCAAACTGCTGCGTGAGTTTGTATTTCCCTACACTCGCCTTCTATGGTCAGAAGTACGAACACGTGAACTTTTGCCCCCATTCTACAGGTTCTCTGACCCACTTGACTCAGTACACGTGTTTCTGCGTGCTCACAGAGATGGACAAGAGTGAGTAGCATCCCTAAAGAGACGGGGTGAGAATACACAGGATGTTATATTGCGCCAGCTGATCACTCCAGCGGGTGGTTCTTCACTCTTCTTCTTTCACCGTGGAGTCGAGCAGGACGCACTTTCACGTCAGAACGTATTATTACCTCCGAGGCCGACTACTTGCCTTACTTTGTTGTACTACGCAGTACGCATCCAACTCACTGTACAGCACTTTACCCATCAGTAGTAACGATCAGACCTCCTGCAGTGTTTTATCCTTCCCACTCATTAAGGTGGACTTGTTAAAAGCCGTCCAATCACGTTGGCATGCTGGCTTCTCACAGGGAGTGCTCATTACGAGCATATTTATTAAAGATGAGCGTCTGTCTGGATCTTTGGCCAATCACTGAAAGCAGGTGTGGGCAAAATGTCTGCTTTTTCACTCGAAAGTTGATTCTCAACTGAAAATACTGATGCGTCACGTAAACACGCTATGTTTGGGTCACCCCGCTATCTCCTTGTCGGCCATCTTCCCTAAAAGTTTGGAGCTGGTTTTTGTCCCACGGGGAAGTGGATAGTTCCAGCTGTGGATTATTTTAATTATCACCGTGCTGTTGTTGAATGAACATTACCTACAGTTAGGTAACCTATCGGTATCGGCCGATCTCACTCGGCAGCATGAAACCGTGATGGGAGCGTCCCTGCTGCGGCCTTTCAAATCAAGAAACGACCACTTTTGTCACATTGGGTGTATTTGCACAAAGTATCGGATCGGTATCGCTGATACCAGCCTGAATTTAAAGTCGGGTAGCAAGTTGATCTTTGTCTTTTGTGGTCTCCGCCATTATGTAAAAAAAAAAAAAGCATGCCAGACTCTTCTACGTTTATTTTATACACATCTACATATTTACAAAAATAGCCAGCACACATAATAACCTCAAACAAAAAAAGGGGCGGCCCCGATCACAACAATCACACTTTCACGTGACGCCAAGACCACACAAAGCATACGAGGCCTAGCACGCCTGATCTGCAACACTTCTAACACAATCACACCACCGCTTTTTTAAAAATACAAAGGACGTCCATTCTGTGGCGAAATGAGCGAAATGGATCGCAGCCGGAAGACCTTCTCACCTGCCGCTTGTAGGGAATGACTGATAGCTTGCAGGAACGTGAACTATGGATCATGGCACGTAGTGTGCGTGCGCACTACGGGAAGTGAGAAGGTCTTCATGGCTCACCTGCACACTGGTCACAGAAAGCGGCGTGACGCGGGAATCAATCAGAATCATATTTGCTCCCGTCGTCGTCCTCCTCGTCCTCGTCCTGGCGACCGAGCTCGGTCAGGACCTCCCTCTGGTAGCGCTGCCAGCTCCGGCGGCTGTACGAGTGCTCCTCCTCCCAGTAACCTGCGACAGTAACCGGGCAGAGCGCTTGTCAGGCGGCTCATGTGGTGATCGCGTGGAAAGGAATGCTACGCCTGGCGGCAAAAACAAAACACCGCAGCGCCGCTACGTAGCATTGCGAGCGAGTGTGTCGAAGCTAGTCCCTAGCCGGTGTGGTGAGGTGTCACTATTATTTCTAATTCCTTTCTTCCCAATGGCAGGGCCGCTGAGGGTCCCACGTACTGAAAATTCACCGGGCCGTGGAGGCCGTTGTGATGTTTTTACAGTCGTCCCTCGTTTATGGCGCTAAATTGGTACCAGACCCAGCTTCTAATGAGTCCATTTGCGCCAAGTAGCATTCATAATAATAACAGAGAATATTTTGGAAGCTAGAGCATAGAAAAAGTAGCTTTCTAAATGTGTTTTTAACATGGTTAGAGCTCTGTACACAGTAAATAACACCCCTACAGTCCCTTTTACACTCCTATGATTCTTTGTTTACTTCACATTGCGCAGGTTTTTTACTGGATCTTAGCCATAGCATGTCATGGTTTCATCGGACCTCGAAGTAAAATCTCGTAAGCCCAAATTCTGCTACACCAAGTTCACGCGATGGTCAGAATATTAGCAACAGCGTGACATACCGCCGTAGCGTTCCTCTCGGTCGCTGTCATCGCTCTCCCCGTCGCTTTCCTCGTCGGGGTAGTCATTCCTCCAGTTGCCTTCCTCGTTCCCGTCATCCTCGTCTTCATACACCTCCTCCTCGTGAGTCACCAGGTCAGGCACCTTGAGGAGAACATCGGTCATGATGACGACAACCTTCACCCGCCCCCAAGTTAGCCCGGCGTCACCGCGGGGCCATCGCTCCAATCACGCACTCACATGTCAGCACTCATTCATCTTCGCCTGCATCCATCCACACACACCAGTTCTCCCTCGTCGGCGTAGGCGCTGACGGACAGGATGTCCTGGATCCATCCGGGCGTGACCATTTCCTGGTAGTAAAGGTCGTAGACGTAGTCTTCTTCCTGGTCCGGTCGCTCTTCTGCCGCCGCCGAGGCGTCGGCGGAGATGCTGAGGCGTTCTCGCAGCATCTTTGTGTTGTTGCAGAGGATCACGTCAGGATCGGAGCTCTGTAATAAAATATGTTTATTATTGTTGTTGTTGGCGACGTCGAGTCCAGCGAGCGTATCTCACCTTGCCGGGCGCTTTGTCCTGGTCAGGTAGATCTTCGTGCACCAGATCAACCACCTGGATTTCCCCCACACTTGAGCATTTGTGCCGTTTCTCGCCGCCGCCATCCTCCACCCCGTCGCCCGCCTGCTGGTTCTGAATCTGTGGCGGGATCGACAGACCGGCGCGGTGGCTGGAGAGTATTCTGTAGCGCTCCTCCCGGCGCACGCCGCGCTTGGCGCTTCGCAGGTCGCCGAAGATGCGCTGCGAACTGTTGGCGGAGGGGCGCAGGGCGTGGGCCACGCGGGGCCGGGCCAGGGCCTGCCGGACCTGCGTCTGGACTGGAGCATCCTGGGGAGGACGCATTATTCATGTTTTACTGCCTGAAGCGTTCACGCTGTATTTACACGGGACACTCCCAAGGTATGGGACGTAACTGTACACGCAAAACATCTATAGATCAATATAGTATTGATTATGGTTATGGTGCATAACATTTAAGTCAAGCAGCGTAGTGTAAACACACGGCCTGTTTGTAACGATGAGATGTATTTGTTGCTGTTGTTGGATGTTTGTGTATTATAACAAAAAGCGCAAACTTTGATGACGTGTGCAAAAGCAGCTTGAGCGATCAAACGATGACGCAATTCCAACGCGATGTATAGTAAGGCTCCCTGGCTAGCTGCTACATGCTAGGCTAACAACAATTAGTATTCAGTGGCCCTTTCATTTAACGCGACGTATTGCACGGCTTCCTATGGGGCTGCTACATGCTAGGCTAGCAACAGTTAGCATCCGGCGGCCCGTCTTTTCGACGTGACGATTGGAACGGCTTCCCGCTAGCTGCTACAAGCTAGGCTAACAACAGTTAGCATCCGGCAGCCCGTATTTTCAACGTGACGGTTGGAACGGCTTCCCGCTAGCTGCTACAAGCTAGGCTAACAACAATTAGTATTCAGTGGCCCTTTCATTTAACGCGGCGTATTGTACGGCTCCCTATAAGGCTGCTACATGCTAGGCTGACAACAGTTAGCATCCGGCGGCCCGTCTTTTCGACGTGACGATTGGAACGGCTTCCCGCTAGCTGCTACAAGCTAGGCTAACAACAGTTAGCATCAGGCAGCCCGTATTTTCAACGTGACGGTTGGAACGGCTTCCCGCTAGCTGCTACAAGCTAGGCTAACAACAATTAGTATTCAGTGGCCCTTTCATTTAACGCGGCGTATTGTACGGCTCCCTATAAGGCTGCTACATGCTAGGCTGACAACAGTTAGCATCCGGCGGCCCGTCTTTTCGACGTGACGATTGGAACGGCTTCCCGCTAGCTGCTACAAGCTAGGCTAACAACAGTTAGCATCAGGCAGCCCGTATTTTCAACGTGACGGTTGGAACGGCTTCCCGCTAGCTGCTACAAGCTAGGCTAACAACAATTAGTATTCAGTGGCCCTTTCATTTAACGCGGCGTATTGTACGGCTCCCTATAAGGCTGCTACATGCTAGGCTGACAACAGTTAGCATCCGGCGGCCCGTCTTTTCGACGTGACGATTGGAACGGCTTCCCGCTAGCTGCTACAAGCTAGGCTAACAACAGTTAGCATCAGGCAGCCCGTATTTTCAACGTGACGGTTGGAACGGCTTCCCGCTAGCTGCTACAAGCTAGGCTAACAACAATTAGTATTCAGTGGCCCTTTCATTTAACGCGGCGTATTGTACGGCTCCCTATAAGGCTGCTACATGCTAGGCTGACAACAGTTAGCATCCGGCGGCCCGTCTTTTTGACGTCAGGTAAAGAACGGCTTCCGGGCTAGCTGCTACATGCCAAGCTAACAACAGTTAGCATCCGGTAACCCGTATTTTCAACGTAACGGTTGGAACGGCTTCCCGCTAGCTGCTACAAGCTAGGCTAACAACAATTAGTATTCAGTGGCCCTTTCATTTAACGCGGCGTATTGCACGGCTTCCTATGGGGCTGCTACATGCTAGGCTAGCAACAGTTAGCATCCAGTGGCCCGTCTTTTCGACGTGACGATTGGAACGGCTTCCCGCTAGCTGCTACAAGCTAGGCTAACAACAGTTAGCATCCGGCAGCCCGTATTTTCAACGTGACGGTTGGAACGGCTTCCCGCTAGCTGCTACAAGCTAGGCTAACAACAATTAGTATTCAGTGGCCCTTTCATTTAACGCGGCGTATTGTACGGCTCCCTATGGGGCTGCTACATGCTAGGCTAACAACAGTTAGCATCCGGCGGCCCGTCTTTTTGACGTCAGGTAAAGAACGGCTTCCGGGCTAGCTGCTACATGCCAGGCTAACAACAGTTAACATCCCGTTAAAAGCACGTGACATAACTAGAGTCACGATATCAGCGGACACAATTTCGTTCAGCCGATTAGCACCGCGGCGTGTCTCCTCCCCGCCGAGCGAGCGTGGCTAGGCGACCCCCAGGCTTGGGCCGCGGCCTGCTCCCGTTTACCTGTGTCGCTACGGTGGCCACGAGTTTGAAGACCGACTTCTCCACCTCCGCCTCGCCGGGCTCCGGGGCCGCCTCGCTGGCGCTCTGGGGCGTCTCCGCCGGTCGGATACGCTTGCAGGCCAGCAGCAAGGCGTCCGCGGGGTCGGTGCCCCGCTTTCTCTTGACACGCAGAACGGTGGCGTTGGGCTCCATGTTGGCTCGCCGTGTGCGTGCGTGCGTGTCCGTCCGCTTGACGTGCACGAGCCGCGTTGAGGAGACGACGAGAACGCGCCAAGACAAAAAAGCTTCCATGACCAATCAGCGTGACGATGACGTCACAGTGAGCCGCTCCAACAGTTTATTGCGTACAGTACAGTCACAGGCATACAAAAATAGAATATAGAGTAAAAAAAAACATGCTGGTCATCATTAATATTATTAGGAGGGCACCCAAACGTTTCCGTGTGTGTCGGGGGCCTGGCTGTACGGAATGTTCCAGATCCAAGGTTGGTCTGGCAGCAGTGAGAAAGAAGCACACTTGTCACCTTCCGCGTTCCAAAACAGAAGAGGAACTTTTGGCACAATAAGGGAAATACCTTTAGCCGAGTAGCGCGCCGGCGGTAGGTCAAAGGGCACGGGGAACCCGGGGGACGATGACGAGACAGGAAGTGGGTTTTCCTGCACCGTGAACGTCTTCATGTCCTGCGACAAACACCTTCAATTCACAGCCTGCGTACTTTTGAGCAAAACGTCCCGTGCAAGCCAATAATCCTTGAAATCATGACGTGTGTGTGTGTGTGTGTTCTCACAAAGGCGGAGGGCACGTAGAGGACGCCCAGCTCGTAGGATCGAACCATCACCTGAGTGTTGTTCTTCTCCAGAGCGCCCCAAGCCGCTTTGGACAGGTTGGCACTGTTAGGCGCAAACATGACAGCAACAACGCCGCTTAGCGCCAGGCTAGCGTAAGCGCGGGGCTTTTTTCCTGTCCTGTAGGTGCCGCTAATGACCCGCCCATCCCACAGGCCACACACACCCACCCACCTGGTGACCAGGAACCAGGCCAGCTCAGTGTAGTCCGGCGACACCCTCATGTACGTCTTGATGTGCGGCATGGCGTGTGTCCTCCCCGTCGCGTCCGCTTGCCACCGGCTGCGCACGCACACACAGCAGAGTTAGAGTAAATACCGAGCGGTTGCTGCAACGTTACAATAAACAGAGGGTGTCCAAACTGCCGCTCAGGGGCCATTGTTGGCCCGCTACTGCTTTTTTTTTTTAATATAGTTGCCCTCGCGGCATTCTAAGACCACAATTAAACAAGAACATTTAAAAATGGGGAGGAAAGAGCAGTAATCTTACAATTAAGACAAAATTTTGAAACTATATTCACAATATTAGGCAAAAAAATAAACAGCATACATTTGGTTTATTAAAAGGAAAACAATTACATTATGAGAAACAAAACCAAAATATGGTGGTAACTTCAGAAAAATTAGGTTGGGTAAAGATTATATGATGCTCATAAATGTTTTGTTACGATCATAAAGAAAGCATATTATTTATTATTACTTATTATTATTATTATAACTGTTTCTCCTTACATCACATTTTTTAAACTTTAAAAAAAACGTTTTACAAGTATTTAAACTTCCATCCATCCATTTTCTGTTCTGCTTATCCTCATTAGGGTGGCGGGTATGCTGGAGCCTATCCCAGCTGACTTTGGGTGGGAGGCGGGGTACACCCTGGACTGGTCGGTATTTAAACTTTAAGTGTTTCTCTTTGCTACTGTTTTTAAAAAATATATAATATTTCAACATTCAACTAGTATGAAATAGTAAAAAAAACACAAATATGTTTTTACTGTTTTTTGTAATATTATTTCATAATTTGACAAATATTTAAACTTTACAGCAATTTTATATTAGTTGAAAAATTTAAATATAAACAGCTAAAAAATCCAATGTAATGCAAGGAGAAGGTGTTCCTAATTTGTTATTATTATTATTAGCTGTTTTTTTTTTTTTTTTACAAATATTTGAACAGTTCATCAATTTTGTACTAGTTGAAAAATGTTTAAAAAAAAACAGCAAAACTTTAGAATATATTATTATTATCAACTGTTTCTCCTTAATTTCTACAAATAGTTAAATACTTTTTTATAGTTGAAAAATATGTAAAAACAAAAACAAAAAAACCCAGTAACAGTTCATAATATATTATTTTTATCAACTGTTTTTTACAAATATTTAAATATCTTGTACTAGTTGGAAAATTGGTAAAAATAAATAATGATGTAATGTAAAGGATAATCATTGTTAACAATACTAATAATAATCATAATAATATGTTTTGCCACAAATAAAATGAATAAATCTACATATTTTAGATATTTTTATTCATATTGTATACATTATACTGTAATTGTGTGTGTTATTTTTATTAATTTGTATAATATTCAATGCTTTTTCTATGTAGAAAACACATGGCTTGGTTGAAAAAAAAAAAAGTGGCCTTGGCATCCTCTGCTTTGAAGAGCTTACTGGGGAACTTACTGGAAGTAAGCGTGCAGCCAAAGTTGCTTCTGGGCCGTCTGGATGCTGTAGGGGAGAGAACCCCCCGCTGGTGGAGGACAAGAGGGCCGCGTTCATTCATAGAGACACATTACATTGTCAAAAAAAATTCATATAGCCAAAGTTGATTTGATCTCAGAACAAGACTCGGGTGAGTGTATGAGTACAACGTAAATACATCAATAAATACGCTTTACGACAGATAAATGTGGCAAAACTCACCAGGATATCCTTCTAAACTGGTCCTCACGTCTTCCACTGAAGGGTACAACTGTAAAAAACAAAATAAAAACTGGAAATAGTAAGAGCACAACAAATAAAGAATGAAATGGAGAAAAAGAGGGCCGAATCCAGCAGAGGGTGCTGTTTCACAAGTCAATTCACTCAACATTTTCCAGCTGGAAGATGCTTTGATAAGACGCCTCGTCTAACGCCACGTTATTTGAGTACAATACTCCATACTGTATGCGTGGATTTGCTTCATAATGTGTAAAATGTCATTTCAAATGTCGCTAACAAAGTATAAGAGGCATATATTTGTGTTTTTATTACAAAATAATAATAACAAAAAATACCAACCAAAAAAACATCATTCATATTATTGTCCCGTGGCATGTTGTAGAAATCAAATTTTTAAAAAACAGCAGGATTTAGAAATTCTGAAGTTAAAACTATATGTATGTATATATATACATATATACATACATATACACATACATATATAAATTAATCATAAATATATATATATAATAAAGAAGAAGAAGGAAATATAAAAGGAAAATAAAGAAGGAGAAAAAAAAGGAAAAGAAAAAGGAAATAAAGAAGAAAAAGGAGAACAAGAAACACATTAAGGAAAAGAAGGAAATGAAGAAGGAGGAGAAGAAAAAGGAAATGAAGAAGGAGGACACGAAGAAGGAGGACACGAAAAAGGAGAAGAAGGAGAAGGACATGAAGAAGGAGAAGAAGGAGAAGGACATGAAGAAGGAGAAGAAGAAGGACATGAAGAAGGAGAAGAAGAAGGACATGAAGAAGGAAAAGAAGAAGGACATGAAGAAGGAGGAGAAGAAGGACACGAAGAAGGAGGAGAAGAAGGACAAGAAGAAGGAGAAAAAGAAGGACATGAAGAATGAGAAGAAGAAGAAGGACACGAAGAAGGAGAAGAAGAAGAAGGACACGAAGAAGGAGGAGAAGAAGGACACGAAGAAGGACACGAAGAAGGAGGAGAAAAAGAAGGACATGAAGAAGAAGAAGGAAATGAAGAAGGAGAAGAAGAACTAGGAATCATTTAATGTCATTTCAGTGTGTGATGTGCGAACAGGAAAGACGAGTCGTCGGGGCGTACCAAGTGGATGGGCGGGTTGTGCCGCAGCGAGGACTTGCCCAAAGTGGTGAGGGTGCGCTGGAACTCCCCCGCCAGCCACTTGCTCTGGTCCGCCCCCATGGAGCCGATGCTGGAGAACTGGCCCACCGCGGCCCACCGGTCCTCGTCGGGGACGGGGTGCGTGTGCTCGTACAGCAGCTGCAAACGCCAGCAGAGAGACGGACGCTGTAGACATCCCGTCCCGTACCGGCCCATCCCGTGAGGAGATGATGACGTACCTTCCTCAGCCTCAGGTGGCCCCAGCGCTCCATGTCGGGTCCGACGTACCTGCCAGGGATGGAGCCCACCAAGTACACCCTGACCACACACACATCATCATCAACCCCTGACGCTACGTGCGTGTGCGCGTGCGTGTGCGTGCGTGCGCAGCATGACATGCCTGGTCTGGGACAGGTCGTGCTCTTTGATTCTCTCCATCCATTCTTCCAGCTCCGGGGCCCGATAAGACGCCAGATAGTCCAGGAGGTCTCTCTTGAAGAAGGTGGGCGACTCGCCGCAGGTCTCGCTGCTGCCTTCAGGTAACCGTGGAAACAGAGGACTCATCCACATCCTGGGCCGGGATGGTTGTTATGAAATGATTATGAAATCATCACACCTCCGCAAAATAAACACATTTATCACAATAATTTCATACGTTTACGTCATATTACAGGAGTCAAGTCGTAAAACTTTATTCTCGTAATGTTACGAGTTTTTTCAAGTACATTTATGTCTTTATTCTCATAAATTTATGTCTTTATTCTCATAAATTTACGACTTTATTCTCAGAGTGTTACAAGTTTTTTCTCGTACATTTACGGCTTTAGTCTCGTAATGTTACCAGTTTTCCTTGTAAATTTACGACTTTAATCTCATAAATTTACATCTTTAATCTCGTAAATTCACAACTTTATTCTCGTGAATTTACGACTATATTATCGTAAATTTACTGCTTTTTTTCGTAAATTAACAACTTTATTCCTGTAAATTTACGACTTTATTCTCGGAATGTTACGAGTTTTTTCTCGGAAATTTACGAAATTGTTCTTTTGACTTTAAGACTTTATTCTCGTGATTTTTACGAGTTTTTTCAAGTACATTTAGAACTTTATTCTCGTAACGTTACGAGCTTTTTCTTGTATATTTACGACTTTAATCTTATAAATGAACATCTTTAATCTTGTACATTTACATTTTTATTCTTGTAAATGAAGGACTTAAATTCTTGTAAATTCACAACTTTATTTTTGTAAATTTACGATTTTTCTGATCTTACGACTTTGAAAATTTTTTATTTATGACTTTATTGTCATAATGATGTTATGAGTTTTTTCTCGTATATTTAAGACTTTAATCTTGTAAATTGACAACTTTATTGTCGTAAATTTACGGCTTTAGTCTCGTAATGTTACCAGTTTTTTCTCGTATATTTACGACTTCAATCTTGTAAATTTACATTTCTATTCTTGTAAATTTACGACTTTATTTTCGGAATGTTGCGAGTTTTTTCCTTGTATTTTTATGACTTTAATTCCCACAATGCTTTCTCCTTATTCCCGTAATATCAGAAGCCTTTCCCCAGCCTAATTTTCCACTTGATTTTGTTTAGTATGTTTGTCATAAAACGGTTTTGTCTGATATTTTAACGTTACGCTACAAAAACAACATTATTGTTATTATTCACTTTTTCTTTCTTGTTTTGGTGTATTATTTTGACTCTTTCCATGTGAAATTCCTGCAGATAAAAAAAACTGTACATTTGATGTATTCATGATTTGTGTAACTGATTGGACAATGACGTGTCAGCAGTTTGCAGGTAAAAAAGCGAGGAGGAACCCACCCTTGTGTTTTCTGGTACCAGTCGGCCCGGATGAGGTTGGAGGTCAAGATGACGACTCGGAAGCCTTCGTGGTACCACAGCAGCATCATCTTCCTGCAAACCGGGACCATTCCGCTCAGCGCTCGGACACCGGCGCCGAGGGACGACAGGCGATTGCTTACGTGTGGTGCGTTCCAAAGGCGATGTCCAGCTTGGCCTGGTGGATTTGGGGGGAATTCTTTGACCCGTCCAAATGAAAAGAACTTTCTCAGCGCGTACCTGGCAGAAGCGAACGTGAGGGAAGGGCTGAGCCTGCCGCACCAGCCGAGCCTTGGCCTCCCGCTTGTCCCCGTGGACGATGAGGACGGGACGATCCCTGAAAGAACGCGAGAAAAGCCCACCGACGTCAGACGGTCCCTTACTCCGGTCGCCATGCTGCAAAGGAGAACTTGCCTGAACTGCGCAGGATACTGCTCCACCATCCAGCCGACGTCAAAGCAGTAATTAAACTGCAGGAACACAAAGTACTAGCATTTCTCATAGTACAGAAAAAACACAAAGCAGGTCGGGTGTCAACGTGTACTAAATATTGCCTGTACTACTACTACTACTACTACTACTACTACTACTACTACTACTGCACGAGACAGGCTCTCTGAGTGGCAGCCATGTTTTTACAGACGTTTTGCGGTAGATGCTTAAATACAGCAGTGCGGTCCTGTCACATAGAGGATCTTTGACGGAACCTTTTCCTTACGAACATAGCACATCTTTTTGCAGTAGGTCCTTAAGAACTGCCGTCCTGTCATATTGAGGATCTTTGACTTGTATTTTCTGCAATAGGTGTGCTCTTGTCCTATAGAGGATCTTTGACTGAGCCTTTTCCTTACAAACATAGCGAATCTTTTGCAGTAGGTCCTAAAGAACTGCCCTCCTGTCATATAGAGGATCTTTGACTAGTATTTTCTGCAAATAGGTGTGCAAATAGGTGCGCTCTTGTCATTTGGAGGATCTTTGACTAGAATTGTCTGCAACAGGTGTGCTCTTATTATATAGAGGATCTTTGACTAATATTTTCAGCAATATGTGTGCTCTTGTCATTTGGAGGATCTTTTACTAGCATTTGTGGGTGCTTAAAAACAGCAGCATGGTCCTGTCAAGTGGCCAGTCAAAGATCCTGGATGGTCCTGTCACATAGAAGATCTTTGACTAGCATTTTTGCAGTAGATGTTTAGAAGTGCAGCAGAGCAATCCTGTTTTATAGAGAATCTTTGACTACCGTCGGGTCCTCATAACTGCAAAATGCTTCAGTCATATAAAAGATTTTTGACTAGCGTTTTCGCAGTGGATGCTTAAAAACAGCGGGTGAACCTGTCATATACAGGATCTTTGACTAGCATTTTTGCAGTGCATGGTAAAAAAAAAATAACAGCGGAGCACTCCTGTCTTATGGAGGATCTTGGACGAAACTTTTTGCAGTAGATGCTTAAAAACAGCAGAACGCTCATGTTATATAGAGGATCTTGGACGAGCGTTTTTGCAGTAGATGCTTAAAAACAGCAGGGTGAACCTGTCATATAAAGGATCTTTGACTGGCGCTTTTGCAGTAGATGCGTAAAAACAGCAGAGCGCTCCTGTCCTCTAGGGGATCTTTGACTAGACTTTGAAAGGAGGGCTAATGAATGTCTTTTTGAAAAACTAGCCGGGCATTCTACAAGACGACCAAATGAGAAGATGAAGATGAAGGTGTCGCGTGTGCGGCTGCTCACCTGAACGGATTCCTTCAAGGTGCCAAACAACGGAGAGAGGATGTCTAAAGAAGAAAGAGAAGACATCTTGTCAGGTAAACGCCCGTTTCACACGTTCACTTGCGGCCAATTTCCAGCTTCTGCTGTGTGGGAAGCAACTGTGTGTGATACGTGCTGGCAGACGCTGAGT
This sequence comes from Oostethus manadensis, assembly GCA_024372805.1. Classification (NCBI taxonomy): domain Eukaryota; kingdom Metazoa; phylum Chordata; class Actinopteri; order Syngnathiformes; family Syngnathidae; genus Oostethus; species Oostethus manadensis. The sequence goes on along the minus strand of QODF01000189.1, from coordinate 841,317 downwards.
TATGGTTCCGGTTCCTTGTCTACTGGTGCTGGAGGAAACATTGCTCCCGCCTCGCTGCCGCTGTCTGTCAGGTGACCAGGTAGGCGGGGAAAAAGTGTGACGCATCTCACCTCTGATGTGCAGCGCTCCACTGTTGTACTTCCTGTCCAGGCCCGTGACCTTGTTCAGGTAGAACCTAAAGGTGTCGTCCAGACGAGGAACGCCGGCTTCAAAGAAGTCGTCGGGCTCGTCGATGTAGTAGACGCGCCCGTGGGGGCTGGGAGGGCGCTCCTTCTCCACCTTGGCTTTCTTACGTTTGGGACTGGCATGCTTCTTCGCCGGCGACTTGCTCTTCTTCTTCTCTGCATCACCATCCTCATCGCTGTCAGAGAGCGCCCAGCCCGCGCTGTCCGACGCCTCCGTCTTCCTCTTTCCAGCCTCAAACTTGACTGGGTTGGATTGGTTCCTCGCCGCCTGCTGTCTGGCCTGAGAGCCAACGACGAGGGAAGGTTCCGGTTCTGGTTTCACCTCCACGGAAGACGTCACCGCCTCGGTTTTGAAGGCGGAGGAAAGAGTGTGGTTGGACCGGGTCGCTCGAGGCGGTGTGAAGGTCGTCCCCGATGGAGGAAGCCCGTCATCATCGTCGTCGCTGCTGGAGACGCTCCACTTGCCGTGTTGGCTGTCCTGGGACATGCCTGCACATAATATTTAATCATCTTCAGCACCCTCTCTTTAGCCTTGCTTTAGTTTTTCAATGTTTTTACTTTTTAACCTTTCACAACCTTTAAACAGCTCATTTAAAAATGTATTTATTTTAAATCAATTCAGCTGTGACATCACGAAGGCGGGTGTATTTATAATAATAATATAATGTGAATAAAACTAAACAATAGTAGTTGTATTATTGTTATAAATATTACTAAGAATATCACAATGGTGATTATTTCAATCATTAATTCTTTTAAATTGATTTATATAATTGAATTACTCGGACTTCAGAATCATTGTTTAAGTAATTAACGTAATATGTATAATGATCTAAATACCTAAACAACCTACTTTTTCATATTTTCAACAAAAAAAGTTAAAATAATTTCTTTTAAATGACTTCAGTTAACTAATACAGCCGTGCTATAACAATAATAATGACATTAATAGCAACACAAACAACACAATGTAAAGGATACCACAACAGTATCGTTATTTGAATTATTTTACATTGATTTAGATCTAAATGACTGAAATACTTGTTTTTATATTAATTTCATTATTACAGCAGTGATGCATTATTAGCAATTAGAAATGCATTATTAAAAATAGGAATATTGGAATTGTTGTAGTTATGATTGCTTATTATCATTAAAATACAGAAATCAAACAAAACAGAAATGGTATCTGCAGCACGTGGACAGACACGTGTGTAAAATATAAATATGGAATATTATTTGAAAAATGCGTACAAATTCTAAAGCGCGTGGTGACAGTTATTTTCGATCTTTGCACGTTTTCTCCAACCTGGAGAATAAAGTAATTTCCTAACAAAATAGAGAATACGAGCAAATATGAGCATCAACCACCACAAGCTGACATTCTGACGACAACCAAAGCCTTCCAATTCCACGGACGGGCCAAACATGTACGAGTTATGGATCTAAAGAAGACGTTTGTTGGGTATTTTACCGCGAGTTTCCGGGCAGCGGGTAGTTCAAAGGCGATTTCAGTCAATTCCGACAAACTCCCATTAGACAACAGAGGAGAAAAGCGGTGCGTCGAACTTATGCGTCCGGCTGGAAACTCGCCGCGCCCAAAAACATTCCGGTTAACTGCAATTCACCTGAGCGCCGCCGGGCGACAGTAATGAGCGCCTCTGAATGAACGCGAAGAAGCGACGCGCGCTCCTCCCGCTGCGAGTGTGGCAAGTGTGTCGGGTTTGCCTCGGCTCTGCACACTTCTCCCACTAGCTGGATCTTTGCGAGCGGCGCCTCCTTGGACCCCGCACCATGGCGTTAAACCTCGTCATCAACACTAGCGACCCGCCATTAGGTGAGTGGCATATTAAATCCCGTGTTTTGTAGACGTCAGCACGGACCGGGCGACAGCTAGCTGGCTAGCATTAGCATTGCTACGTGTCAAGCTGACAAATGGGCAGAACTTGACTAAGAATAGATTTAGCCTCATATACACTCATATAAATCCATGAACGACCATATTGGTCTGTAGAGCAAACGTGATATTAAAGCTATTGCGCTAGCAGAGTACCCAAACGTTTAATAACAACACTCCGTTCGTGGAAACTTGAATTGTAATGGCGGACGCTCGCATCTACAAACTTGTGTGCATATAAATGAGGGCTTTTTCGTGCTTATTTGAATCGAAGTCGCTTTCTGTGAAATTGCTTTCTGTGTCGTGTCAGCGGGGCTACAGTAGCTAGCTAGGCAGTTAGCAGCTAGCTAGCTAGCTAGCTTGCCGTCGTGGCACCCAAACCGGGCATAATAGCGACAAAGTTCTCAACTACTACCACTTGAAAACGCCGCACATTGTACTTGCACTCGGAGAAGGTTGAGTTGGAAAGCGCACACAAACGTTTATGAAGTGGAGCAGGGGCGAATGTTTTGACCCCACGGTGTTGCGTCAGTTCTTGTCCGCGGAGCTAGACAACAACGTCCTGTTTGTAAATAAGTTCCGGGTCACGTGGGATACACTAATACCTAGTTACCACGCTTACTGAGTGTTAATTAACACACTAATATACACCAATGAGGCGGTTAGTAACGAGGACTGATTAACGATCCAGCTTTAGAGTGCGGTTCCCGAACATGCGCACCTTCGGACACAGCGACACCGCGCGCCCGAGGTTGGTATTGCACGCTGATGCAAGACGGGCGAAACGAGTTCAATAGCGCGATACCACTGATGTGCGATCCGATACTGCGTAAAAATCAGCTTGGTATCGGCACTTTTCAAATTCACCTAATGTGTCTGGTCAATTCAAAAATAAATATTTAATATGATCTAATAAATAATTAAAATTAAAAAACACTTACCACTTCCACATTTCTCAAGCAATTTCAACGTGAAAAGGTTCTGCTCATTCGTGACATCCGTGCTTTTTATGGTCACGTTACAAAAAAATCCTGGTTTTCCCACAATTCCACCTTTTCCTGCATCAAACTTTCCCATTCAAAGTGAATGGACGCAAAGTACAAATTTCCACCTCTCGCAAACAGATTGCAGCCATTCCGATGTCTAAAAGTTCCACTCATTTTTCACACACACATGCCAGCCTCTGCCAGGAGCAAAGTATCTCCAGACCTGTTTTCCAACTTTCACTAGTCTTCCAGAGCAAAATGGTGATGAAATGTCAACAGTGCACCAAAACCAAGGTGGTCTGGATGTTGGAGAATAGCTGTTCTTCGTTCTCCGAGGTGACTGGAGCTGCTTGGGGTTGTTGTTTGACTACGTTCTCTCCTCCCGTCCGTCCCAGGAGCTCTCCTGACTGCCGAGCACGTGAAAGGAAGCGTGGCGCTGTCCGTGGAGGAAGGCAAAGACACCCACCTCCGTGTGTCTGAGTGAGCAGGACGCTTTACAGCAAAGCACGTCCACCGTTAAAAGACGAGGTCAACATCCTTTGTCTTTCTCGCAGGACCATCCAGTTCAACGACGCCAACTCCATCAGCCGCTACCTGGCACGGGTGGCGCCTGCATTGGGGCTCTACGGAGCAAACATGATGGAGCAGACTGAGGTGTGTGGAGGATTTGCTAGTGGTGGTGACGTGGTTTTCATGCGTGTTGGTGTCTGCAGGTGGACCACTGGTTGGAGTTCAGCGCTCGGCGTATTTGCAGTCAGCCTGACTTGGTTGCGGCCTTGGCCGACTTGGACAAGGCCCTGTCGCTGAGAACCTTCCTGGTGGGACACGCCCTCACCCTGGCCGACCTGTCCGTGTGGGCCGCCCTCAAAGGTCAGCGTCTAAAAACCCAATCCTGATGGGTTTCGGACGTGTCCCTTAAACGTAGCGGTTGTTTCCCTCGTCCAGATCACGGCGACTGGTCCAACCAGAACAAAGGCTTCAGCCACGTCAGTCGCTGGTTCTTCTTCCTGAGCTCTCAGGTTCCCTTCACTGCCTTGGACAACAAATACACTAGCAAGAAAGTTCCGCCCACCAGATCCAGTGTAAGTCACATATTTGGTTGATTGACAACTGTGGTTTTTAAATGGCATGCACTACTTAAGTGTGACCGCCATCTTGTAAGTATTTACTTATACTGCAGCTGTTCTTAAGTACTTTTAAAAAAAGCAGGAACCAAACATTTTTACACTAATGCAAACAATCAAGTCTAATCTCAGTTAAGTGAGGTCAAGTACACTAATTCCTTGTGTGTCGCGGTTAATCGGTTCAGCGCCCGATCATGGTAAGTGAATTTCTGTGAAATAGGATTCCCTATTCACAAATATAATACTTTTGTAGTTACAGCATAGAAAACCTGAGTACAACATTCAAAATTAGAGCCCTCTAGACATGAAATAACACCCCTATAGTCACTTTTACGCTCCTCCAATATAGTAGACTATTTGCTATTGCTATTTTTGCATTGGAATTAATGTAATACATTATTTTAAAGCAGGTCTTTTGATTATCGACAGCAAACGTCAGTCAATCTCATGTTATTTCCTGGTCCAGTTCTAATGGCACAGTATTTTGGTGGTAAACTAATTGGGAATTAATTGCCCCCTCCCCTGCTGGTTGCAAGCAGTTATAATGCAACCAATATGACTTGGAAGATCAAAATAAAAACCCAAAATGCCAAAATACACATTTTAATGGTAAAAATAAATAATGAAATAAACTAATTGGCCCTTCCCGTTTCGAAATTGATGTGTTGATGAGCTCATGTCTTTCCTGAATTTTCCTTTGCAGTCTGAGCGGAAGGAAAAGAAGACGGACCTCGGAAAGTTTGTGGATTTGCCTGGAGCCGAGATGGGCAAGGTGGTGGTTCGATTCCCACCCGAAGCCAGCGGGTGAGTCTCACGAAGCACAACAGAATTTTTTTTTTCTTCTTCTTGTCTAGCTGAATTTGTCATCCTTGTTGGTGCCGTCAGGTATCTGCATATCGGCCACGCCAAGGCCGCTCTGCTCAACCAGCACTACCAGGTCACTTTCAAAGGCAAGCTCATCATGCGCTTCGACGACACCAACCCCGAGAAGGAGAAGGAGGACTTTGAGAAGGTGAGAACTCGGGTTAGATGGGAAGGCAATACCAAAAGTCCGACATAAATTACGTGAATGTTAGTTAAAGACTCTTACGGCTGTGAGGAAAAGTGTTGGCAATAGTGTGTTTTGCACCTATTCCGCCTATAAATCCTTGTGGAATGAAAACCTCCATTTGCATCATGTGACCTGCATATTAACCAAGCGACAAAAACATTGCCATTATTAGAATTTTTACGCCCAAGAACTACTTTACTGGCGTAGTGACACCTCGCCACACCACGCCGGCTAGCGACTAGCTTCACCACACAATGCCTCAGGCCACTAGCGAAAGGTAACGTTACATATCGATGTCGGAGCCGCCGCCACTGCTGCTGTGTTTTGGTTTTGACGCTAGGTGTAGCGTTCCTTTCTGTGTTGCTATGTGAAATCAAAGCACCCAGGAAGGAAGAAATAAACAAAATAGTGGAAGGACTCCATGTTAGCATGAACGCTACTACATGCTCACAGCATGGATAGAAAACCAGACAACCTTGTTGGAGCTTTTAATAGCGGCCTCTCTAGGCGGAAAAGGCGTGTCCCGTCACGCCCTCTTTTTAGCTGTTTTTATTATATCTTTGGAATGCACAGAAAAGAGAGACATGTTCTCATAAAGGTTGTGAATGATGAGCAGAATTCCCAAAAAGTCCACCTTTCCTTCAAGGTGAATAGATGTTGCAATTTTTTCATCATCTCTGCCTCTGCGTCCGTCTCTCAGGCGATCCTGGAAGACGTGGCCAGGCTCCAGATCCAACCGGACCAGTTCACCTACACCAGCGACCATTTTGCCGTCATCATGCAGCTGGGCGAGCAGATGCTGAGAGAGGGCAAGGCCTACATCGACAACACGCCCCCTGAGCAGATGAAGCAGGAGAGGGAGCAGCGCGTGGAGTCCAAGTGCAGGAAGAACTGTACGACGGCGACGCAGGTTCTGCTTCTTGCTGAACCGGAGCATCTCCTGCAGTTGATTTTCTCTCCCCGTGCAGCCGTGGAGCAGAACATGAAGATGTGGGCGGAGATGAAAGCCGGCACCGAGTTCGGCCAGTCCTGCTGCATGAGAGCCAAGATTGACATGAACTCCAACAACGGCTGCCTGAGGGACCCCACCCTGTACCGCTGCAAGAACGCCGCCCACCCTCGCACGGGAGAGGCATACAAGTAAACGCACAAAAGAAGACATCCGTTGTGTGGGATATGAGCTGATAATTATCTCTTCTCTGCCAGAGTCTACCCGACGTACGACTTTGCCTGCCCCATAGTGGACAGCAGGGAGAACGTCACCCACGCTCTCAGAACCACCGAGTACCACGACCGTGACGAGCAGTACTACTGGATCATCAACGCCCTGGGCATCAGGAAGCCGCACATCTGGGAGTACTCCCGACTCAACCTCAACAACACGGTGCTGTCCAAGAGGAAGCTCACCTGGTTTGTGGAGGAAGGCTACGTTGACGGATGGTAGGTGTGGGTCCGTTTTAACCCGCTCGCAGCGCTGACCTATATAATGTGCGAGGTCACAGCGACCCGTTTCTCCATCAGGGACGACCCTCGCTTCCCCACCGTCAGAGGCGTCCTGAGGAGGGGGATGACCGTGGAGGGACTCAAGCAGTTCATAGCCGCGCAGGTACGATCGCCACGCTTCATCTTGTGACCCAGTTACGTTTGTAGGTCCGGTAAGGTCCCAGACATCTTTTAAACTGCCTTAAAGGAAAAGGGCACTTTTTTGAAATTTTGCCACCATTTTTATGTGAGACATGAACACACATCTTTCTCTCTTCTGTGCGTTCAAAGGATGTAAAAACGAAAAAGAGGCAGCACATATTCCGCCTGGAAAGGCTGCACCAACCTCCAAAAAGCTCCAGCAAGGTTTCATGGTTTTGTCCATGCTGTGAGCATCTAGTACGCAGTCATGATAACATGTCATACTTACTCCTTTGCTCATTTGAAACATTAGCAGAACATCCAGCAACATAGGAAGGAATTCTGCACATAGCGTCCAAACAAAAACAGCAGCAGTGGCGGCAGCTCCAGTGTCGAAATGTAACATTACCTGCTGCTAGTGGCCTGAGGCATCGTGAGCGAGTGTGTGCCAAAGCTAGACGCTAGCCGATGTGGTGTGGCAAGGTGTCACTACGAAACGAACGTAGTTCTTGGGCATAACAATGTTAATAATAACAATGTCGTGGTAGCTTGGTTAATATGCAGGTCACATGGTGTAAATGCGGCCTTGTTGGTGCTTTTTAGAGGTTTTTTTTTTTAAGAAGGCTTTATTGGTGCAATAGGTGCATTAATTAGCTATTTCATTTTAACTGTTTTTATACATTTAGAACACACAGAAAAGAGACGTGTGTGTTCATGTCTCAGATACAGATTGTGGATGATGGATAAAAGTCCAAAAAGGTACACTTCTGTCTTTTTCTTTCTCTTGGAGATGAATAAAGTGTCTAACATAACATTACGTTTGACTACAATGCTGTTCCACTCCAGGCCTTTAGGTGGCAGTCATGGGCATGTTACTTGGTTGGTACAACAAAGTAAATTTATTTTATTTATTTTTGCTGGATCTGGTGGGCTATGACTCCACTTTGCCGCCCAGGCAAGTGAAGTGAATGCCCAACACAAATAATTAAGACATGAATGCAAAAAAAATGCAATTAAATTCCCAGATTTGCATCTTTACCAGAAGACCACTTCCGCTCTTGGTTTAATTACCATTAAACAAAAATCAAGTCTGATCACCTACCCCATCATTACAAATGACTGTAATCAAAAAGCCAACACACACAAACACACCGCCGTCCCATCTAGAATAATATAAGGTCTTCCTTCATTGATTTACTGTACAATGATTGGGTTCAGACCCGACTGTGATAAGTGTTTTTCCTCAAGTGTGCTCTGTGAAATATTTTCATAGAGCATAGAAATCCTGTTTATGACCTTTTAAGTATCTTTTTTTTTAAACATTATCAGAGCCCACTACACATGAAATAACACCCCTATAATTACATTCACACTCCAATTGCTCAAAATAGTCGATATGAGAGAAAATAAGCCATTCACGACATAAGAGGTTATGTTCTTGTGCGTGCCACTGTAAATGTGTTTTGGTGCAAGGGGAGCCGAGTGGCGGTGGACAGGAAGTGAGGTCTGGGGTTGAGAGTTGAGTTATTTAAATGTTTCCCCATAAAGCACTACCAGCTGCAGCTGGGCTTATGAGTTGTCTAATTAATGATCATTTTCTGTTATGTCTCATTTTTGCAGGGTGGTTCGAGGTCCGTGGTGAACATGGAGTGGGACAAGATTTGGGCCTTTAATAAAAAGGTAGACTTTCCTCTCTCTCCATCATTGCACAAAGAATGGCACACGGCGTTTTGTCTGAGGTTGACAGACCAGAATAGAAACCTGATGAAACGGAGGCGGTTACTGTACGTCCAAGCCTGCTAGTGACGAGTAGACAGGATCTTTTGGCTTCTCTGCAAGCATGGCTCCCACCGTATATTTGTTTGTCCACCTCCCACCATATAACTAGCCGCCCCCGCTCATTCCATACTTCCATTTTCACCATATCAGTCATTTGTGCGCTACATGCTGTTGTGGTTTTCCTGGCTGCTCGCTTCATCCTCAAGTTCAGGCGCTTGAAAGTGATAAACTTCACATGGGGCAAACAGGAACTAACGTGTTGAGTGCATGTGGTTGCTGCAGAATTGTTCTTTTGTTGCCGTACGCAGTGTGGTGTGACTGCAGTGTATCAAACTGAGGGCTGTTTGTGTTGTTTTCCTTGTATTTATGCAAGTTAGCCATACAATTACAGAGGTCTCCCCTACTAGGACTCGAACTGAAAGAGTTTAGCTGATTAACAACACTCAACAATTTACCTTCACGAGGGGTGTCACGAGATCTCGCATCACAAGATCTCGCGGGATTAAAACGTGAAGATACAATAAATCAGTTAATCACATGGTAAAATAACCTGGATTATTTTGCCGGTCTCCCATCGATAGCCGCGTGCATTTGTGTCTGTTTTCCTCATGTCTCACCTCCAAGCAGGCAGGAAGAGGATTCACTCTGTGCACTGGTTTCAGCAAGTAGATGCTTCATGGGAAAACGGCATGGAATGAAACCTTGGGCCAGTCATACGGTTGCTCTGTCTTTGTGGGGGGAGGCAGGGCTGCTTGCCCAAGCACTTGGGTGTCACGAGATCTCGCCAGACTAAAATGTGGCAATAGTTCTCGTTCAGAAAAAAGCTGTCTCGTGGGCACTAGGCCTGGGACGGTAATGACATTAATGAATCACGCAGTAAATAAAAATGGATTTGATCATTTTTCCGGCCCTGTGTATTCCCATGTGCATGCGTGTCTGTTTTTCTAGTCTCTCTTCTGCAAACAGGCAGGAAGAGGGTTCACTCTGGTTCCAGCATTTTGGCACGTTTTTTTCCATAGAACAACGGCATGAAGGGAGTGAGTCCTTGTGTCTGTCACACAGTCTTTGTCTCGGTGGGTAGTGGCGGGGCCACTAGTATACACACACACACACACAGAGTGCAGAAGAGTGTATTGTAAGAGAAATTATATAAGTAGATTGCAATACTTTTAGATTTATTTTTTTTTAGTGTAGTTTTTTTAAAAGTAAATTTAATGTGTCTTCTTCTCGTAGACCAAATCTTGTGTACCGTCTCGCCTGCCAGGGACTGCAGATGTAAAGTAGCCTTTGGCTAATTCTGGCATATTTACACATAAGTGTTCATCAATATGCATTGTCCCTTTAGAAATAAAAATTAGAAAAAATAGTAATAATACATACACTGCAAAACAGTGGGGCTTCAGGAGGAGCAATGCAAGGTAACGTAGTCAACTTTAGGAGGGAAAAAGACACTTGCAAAGCAAAATGCCACAGCCCCCGCGTGTGGATCATGATAATGAGCCAATTGAGCGCATCAACACAAAAGAGCACATTTATTTGAAAGTGTTAGCAACAGTAGTACCTCGGGGTCTTGTTCATGAGTGATGGAAGGATGTCGTGGTGAAAAGAGAGCTGAGCCGAAAGGCAAAGCTCTCGATTTACCGGACGATCTACGTTCCTACCCTCACCTATTGTCATGAGCTTTGGGTAGTGACCGAAAGGACAAGATGGCGGGTACGAGCGGCCGAAATGAGTTTTCTCCACAGGGTGGCGGGGCTCTGCCTTAGAGATAGGGTGAGAAGCTCTGTCATCCGGGAGGGACTCGGAGTATAACCGCTGCTCCTCCGCATTGAGAGGAGTCAGATGAGGTGGCTCGGGCATCTGGTTAGGATGCCTCCCGGACGCCTCCCTGGGGAGGTGTTCAGGGCACGTCCAACTGGTAGGAGGCGCAGGGGAAGACCCAGGACACGTTGGAGAGACTATGTCTCTCAGCTGGCCTGGGAACGCCTCGACGTCCGCCGGGAAGAGCTGGACGAAGTGGCCGGGGAGAGGAACCTCTGGGCTTCCCTGCTTGGGTTGCTGCCCCCGCGACCCGACCTCGGATAAGAGGAAGAAAATGGATGGATGGTGTTAGCAACATAAAAGGCAAAACAACACCCACCCACCCCACTTCATCCTGACAGTCAACATTCACAGGCGTTTGGTCGGCAAAGTAACTACGGCAAATACAGTGCAACATGGCGTTGAAATGCTGCAAATGTTTGACAGCCAGTACGAATTGCCTGTAAGAAAATGCATGCCACACTTGGCATTTACTAGACTTTACAGAGTGAAAAATGACATATCAAAGTAAAAAAAAATGTATATTGCAGTATATAATATACTGTATATTACCAAAGCATTAGCGGTTTAGGTAATTTTTGTGACAAGTCTCGTTCTTGTGCACCCGATCTCGTGCAAAGTTGCTTGATACATCATTATCTGATGGAACTTTTTATAAATTCCTTCCAGGATTGAGAAAATAGTCATCTGGAGGTGTCTGGAATCTTATCTATCTTTTTGGAAAGAAAGCAGCTTCACTGTGCTTGCCTGCTAGAGATATCCCATCCCGCCTCAATGTTTTTTACTTTTTTATCAACTGTCATCCCCAGAGCCTGTTTTATGTGCAGGGTCCGAGTCGGACTTGACTAAAAAAAAAAGTCCATAATGTGTCAGTTTATATTTAGTCGTCCTGAAATTTCACCCAAATTTTTGTGAGGAGTGTCTCTGTATCCTCCCCTTGCGTCCTTGTCTGTGTGACCTTTTTTTTAAACAGCATCTCACTCTTCTGTTTCCAAGCTGCCCGTTAGCTGCGTGAAGGTATTCCTCTCCTCCACGTCCTTTCTATCATCCTCCTCTTCTTTCTCATTGGTCAGCTCCCATACCCCCGCCCCCGGTTATTCTGCTCAGGCATAACTGCGTGTGCGTGTGTGTGTGAGAGAGAGATTCAAGGGGCCTCATGCTGCCTTTGAAAGGATTAAGTTGCAAAAGAGATCACCAAAGTCAACCATGGACCCAACAAGCTGCTACTTTTTTGATGTGCATGCAGCTGCTGCTCCTCCTCCTTTTCTTAAATGGTTTTTTTCTCCATTTTTATAATGTGGGAAGCACATTATTAATTTGCTCACCTGTAATTGCTGTTTGTGTGCGCGTTGTGTTTTAGGTTATTGACCCGGTAGCCCCCAGATACACGGCTCTGTCCAGCTCCTACGTGGTTCCCGTTTCCGTCCCGGAAGCGACAGAGGAGATGAAGGAAGTGGCCAAACACCCCAAGGTTGGTAGTTTTTACTCAACGGGAAACCGATGCGACCGGATATCTGGTAGCAGCCTCCTGGATGGATAAGAATCAGCCATAAATTGTTACATGAGGGGTCGGTAGAGACGTGCATCAAGTATCGCAAGACTAGCAGCCGTTTTGACACTACGGGCTTCCGGCAAAAGGGTCTGTCACGTGTACTCTGTATCTTAGCAATACTAAAGATGAGAATGACTCTAAATAGCATTAGCAGCACTCTAGCTAGTCACTGGGAAACACTTTCAGCAAAACTTATGTACGTTATGTACTAGATCAGGGGTCTCAAACTTGCGGCCTGCGGGCCATTTGCAGCCTGCGAGACGATATTTTGCGGCATGGCACTTTTTACAGTGTTGTGTGCAGAGCTGACAAACCTACCAATCACGGTGGAGTATATGGCTCTCAGTGGCGTGACATCGACCGGGCTTGATGAAGAGTGAAAACACTATTTGCGTTTGAAAAAATTAAATAAAGGACTTTTGAGAAGATTGGATTAAAAAAAATAATAATTTCAATTGCGTGCATGTGCGCCAAGGTTGGGGCCCAGCTTCAGCCGCCTCCAGCGGCCCCAAGGTAAGTTGAGTTTGAGACCCCTGTGCTAGATGTATTGTGTAAAAACTAATAGAGCAGTAACTTCAAATTAGACGCACAAAATAAATACAGACCCACCATGCACCAGTACGAGCCTGGACTTTGTTTTTCAGAGAGGTTGTGTACCACAAACATGCTCATTAGCACTCGGTAAGTCAGCGACGCGTACCTTTTATGCATTCCCTCGTAGTATCAGCACTTGGCAGCAAATACTCGGTGAAAGAAAAAGTCATCTGCAGCGCGGGAGTTAAACGCTAGATGGCGGGACAAGTCGCCGCTCGCAACAAACAACTTAACATGGAAAAAGATATTTTAATTAAGTTTTGAGGTTTTTTTTTTTTGTCTATCATTGCGCCGGAGCGTTTCCCGCGGCCCGGTGGTTTTGGGGAGCCCTGCCTTCCAGCATGCTTGGGAATATAATACACGTTTGAAAACGATTGTATTCCACAAGATTCATGACTACATCAAAAAATCTAACAGAATTGTATCATCCATCCATCCATCCATTTTCCTCCGCTTATCCGGGTCCGGGTCGCGGGGGCGGCAGCTTCAGTAGGGAAGTCCAGACTTCCCGGTCTCCGGCGACCTCTTCCAGCTCCATCGGGAGGACACCAAGGCGTTCCCAGACCAGCTGTGAGACATAGTCCCTCCAGCGTGTCCTAGGTTTTCCCTGGTGCCTTCTCCCGACCGGGCGTGCCCGAAACACCTCACCAGGGAGGCGCCCGGGAGGCATCCGGACTAGATGCCCGAGCCACCTCAACTGGTTCCTCTCGATGTGAAGGAGCAGCGGCTCTACTCTGAGCTCCTCCCGGATGGCCGAGCTCGTCACCCTATCTCTTAGAGTGAGTCCAGCCACCCTACGAAGGAAACTCATTTCCGCCGCTTGTATCCGCGATCTCATTCTTTCGGTCATGATCCATAACTCATGACCATAGGTGAGGGTGGGAACGTAGATGGATCGGGAAACAAAGAGCTTTGCCTTCCGGCTCAGCTCTCTCTTCACCACGACGGTCCGGTACAGCGACCGCATTACTGCAGATGCTGCACCGATCCGTCCGTCGATCTCACGCTCCAACCTTCCCTCACTCGTGAACAAGAACCCGAGATACTTGAAGTCCTCCACCTGAGGCAAGACCTCACTCCCAACCCGGAGGGTACAGTCCACCCGTTGTAGAATTGTATCATATCATATTGAATGTTGCTGTTTTTAAAATATGCCGTTCTTAAATCATATCTTAACCCGTACATCTAGATGCGTATCGAGTGGTCTACTGCAAAAATATTTACATCCCTAACACGCACACACACATGGTGCGCATCTATGCACGCACGCACACACACACTTGTTGAGTCCCCTTTCGGTCTCCACGTAGAATGCCGAGGTGGGCATCAGGCAGATTTGGTACGGCCCCCGAGTCCTAGTGGAAGGAGCGGACGCCCAGACGTTCTCAGAGGGCGAGGTGGTCACCTTCATCAACTGGGGCAACCTCATCATCACCAAGATCAACAAGTAAGCACCATCTCTGTCTTAAGATTATTCTGGGGCTAAGCGCAGCATTTCCTCCTGCACCACCTGGGAGTTAATAATGGACTCTATTTTATCTATACAGTTATCTCTTATTTTTGTGATATACTGGTTCCACACCTGACCATAGGTGAATTTCTGCTTTTTTTTTTTCACTGAAATTGAATATTTTTGTAGTTAGGCATGGAAAACATGTTTTTTTTTTCCTCCTCCCCTCAGAGCGGCCGACGGCAAGGTTCTGTCCATGGAGGCTCGCCTGGACCTGGACAACAAGGACTACAAGAAGACCACCAAGATCACCTGGTTGGCGGAATCGAGCAGCGCCCCCCTGCTGCCCACCGTCTGCATCAACTACCAGCCGCTCATCACCAAGGCGGTCATCACCAAGGACGACAACTTTAAAGACTACATCAACAAGGAGAGCAAGGTGTGTCCCGCGTCTCGTCTCGGGCGGACGTGGTGGGCGCTTGACATCTTTGTTTGCACTCAGATAGAGGAGAAGATGCTGGGCGACCCCTGTCTCAAGGACCTGAAGAAAGGCGACATCGTTCAGCTGCAGAGGCGGGGCTTCTACATCTGCGACCAAATTTACGAGCCAGTGAGGTACGCCTTTGAGGATGTGGTGAGACGCCATCGTGTTCATCCAATCACATCTATTTGACTTTCCTCCGCAGTCCCCACAGCTGTAAGGAGAGTCCGTGTGTCCTGATCTACATTCCCGACGGCCACACCAAGGAGATGCCCACTGCTGGGTCCAAAGACAAAGACAAGGACAAGAGCAAGAGCCAAGCACCAGCCAAACCAGTGAGCTGCTTCTTCCTGTCAGGAACCTTCACTATCTTCTACACTTCTGATGTTGCGGCCTCACCTTTTCTTGTTAGCCGGTACCCGCCGCCAAAGTCACCCTAGCCTCCCTGCCGGCGCCCACCATTCCCTCCTCACCAGGCGACGTCTTCTCCAGCATCGTCGCTCAGGGCGACGCTGTCCGCCAACTGAAGACGGCCAAAGCGCCCAAAGAGGACGTGGACAAGGCGGTCCAGAAGCTTCTCTTTCTGAAGGTGCAGCTTCTACCAAATCCTTAGGGCGGGGTACTCATACTTAGACCTGACCACCTGTCAGACTGGGGGTGGGATGAGACTCTGCAGGTTTTCTCTCCATCCACTCACTAAGGCAGGTGGTGTGAAAGATCAACACCACCTCCAGTTTGAGGGAAGCATCTCATCAATTCAAATCACCTGAAGGAGAAACTGGTTAGAGAGAAACACAGTGCAGTGCCTCGGCCCTCCATGGCACCAGTTTGACACCCCTGCACTAGACCATCAGTCATATTGTGCTGGGCACGTTTACTTGTCTAGTCACTTCCATTCTGCTGCATTGCTGCTATTTTTCTGACTTAGTGGATTATTTCTGGTCTGACTGGGAGTTGTTCTGATTTATTTTCTTCAATGGTGCTGCTGCTGTTAATCACTTGCAAGAGGATTTATTAATTAAATTAATTAAATGACATGTTCTATTCGGCTGTAGTACTGCAACTTCCTTGACTTTGTGGAGTGTTTTCAGTCTTGTTTGGAATACTTTTTGATGATTTTTGTCCAAGGTTGTCGCCGTTAATTTACTTGCAGGAGGTGCAATCCCATTAATTAAATAGCACATTTAATTCTGCTGTATTACTGCAGTGTCCATAACTTTGTGGGCTATTTCCTGTCTTATTCTTAGGCTTTCTGATTTTATTTTGAACAAGGTTGCTGCCATAAATACTTGCACGACAAGAAATCACATAAATGACAAGTTGCATTCTGCTGTTATTGCAAATTCCCTGACTCTGTGGACTACTTCAAGTCTTTATGACCTAATTAATTTTGATTTGCTGCTGCTGTTATCTGCAAAAAGAGCAATTAATGAAATGACAGGTTGTGTTCTAGCAGTTTCCCTGACTGGAGACTGTTTACAGTCTTATTTGGAGTACATTTTTATTTGCTGAAGGTTGACGTCGATAATTCTGTGCAAAAAGAGCAATCACATTAATTCACTGACATGTTCTATTCTGCTGTGTTACTGCAATTTCCAGGACTTTGTGGACTATTTCCAGTCTTGTTTGATTTACTTTGCTCAAGTTTGCTGCTGTTGATTATCCACAAAAGGAGTGATTGTATTAGTAGTTAGTTCGTGAAGGCACGGATTTTGACTGTGTAGTGTTGTCCCAACCTGATTTCACTTACTGGAAATGCCTTTTCTTCTTTTTCTCTCCTTTTTATTTGTGAATTGCAACCACTCGAGTGTATGCACTAAAACGCTTAATTAATTCTCTCGTTCTTTTTTTTTCCCTCTTTTTCTTTAGGCTCAGTTTAAGGAGCAGACAGGTCTGGACTACAAGGCAGGTATGGCTCCGCCCACCTCCATCCCGGTTTCGGCTGCCCAGTCTGGAGACTCCGCCCCTTGCCCATACACGCGTGTTGCTCAGCAGGGCGAGCTGGTCAGGAAACTGAAGGCAGAGCCGGCGTCAAAGGTAACCAACCGGAAGGATTTGTGCCTTGGCCATTTCCACGCCGCACCCTTGCTGTGTCGTAGTTCTGAGTCCGCTTTGAACTGTCGTGTCCTCATCTGTGGCGTCAAGTCCGTCTTTCATGCTCTTCCTACGGCGCTCACTAGTTCCCCCTCTAACCACCGTCCCCCGCCATCATTCGCATGCCTTCAGCGTTCAGTACCCGCCGCTACAAGCTTATGTGTTGATGGTACCAGGACCAGATAGACGCGGCCGTCAAGCAACTCCTGGCACTCAAGGCAGAGTTTAAAAAGATGACGGGTCAGGATTACAAACCTGGGATGGTCCAGTCTGCTTGCCCTGCTCCTTCCGCTGTGACTTCCTCCTCTTGCTCTTCCTCCTCTTCTTCTCCTGCCGCGTCCGGCTTGTACGAGCGCGTCGCACAACAGGGAGAAGTTGTGAGGAAACTGAAGTCGCAAAAATCCCCAAAGGTATAAAAATGTCGGCAGAATGAGAACAAATGTAAATACATTCACAGACTGTTCAAATCCAGTCTTTTGGTGCAGCTGCAAGCACAGCATCGTCATACCGACTTGGACCCGAAGCATCTTAAGCATCCATTTGCCTCACGTCTTTTTTCCTTGCCAGGATCAAGTTGAAGCGGCGGTGAATCAGCTGCTTACCCTGAAGGCCTAGTTCAAACAGGCCACCGGCAAGGACTACAAACCCGGAGCTGTGCCTCCAGCTCAGAAAGCCTCTGCTCCGGTCCAGAGTGCCAACGTCTCTGCCGCCGGTCTCTTTGACAAGGTGGCTGAGCAGGGAGAAGTGGTCAGGAAACTGAAGGCCGAAAAGGCCCCTAAGGTGAGAATGCAAGAGCTAACGTCCAGACTTAGACCCAGGTCTTTGGTTTTGATCCCTAACAAAGAACCAAAACCTTGCTAGAATTTTTCAGAGTCAAGGGTATTGAAAGAATGAAGCACGGTTTGAGTAAGGATCCACTTTCTGCAGTTCAAGTGGACTTAAACACTTCTTTCCGCTTCCAGGACCAGGTGGATGAAGCAGTGAAGACCTTGCTGGACCTGAAGAACAAGTACAAAACGCTGACCGGGCAGGATTACAAACCAGTGGCGGCCGCCGGAGGCGAGGACAAGAACCGCAAGGAGAGGGAGAACAAGTCGGAGAAGCAGGGAGGAGGTGGATCAGGAGGAGGAGCAAAGAAGGGGAAAGGAGACAAGGCCAGTCAGGGCAAGGATCCCTCCGGAGGAGCTGGAGGCGCAGGGGATGGTCAGGGACCCAAGAAGCAAACGCGGTGAGACTACTTGCTTGATAGAAACTTGTGAAAACCAAGTGCTGTACTTTGCTGCTCCGTATCAGTCAAAGGTTTAGATGCACTTCCCATCCTCCTGACTGAGTTTGTTTGTAGTGTACAAACTTTTAACTGGTTTCTATGGAGTACTGAGAAGCAAAAACAAGACACATCTGCAATTTGAGGGTTTAACCATAGTTAAACATGGCTCCAAATGATTACAGTGATGTGGCGGT
Source organism: Oostethus manadensis (assembly GCA_024372805.1). Taxonomy (NCBI): domain Eukaryota; kingdom Metazoa; phylum Chordata; class Actinopteri; order Syngnathiformes; family Syngnathidae; genus Oostethus; species Oostethus manadensis. The sequence goes on along the minus strand of QODF01000189.1, from coordinate 823,219 downwards.
ACCAGAACTTTCACTTTATTGTGAGGTCAGACCTCCCTCCATCTAGAGGGAGCAGGGGTTTTGTGGCAGGAGTCATTTAACATTCAAGACATTTGTCAGATATGCAGAGCAGCTGTCATCTGTCAGGTCAGTAAGTGCAGCTGCCCTTTTTTGGGAGGTCCCAAAACCCCCAAAACAAAGGGAAATGTCCCTTGTTTTTATCTTTGTGTCCCATTCCTTCTTCACCACTGTTGTATTGTGTAATGTAACACCCTCCATGCATTTATTCTTTGATTAACTTGTCATCTTCATTTCAGGTTGGGTCTGGAAGCTAAGAAAGAGGAGAACCTGGCAGACTGGTACTCCCAGGTGAGTCACCCGACACACGCACCCCTTAGATCACCACCATAGTCCTTAGATCAGCAAAAGTATGTCATTTTAATAACATAACATTGATTTTGAAAAGCAAACAACTAATAAAGGTGAAATTTTTGGCAAATTACGAGGAGGAATTAATAGTTTAAAATTAATAGTAAAATAAAATTATTTAATACATTAATAGTTACGAGAAGAGAAAATGTTCAAGAAGAAAGGAAAAATTGTTGGAAAGCATAAACAGTTTTAGGAAAAGACAAAATATGAGAAGAAAAAAATTAATTCTAAAAAGGAAAAGTTTTGGAAAATTAGGTTGTCGAAAAGGTTGCATTATGGGAATTATGGGAAACAATATGGGGAGTCATAATATTACGAAAAGAAAATTTGCAAGTATCTGGAAAAAGTTGAAATGTTTTGGAAAATTAACGGGAGCAACAGCAAAAATTTGAAAAAAGCAAGAGACTGAAATTGGTACCAATACTAATACTACTACTACTACTAATAATAATAATATTATTACAAAGCTGAGCTTTTTGAACGTTTTGGAACACTCCAGTTTCTCTGGAGGAACAACCTACATTTTTTTCCCCAGAAAACATCTTGAAGACCTTTAGGGAAGATAAACAAAAGTTGAATTCGTTGGAAGGTGTGTGTCCCATTGCAGAAGAAGAACATGATAGCAACATTAAACATGGTGGTGGTAGTGTGATGGTCTGGGGCTGTTTTGCTGCTTCCGCACCTGGAAGACTTGCTGTGAAATAAATGGAAGCATGAATTCTGCTCTCCACCAAAACATCCTGTAGGAGAATGTCTGGCCATCTGTTGGTGACCACAAGCTGAAACCAACTCAAGTTCTGGAGCAGGAGGATGATCCAAAACACACCAGCAGGTCCACCTCTGAACAGCTGAAGAAAAACCAAATGAAGACTTTGGAGTCTGACCTGAATCCTATTGAGATGCTTTGGCATGACCTTAAAGAGGAGCTTTATTCTGGAAAAGCCTCCATGGTGGCTGAATGACAACAATTCTGCAAAATTCCTCAAGAGACTCATTGCAAGTTATAATAAACGCTGGATTGCAGTTGTTTCTGCTAAGGGCGGCCCAAACACTTAATAGCTTTCGGCTAAAACGTAGCTTTGCTTTTTGTGTTCAGTTGTTGACTAATATTTACACTTCCAAGCCCCGGGAGCGCTGCTAACGTGAGCGTATTGGTCCCGGTGCAGGTGATCACCAAAGCAGAGATGATTGAGTACTACGACGTGAGCGGCTGCTACGTCCTGCGGCCCTGGTCCTTCGCCATCTGGGAGGCCATTAAAGAATTCTTTGACCGGGAGATCAAGAAGCTGGGCGTGGAGAACTGCTACTTCCCCATGTTTGTCTCTCAGGCTGCCCTGGAGAAAGAGAAGACCCACATTGCAGACTTTGCTCCAGAGGTAAACGCAACACAAGGATAACTACTTCGGTTGTATGCAGTACATGAATGAAGTCATGAATTGTACTGTCCTGCTTTCCAGGTCGCCTGGGTAACCCGATCAGGGAAGACCGAGCTGGCAGAGCCCATTGCTGTTCGACCCACCAGTGAGACGGGTCAGACCATGTACTTTTTCGCCATGAATACATCCACACACCCGCCAACGTTTGTCGTACTTGCCACACATTTTTCACCCCTGAGTGCGCTCGTACGCGCCGCTGCCCTGCAGGTACACATGCGGACGCTGTCGTTTACAATTCCAGTTCAGTCTCTGAAGCCTGCTTGTGTACACCGGCTCGCTCCTCCCCCTGCAAACCCTCGCGTGGCGTACACCTCCAAATAGAACGGAACTTCTTGCTGCTGCGACGCGGGCATTAAAGGCTGTGATTGGTCAACTTTTTTGACATTATCTCTCACGCACATACAACACTCGGGTTGGTTTCAGCTACAGTTACACTCCTCGTCTCTCTTCGAATTACCATTGTACACTCACAAGGAATGATAAGCAGGGGTGTCCAAAGTGCATGCCAGGGGCCGTTTGGAGTGTCCAAATTTGCGTGCGAGGGCCACATAGTGCCAAATGAAAGGATGCAACTTTGCCACGTTGGTATTTGATGAAGCCGCACATGAAGATATGATCAGTAGGTGAACATTTAAAAAAAAAAAAAAAGTGCCTTTCATCTTTGTCAAGCGAAAAAGCCCATTTACTTCACTCTTTGCTTTTTTTCCCACATTTTTGCATTGTTAATTTTCTAAATATTTTATTCGTCAGTTTTCATACATTTTCTTCCCATTGTATTGTTTCATTCCCATAATGCCATCAATTATTTTCCAAAAATGTATTTTGTTTGGTTTCTTTTAATTGTAACTTTTTCAACTCTGTGCTACAAGAATGACATTCTTTGTCCTCATTACGAGTTCAAAATATGACTTTTTGTCTCAACTTTATTTTTGCTGTTTTTAAAAAATTTCCAAATATTTCAACTTTCATCTTGTACATTTTTTTCTATTATTTTATTCCCACAATATTTATTTTATTCTTGTAACACATCTTTTTCAGCAACCCAATGTTTTTTAATTACAAATGTAGTTTTTTTTGTCATAATATTACGTCATATTATGTTTCTTCAATATTTCCAACTTTGTGCTCCTAAAATGATATTACAACATTATTTTTTTTTTTT
>QODF01000189.1:779749-817280 GCA_024372805.1 Oostethus manadensis | reverse complement strand
GCACGCACACACACACTTGTTGAGTCCCCTTTCGGTCTCCACGTAGAATGCCGAGGTGGGCATCAGGCAGATTTGGTACGGACCCCGAGTCCTAGTGGAAGGAGCGGACGCCCAGACGTTCTCAGAGGGCGAGGTGGTCACCTTCATCAACTGGGGCAACCTCATCATCACCAAGATCAACAAGTAAGCACCATCTCTGTCTTAAGATTATTCTGGGGCGAAGCGCAGCATTTCCTCCTGCACCACCTGGGAGTTAATAATGGACTCTATTTTATCTATACAGTTATCTCTTATTTTTGTGATATACTGGTTCCACACCTGACCATAGGTGAATTTCTGCTTTTTTTTTTTTTTTTTACTCAGAAATTGAATATTTTTGTAGTTAGGCATGGAAAACATGTTTGTTTGTTTTTTTCTCCTCCCCTCAGAGCAGCCGACGCCAAGGTTCTGTCCATGGAGGCTCGCCTGGACCTGGACAACAAGGACTACAAGAAGACCACCAAGATCACCTGGTTGGCGGAATCGAGCAGCGCCCCCCTGCTGCCCACCGTCTGCATCAACTACCAGCCGCTCATCACCAAGGCGGTCATCACGAAGGACGACAACTTTAAAGACTACATCAACAAGGAGAGCAAGGTGTGTCCCGCGTCTCGTCTCGGGCGGACGTGGTGGGCGCTTGACATCTTTGTTTGCACTCAGATAGAGGAGAAGATGCTGGGCGACCCCTGTCTCAAGGACCTGAAGAAAGGCGACATCGTTCAGCTGCAGAGGCGGGGCTTCTACATCTGCGACCAAATTTACGAGCCAGTGAGGTACGCCTTTGAGGATGTGATGAGACGCCATCGTGTTCATCCAATCACATCTATTTGACTTTCCTCCGCAGTCCCCACAGCTGTAAGGAGAGTCCGTGTGTCCTGATCTACATTCCCGACGGCCACACCAAGGAGATGCCCACTGCTGGGTCCAAAGACAAAGACAAAGACAAGGACAGGAGCAAGAGCCAAGCACCAGCCAAACCAGTGAGCTGCTTCTTCCTGTCAGGAACCTTCACTATCTTCTACACTTCTGATGTTGCGGCCTCACCTTTTCTTGTTAGCCGGTACCCGCCGCCAAAGTCACCCCAGCCTCCCTGCCGGCGCCCACCATGCCCTCCTCACCAGGCGACGTCTTCTCCAGCATCGTCGCTCAGGGCGACGCTGTCCGCCAACTGAAGACGGCCAAAGCGCCCAAAGAGGACGTGGACAAGGCGGTCCAGAAGCTTCTCTTTCTGAAGGTGCAGCTTCTACCAAATCCTTAGGGCGGGGTACTCATACTTAGACCTGACCACCTGTCAGACTGGGGGTGGGATGAGACTCTGCAGGTTTTCTCTCCATCCACTCACTAAGGCAGGTGGTGTGAAAGATCAACACCACCTCCAGTTTGAGGGAAGCATCTCATCAATTCAAATCACCTGAAGGAGAAACTGGTTAGAGAGAAACACAGTGCAGTGCCTCGGCCCTCCATGGCACCAGTTTGACACCCCTGCACTAGACCATCAGTCATATTGTGCTGGGCACGTTTACTTGTCTAGTCACTTCCATTCTGCTGCATTGCTGCTATTTTTCTGACTTAGTGGATTATTTCTGGTCTGACTGGGAGTTGTTCTGATTTATTTTCTTCAATGGTGCTGCTGCTGTTAATCACTTGCAAGAGGATTTATTAATTAAATTAATTAAATGACATGTTCTATTCGGCTGTAGTACTGCAACTTCCTTGACTTTGTGGAGTGTTTTCAGTCTTGTTTGGAATACTTTTTGATGATTTTTGTCCAAGGTTGTCGCCGTTAATTTACTTGCAGGAGGTGCAATCCCATTAATTAAATAGCACATTTAATTCTGCTGTATTACTGCAGTGTCCATAACTTTGTGGGCTATTTCCTGTCTTATTCTTAGGCTTTCTGATTTTATTTTGAACAAGGTTGCTGCCATAAATACTTGCACGACAAGAAATCACATAAATGACAAGTTGCATTCTGCTGTTATTGCAAATTCCCTGACTCTGTGGACTACTTCAAGTCTTTATGACCTAATTAATTTTGATTTGCTGCTGCTGTTATCTGCAAAAAGAGCAATTAATGAAATGACAGGTTGTGTTCTAGCAGTTTCCCTGACTGGAGACTGTTTACAGTCTTATTTGGAGTACATTTTTATTTGCTGAAGGTTGACGTCGATAATTCTGTGCAAAAAGAGCAATCACATTAATTCACTGACATGTTCTATTCTGCTGTGTTACTGCAATTTCCAGGACTTTGGACTATTTCCAGTCTTGTTTGATTTACTTTGCTCAAGTTTGCTGCTGTTAATTATCCACAAAAGGAGTGATTGTATTAGTAGTTAGTTCGTGAAGGCACGGATTTTGACTGTGTAGTGTTGTCCCAACCTGATTTCACTTACTGGAAATGCCTTTTCTTTTTTTTCTCTCCTTTTGAATTGTGAATTGCAACCACTCGAGTGTATGCACTAAAACGCTTAATTAATTCTCTCGTTCTTTTTTTTTCCCTCTTTTTCTTTAGGCTCAGTTTAAGGAGCAGACAGGTCTGGACTACAAGGCAGGTATGGCTCCGCCCACCTCCATCCCGGTTTCGGCTGCCCAGTCTGGAGACTCCGCCCCTTGCCCATACACGCGTGTTGCTCAGCAGGGCGAGCTGGTCAGGAAACTGAAGGCAGAGCCGGCGTCAAAGGTAACCAACCGGAAGGATTTGTGCCTTGGCCATTTCCACGCCGCACCCTTGCTGTGTCGTAGTTCTGAGTCCGCTTTGAACTGTCGTGTCCTCATCTGTGGCGTCAAGTCCGTCTTTCATGCTCTTCCTACGGCGCTCACTAGTTCCCCCTCTAACCACCGTCCCCCGCCATCATTCGCATGCCTTCAGCGTTCAGTACCCGCCGCTACAAGCTTATGTGTTGATGGTACCAGGACCAGATAGACGCGGCCGTCAAGCAACTCCTGGCACTCAAGGCAGAGTTTAAAAAGATGACGGGTCAGGATTACAAACCTGGGATGGTCCAGTCTGCTTGCCCTGCTCCTTCCGCTGTGACTTCCTCCTCTTGCTCTTCCTCCTCTTCTTCTCCTGCCGCGTCCGGCTTGTACGAGCGCGTCGCACAACAGGGAGAAGTTGTGAGGAAACTGAAGTCGCAAAAATCCCCAAAGGTATAAAAATGTCGGCAGAATGAGAACAAATGTAAATACATTCACAGACTGTTCAAATCCAGTCTTTTGGTGCAGCTGCAAGCACAGCATCGTCATACCGACTTGGACCCGAAGCATCTTAAGCATCCATTTGCCTCACGTCTTTTTTCCTTGCCAGGATCAAGTTGAAGCGGCGGTGAATCAGCTGCTTACCCTGAAGGCCTAGTTCAAACAGGCCACCGGCAAGGACTACAAACCCGGAGCTGTGCCTCCAGCTCAGAAAGCCTCTGCTCCGGTCCAGAGTGCCAACGTCTCTGCCGCCGGTCTCTTTGACAAGGTGGCTGAGCAGGGAGAAGTGGTCAGGAAACTGAAGGCCGAAAAGGCCCCTAAGGTGAGAATGCAAGAGCTAACGTCCAGACTTAGACCCAGGTCTTTGGTTTTGATCCCTAACAAAGAACCAAAACCTTGCTAGAATTTTTCAGAGTCAAGGGTATTGAAAGAATGAAGCACGGTTTGAGTAAGGATCCACTTTCTGCAGTTCAAGTGGACTTAAACACTTTTTCCTCTTCCAGGACCAGGTGGATGAAGCAGTGAAGACCTTGCTGGACCTGAAAAACAAGTACAAAACGCTGACCGGGCAGGATTACAAACCAGTGGCGGCTGCCGGAGGCGAGGACAAGAACCGCAAGGAGAGGGAGAACAAGTCGGAGAAGCAGGGAGGAGGTGGCTCAGGAGGAGGAGCAAAGAAGGGGAAAGGAGACAAGGCCAGTCAGGGCAAGGATCCCTCCGGAGGAGCTGGAGGCGCAGGGGATGGTCAGGGACCCAAGAAGCAAACGCGGTGAGACTACTTGCTTGATAGAAACTTGTGAAAACCAAGTGCTGTACTTTGCTGCTCCGTATCAGTCAAAGGTTTAGATGCACTTCCCATCCTCCTGACTGAGTTTGTTTGTAGTGTACAAACTTTTAACTGGTTTCTATGGAGTACTGAGAAGCAAAAACAAGACACATCTGCAATTTGAGGGTTTAACCATAGTTAAACATGGCTCCAAATGATTACAGTGATGTGGCGGTACCAGAACTTTCACTTTATTGTGAGGTCAGACCTCCCTCCATCTAGAGGGAGCAGGGGTTTTGTGGCAGGAGTCATTTAACATTCAAGACATTTGTCAGATATGCAGAGCAGCTGTCATCTTTCAGGTCAGTAAGTGCAGCTGCCCTTTTTTGGGTGGTCCTAAAACCCCCAAAACAAAGGGAAATGTCCCTTGTTTTTATCTTTGTGTCCCATTCCTTCTTCACCACTGTTGTATTGTGTAATGTAACACCCTCCATGCATTTATTCTTTGATTAACTTGTCTTCTTCATTTCAGGTTGGGTCTGGAAGCTAAGAAAGAGGAGAACCTGGCAGACTGGTACTCCCAGGTGAGTCACCCGACACACGCACCCCTTAGATCACCACCATAGTCCTTAGATCAGCAAAAGTATGTCATTTTATTAACATAACATTGATTTTGAAAAGCAAACAACTAATAAAGGTGAAATTTTTGGCAAATTACGAGGAGGAATTAATAGTTTAAAATTAATAGTAAAATAAAATTATTTAATACATTAATAGTTACGAGAAGAGAAAATGTTCAAGAAGAAAGGAAAAATTGTTGGAAAGCATAAACAGTTTTAGGAAAAGACAAAATATGAGAAGAAAAAAATTAATTCTAAAAAGGAAAAGTTTTGGAAAATTAGGTTGTCGAAAAGGTTGCATTATGGGAATTATGGGAAACAATATGGGGAGTCATAATATTACGAAAAGAAAATTTGCAAGTATCTGGAAAAAGTTGAAATGTTTTGGAAAATTAACGGGAGCAACAGCAAAAATTTGAAAAAAGCAAGAGACTGAAATTGGTACCAATACTAATACTACTACTACTACTAATAATAATAATATTATTACAAAGCTGAGCTTTTTGAACGTTTTGGAACACTCCAGTTTCTCTGGAGGAACAACCTACATTTTTTTCCCCAGAAAACATCTTGAAGACCTTTAGGGAAGATAAACAAAAGTTGAATTCGTTGGAAGGTGTGTGTCCCATTGCAGAAGAAGAACATGATAGCAACATTAAACATGGTGGTGGTAGTGTGATGGTCTGGGGCTGTTTTGCTGCTTCCGCACCTGGAAGACTTGCTGTGAAATAAATGGAAGCATGAATTCTGCTCTCCACCAAAACATCCTGTAGGAGAATGTCTGGCCATCTGTTGGTGACCACAAGCTGAAACCAACTCAAGTTCTGGAGCAGGACAATGATCCAAAACACATTAGCAGGTCCACCTCTGAACAGCTGAAGAAAAACCAAATGAAGACTTTGGAGTCTGACCTGAATCCTATTGAGATGCTTTGGCATGACCTTAAAGAGGAGCTTTATTCTGGAAAAGCCTCCATGGTGGCTGAATGACAACAATTCTGCAAAATTCCTCAAGAGACTCATTGCAAGTTATAATAAACGCTGGATTGCAGTTGTTTCTGCTAAGGGCGGCCCAAACACTTAATAGCTTTCGGCTAAAACGTAGCTTTGCTTTTTGTGTTCAGTTGTTGACTAATATTTACACTTCCAAGCCCCGGGAGCGCTGCTAACGTGAGCGTATTGGTCCCGGTGCAGGTGATCACCAAAGCAGAGATGATTGAGTACTACGACGTGAGCGGCTGCTACGTCCTGCGGCCCTGGTCCTTCGCCATCTGGGAGGCCATTAAAGAATTCTTTGACCGGGAGATCAAGAAGCTGGGCGTGGAGAACTGCTACTTCCCCATGTTTGTCTCTCAGGCTGCCCTGGAGAAAGAGAAGACCCACATTGCAGACTTTGCTCCAGAGGTAAACGCAACACAAGGATAACTACTTTGGTTGTATGCAGTACATGAATGAAGTCATGAATTGTACTGTCCTGCTTTCCAGGTCGCCTGGGTAACCCGATCAGGGAAGACCGAGCTGGCAGAGCCCATTGCTGTTCGACCCACCAGTGAGACGGGTCAGACCATGTACTTTTTACGTTTGTCGTACTTGCCACACATTTTTCACCCCTGAGTGCGCTCGTACGCGCCGCTGCCCTGCAGGTACACATGCGGACGCTTTTGTTTACAATTCCAGTTCAGTCTCTGAAGCCTGCTTGTGTACACCGGCTCGCTCCTCCCCCTGCAAACCCTCGCGTGGCGTACACCTCCAAATAGAACGGAACTTCTTGCTGCTGCGACGCGGGCATTAAAGGCTGTGATTGGTCAACTTTTTTGACATTATCTCTCACGCACATACAACACTCGGGTTGGTTTCAGCTACAGTTACACTCCTCGTCTCTCTTCGAATTACCATTGTACACTCACAAGGAATGATAAGCAGGGGTGTCCAAAGTGCATGCCAGGGGCCGTTTGGAGTGTCCAAATTTGCGTGCGAGGGCCACATAGTGCCAAATGAAAGGATCCAACTTTGCCACGTTGGTATTTGATGAAGCCGCACATGAAGATATGATCAGTAGGTGAACATTTCAAAAAAAAAAAAAGTGCCTTTCATCTTTGTCAAGCGAAAAAGCCCTTTTACTTCACTCTTTGCTTTTTTTCCCACATTTTTGCATTGTTAATTTTCTAAATATTTTATTCGTCAGTTTTCATACATTTTCTTCCCATTGTATTATTTCATTCCCATAATGCCATCAATTATTTTCCAAAAATGTATTTTGTTTGGTTTCTTTTAATTGTAACTTTTTCAACTCTGTGCTACAAGAATGACATTATTTGTCCTCATTACGAGTTCAAAATATGACTTTTTGTCTCAACAGTTTGACTTTATTTTTGCTGTTTTTAAAAAATTTCCAAATATTTCAACTTTCATCTTGTACATTTTTTTCTATTTTATTCCCACAATATTTATTTTATTCTTGTAACACATCTTTTTCAGCAACCCAATGTTTTTTAATTACAAATGTAGTTTTTTTTGTCATAATATTACGTCATATTATGTTTCTTCAATATTTCCAACTTTGTGCTCCTAAAATGATATTACAACATTATTTTTTTTTTTTTGAATGTGCCACGGGCCAATTAAAACAGACGCTAATGGCCCCCAGGCTGCACTTTGGACACCCTTGCTGTAGCCAAACCTTTTAGGTTTGCTTCCTCACAGTCGCTACTTATGACTTTTCTGTCATTAGAATTCCTAGTTATTCAGGAGTACACGTGTACGCTAGCCCTCTTGTCCTTCTTTTGCCGTTTTTATTTATTGTGCCTTTTCTAGTCGTTACTTTTTTCTGCTGTGTGATTGGCTAAAATGGCCTGATCTTTAGGGGTTTTGTAGGCACCTGCTGATGTTTTAGTGTTTTGTAAGAATGCCGGGGTCTCGTGTGATTTCAGTCATGTACCCGGCCTATGCCAAATGGGTGCAGTCCCACAGAGACCTGCCAATCAAACTCAACCAGTGGTGTAACGTGGTGGTGAGTGTCGACCCGTTCCACCATCCAACTTAGCCTGAAGTTAGCCCGAAGTCTTAACCTGCCTTCCTCGCCCCCCGTCCAGAGATGGGAGTTCAAGCACCCCCAGCCCTTCCTGAGGACACGAGAGTTCCTGTGGCAGGAGGGACACACGGCCTTCGCTACCAAAGAGGAGGCAGCAGAGGAGGTAACCATGGAAACTTGGCAATGAAAATGATGGCAGCGCCGTCAAAAAAGGGTTTGCCCCCTTCCTGAAACATTTATTATTAAGGGAGAAAAAAATCTAAACCTACATGGCACTGTGTGGAAAAAGTGATTAAGAGGTCACAAAAGACCCCACAACAACATTCAAATAACTCACTTGCCACAGTTAAGATCAGAGTTCATGACGTCACCATAGGAAAGACGCTGGGCAAAAACAGCCTGCATGGCAGAGTTCCAAGACCAAAACCAAAACATTGAGCCTCCTCTCATCTCAATTATTCCAGAAAACATTCCCAAGACCTTTGGGGAAAATACTCTGTGCTCTGACGAGACAGAAATTGAACTTTTTGTACGGTGTGTATCCCTTTAAATCTGGCGCATTGCTGAAAAAGACCATCATAGCAACAGTAAACCATGTTGGTGGTAGTGTGGTGGTCTGGGGCTGTTCATTCATGTAGAAAGTGTATTTTGTGTTAAGTTGTCTGTGACTAGCATCTAAACCTGATGTGTGACAAACATGCAAACAAATAAGAAATCCGGAACTCTCCGACCAAACTTGATGTGTTCTCCGCGCTCGCTTGCAGGTTCTCCAGATCCTGGACCTGTATGCCAGAGTGTACGAGGAGCTGATGGCCATCCCCGTGGTGAAGGGAAGGAAGACTGAGAAGGAGAAGTTTGCCGGAGGAGATTACACCACCACCGTGGAGGCCTACATCTCTGCCAGCGGCCGAGCCATCCAGGTACCGCCTCCTGTTTGCTGCTCCTCCATCTAAACTAGACTGTCTTCCCATGCTAACTCCTGCGTGATGCTACTGCGACAGGGAGCAACTTCCCACCATCTGGGCCAGAACTTCTCCAAGATGTTTGAGATCATGTTTGAGGACCCCAAGAAGCCCGGCGAGAAGCAGCTGGCCTTCCAGAACTCCTGGGGCCTCACCACCAGGACCATCGGTGTTCTCACCATGGTGCATGGAGACAACATGGGGCTGGTCCTTCCGCCCAGAGTGGCCTGCCTGCAGGTATCCGCCCTACACCCAGTCAACGATGTGACGAATGCTCAGCTCCTGTTCTGTCTCCTTGCATGTTGCCAGGTCGTCGTCATTCCATGCGGCGTTACGGCGACTCTGCCAGAGCAGGACAAGGAGGCGCTGATGAAGCAGTGCGCCAAATACGTCAACAGGCTGCAGGCTGCTAACATCAGAGTGAAGACAGACCTCAGAGACAACTACTCTCCAGGATGGAAGTTCAACCACTGGGAGCTCAAGGTCCGAATTTCACTCTAAAGGCAAACAAACGGCGATTATGAAAAGTAACATAGTCTTTGTGCGCAGGGCGTCCCCATCCGTCTGGAAGTGGGCCCCAAGGACCTGCACCAGCGTCAGTGTGTCGCCGTGAGGAGAGACACGGGCGAGAAGATGACCATTCCGGACGCCGAGGTGGAGAAGAAGCTGACCGCCATCTTGGAGGACATTCAGAGCTTCCTGTTCAAGAAGTGAGCTGTCATGTTGCTAACTCGCGTCGACGCCACGTGCTGTTAGCAGTTGTCGCTTTGCTTGCACACAACAAACAGATCAAGGGTGCCCAAAGCGCGGCCTGCGGCACATTCAAAAATATAATTTAACAGGCAAACGGCAGCAAAAATGGAAAAATCAGCAGGCGTTTTACAAGAATAAAGTCAAAATATTCTGAGAAAAAAATCAGTCTAAGGCCGGGTACGGCTCGCGAGCCAGATGTGGCTCCTTTGATGACCACATGTGGCTCTAAACACCATAACGTTTATTTATATTATTCAATTGTTTTCTTAAAATATACGCATGTAACATATCTTGCTTTAAAACAGCGGTGTTCAAAGTGCGGCCCGAGGGATTTATTGGCTCGCGGCGCAATCTAAAAATACAATTGAACAAAAAGCTTTAAGGAAACGGCAAGAATGGAAGAATCAGCAGTAATTTTAATTCATTTTTGCAAAATTAGGTTGCAGAAAATATTATGAGTCATAATATTACAGGAACAAATTCATAATTACGAGTAAAGTTGGAAAATAAATAAAAAACAGCAGAAATTGGAAAAAATTGCTGTAGTTTTACGAGTAAAGGTCAGAATATTAAGAGAAAAAAGTCGCAATTTTACGAGAATAAACCTGTATTGTTATGACAGAAAACAATGTCATTTTAGTAGCATAGAGTTCTTTTTTTTTTTTTTTAATGTCATTATATTGTGAGAAGCAAACAAAACAATATAAAGCTGTAATTTTTGGAATATTAGGTTGGGGGGAAATTTATATGGGAATAAAGTTACAATATTGTGTGAATAAAGTCATGATATTACTATTAAATATATGATTTTGGTTGTATAACGTATGGCTTTTTCTGGCTGACATTTTCAAGTAAAACATGACAGGAATCACAGTGTCAAAAATAACATTCCGGCACTTTAATCCATCCAATTCAGATGCGAATGACTAATTATTCAAGTCATGACTTGCTTACAAATGCACACTTTCAGTTGTAATCGCTGTTAAAGAATAGGATACGGCTCTCACAGATATACATTTGAACATACGTGACCTGCTTGGCTCTCTTAGCCCAAAAGGTTCCCGAAGAAGGAAAATAATAGCATTTTACTGCTAGAGTTGAATATTACAAAAACAAAACAAATACTTTTGGAAGACTAGGTTATATTATGCCAATAAAGCCAAAATATCACGTGAATAACAATATTTTTATAGTAATGATTAAGAGACGCACATTCGCAAGAAGGGAGCTGAAATAGTTGAAATGAAAAAGTAAAAGAAATAAAGGTTGAAATAAATAAAAAAAATAATAATAATAATAAAGCAGATGTGATTTTACGAGAATTTAGCCAAAAATAGTAAAAGTTGTACTCAAGTGAGGGGAAAAAGTTGCGTTTTTTTAAAATAAAACTAATGTTATGAAGGAAAAACATAAGTATATGGCGTATAATTTAAATATTAAAGAAACTTAATGTAACATAATGAGAAACAAAACATAAATTTTGGAAAATTGAGCTGGTGAAAAATTGCATAGTCTCTTTTTTTTTAACCATGTGACTAAAAGTTAGGACACCCCTGAGCGTGTCTGTGTGTGTGTGGTTTTTTTTAATTCCCAGAGCGTCACATGACCTGCACAGTCACATGGTGGTTGCAGACACGATGGAACAATTCCAGAAGGACTTGGACTCTGGCAAGGTGAGGACTGTCCGGCCAAGCGCACGCCCTCGCCTCCCGCTTTGTGGTGACACTTTTGTCCTTTCCTAGATCGTCCAGATCCCCTTCTGTGGAAGCATCGAGTGCGAGGACTGGATCAAGAAAACCACCGCCAAGTACGCGCACCCCTGCAACACCATAGTCCTTGTTTTTGTTTGGGTTTTTTTAGTGCTTGATAGTTTGCTTTTCTTGCATCAGGGACCAGGACCTGGAGCCCGGCGCGCCATCCATGGGAGCAAAGAGCTTGTGTATCCCCTTCTCCCCCCTGAAGACTCTGCAGCCGGGTCAGATGTGTGTGAGCGGCAAAGAGCCGGCGCAGTACTACACCATGTTTGGACGTAGCTACTAAGGACGTCTGCTGGAGCGTCATTGCTATAGCAAAGGGCTTCCCCCCCCTCTCCTGTCATCTTTTTGTATCCTGTGGGCGGGGCTTTCAATAGCGCTGTGTACTCTGTTTTTTTGTTTTTAAAGAAAACACCTCATCATGGGATGAGGAAGTGAGAGAAAGCATTTAACCTCAGCTGTGTGTGAGAATTGAGCTGGCTAAAAAATGAATATTGATGAGTATTTGAAGTCTGCCTGACTAAAGCAATTTTCCTTCTATTGTTTTGCATCTCCCCAGTCAAAGGAGGCACGTCGCGTTTAGGGACAAAGTGCTCTTTAGCTACCAGGAGTTTCTCTCAGGTACTCCGACATGAAGTTGGGATATTTCTCATCCACCACCCTCCCGCATCAGACCGCCGTGGCTGGCGCTTCCATTCACACCCCGCTTACCCGTAGCCGCCATAATGATGTACATCTGCCGTCTGACCGTGTTTGGTTCGTTAGCCAGCCAGCCCACCGGGGGCCGTGTAAACACAACTTGTCTTTAATAAAGTTATTTCCGTGGCAATACGTGTGGCTTTACTTCTAAGCTGTCATTTCTTACTCCAAGTGTCCTATGTGATTAGTTTTGAGACTCGATTTGCGGTCATTAAGCTTAATTTGTGCCTTTTCACTGTTTCAGAGGGCCTTAACTTGACTTGGCCTGGGATTTCTCTTGAAGTATGAATGTGGTGGTTGCCCTAAAACGGCGAGGAAAGCCCCGTGAAATCCCAATCGGCGACGTAATAGCGATGGGTCGTTCGTGAATGATTGTTCGTTTTAAACGAATCTTCAACGTGACTCCGGATGAATGAATCACCTCGGGGAGTGATTCGTTCAGTCGCGCATGCGCATTTGCGTAACATCCTATCTGTTCTGTAGTGGAATCAGTTCACCCGTTTTAGAGTCTTCGGGTTTGAGTCGTTTGTTCATCACGCGACAGCCTCATAAGCCTAACCCATGCTGCATGAGCGGGAAGGAGAATTGATTAGTTCATTTTGACCCATCTTTTAATACAAATATATCAATCTGAATAGGAAAACAATTATACAGTAAAAATGAACACTTCTATAGAATAATGTATGATTATTGAGGCTATGGTTTGCTTACTGATGGACTAAGACCAAAAACTAACAAATAGGCAACTTAATATTTCATTTATGTCAGTTTTTTTATATAAAAAACACCACATATTCTCAAGAAACAAAATTACAATGTCACAAATGAGGAAAATGCGTTTTCCACATCTTTTGATAGTTGTATGATCATTTCTAATATGATCGTGCGTATAACAGAGTTTTACTTTAGTATCTGACCGCGGTACTGATCGGAAAAGTGGTCACGTGGCAAAAGAACCAATGACTCAAACCCGAAGACTCGAGAGATAAACTAATCAATTCTCTTTCCGTCTCATGCAGCATAGATTATTCCTATGGGGCTGTCATGTGATGAACGAATGTGAGTAGATGTGATAGGGAATAAACATGTTGCATTTTAATCATATTTTGCTAAAATTAACAAAATGAACGAAATGACTCCAAAAAAAGATTCGTTCTTTTTACTGAACGGGACTCAAAGATCCGAGTCGGTAAAACGATCCGAACTTCCCATCATCCATCCATCCATTTTCCTCCGCTTATCCGGGTCCGGTTCGCGGGGGCAGCAGTTTCAGTAGGGACCAGACTTCCCGGTCTCCGGCGACCTCTTCCAGCTCCACCGGGAGGACACCAAGGTGTTCCCAGTACTACCCAGTACTCACTACTACATAACGGGTGATATTGTTTTACACGGCAGCAGACTTGAAGAGTAGGTTGTTCCACTGCGCGAGACTGGACAGTCATTGGATAAATGCTGGGCTTTGTCCCGCCCATCGGACTCTCAGCGTCCGAGGGGCGGTGGGCTTGCCCGGACGGACGCGCGGCTTCTGCGTGATGATTGGATGATCTGTCTGAGGCGGACTCTCGTTTTGATTGACAGTGAAATGGGCGAATCAGCGACCTTGAAGTATAACGCTTTTCTAACTTCTACCTTCCGTTGTTCTGAACTGATCCGGAGACTTTTTGACTATATCGATTGTTAAAAATGAATAGGAACGGAAGGTAAAAGTCACATATATATATATATATATATAAATGAACTCATTTATGATGTTGGCGGGAAAAAAAGATTTCCCTTGTTTGAATCTTAATATAAACAATATATACATTTGTGTTTTTTAATTTTTCGGCTGTTGGTGGGAAAAGCGTGGACTCTAGAAGGCGTTCAAGTGTTAATAATAATTCACTTCCTGTCTGCATTTTCAAAGTAAAATGATCAACGTTTACTTTAACGCGGGAAGTACGCGTATTCGCGGCCGGATGTGCTTGAACACGTTTCGATTGCGCCGTTAAGCTTAAACGGCACGCCCGTTGTACCCAGTGTCTGCATTCCAATACATTTTCGCCGCACTCATCTATGGTCGGACTTTAATTGTGGCGCCAGCCTCTGAGGGCGGGGCTAAATGGACTCGACGGACAGGCAACCAATCACACCCGCGCGAGCCGCTCGGAAGGCTGCCGGGTTCCAGACGAGTGTCGCCGATCACCGCCGAGCTCCATATTTAGTAATATGACATCCAGGTACTGACTTGACGTTCGAGGCAAAATGAGTGACAACGTTCTATCGGACGAGTTGGTGGCGGCGGCTTGTAAAGAGGCCGACCCAATAACCAAGGTAGGAAAGTTTGTTTGTCACAGACGTGAACTTTTGTGCGGACGCTGCCGGCCAGACCCCACCGGCTAGCTAACGTTAGCTTACGCTTTGATATTTGGAGACGAAGCGTCACGAATTAGGTAAGAAATGGAACACCTGCGCGATTAACGCTTGAAAGAGCGGAGAATTTGGTGTTTTAGGTGCGGTCAACATGTCGGGGTGCGGCGGCGGAAGCTAATGATGACACGCTTAGCGCTAGCATAGCGCTAGCATAGCGCTAGCATAGCGCTAGCATAGCGCTAGCATAGCGCTAGCATAGCGCTAGCATAGCACTAGCATAGCACTAGCATAGCACTAGCATAGCTTGTTAAAACCCTTTAAACAAGTTGATGCCTTTTGGGCACCAGGTGTATGTACACCTTTACCACCTCTAGACAATTTAAGCCTTTTGCTAAGGAGAGTAGCCGCAATGTAAGGGGTAACTAACAGGTATCACCCTGCAAGTCTCCCTTTGTGTTGGATTCTTGACATTCTTTCAGATTTAGATGTGACAAGAAGGCCATTCTTCTCATTTTCAACTTGGCCCGCAGAGACTAGAAGGAGGCTGAAACAGCTTCTGGGAAACGCACGTGCACCCCGACATCCAAAGTCCAGTTGTTTTGGCGTTTTCCAGCTTCTTTTTACGCTTGAATGACAGAAATGTCACAAAAAGGTGATTATATCTGGAACGGACAGCACACTTCGTAAGGCGTGTGTACCCCAGGGGTGTCCTAACGTTTCCCTTTCCAGGGGGCATAATGGAACCCCCACAGATGCAGGTAAGCCAATGGAAATACTTGTCACATGGGTGCAGCGCAGATGCTGTGCTAGCTAGGGAGAGTAAGCGATCCCTTTGTGAAACTGTCACAGCAATGGTAGTCGCGCAACATTTCAGACTGAGCATTGCTGCCGGCACTCCGGACGCAACATTTCGAAGCAATCGAGTTGCAAAGCAGCCATGGTGGTGGAAGGCGTAGGGTTAGCCTAATCGAAACCCTAAAATTGCGAACCTGTTCTGGGAACTACTTTTCCCTCATTCTGATTTTCATTCCTTTCATTCAGACTTTAATCTTGTTAAAAATAAAATAAAATTAAAAAAAAGAAGGAAAAATCCAAAATAATATTCTAACCTGAGATTTGGAAAACATGGTTGGTAAAGGTGAACTAGGTTTTGTATTTCTGTGTCTCGTAGGACTTCATGATGCAGCAGACGATGCTTCGAGTGAAAGATCCTGTCAAATCCTTGGATTTTTACACCAGAATCCTCGGCATGACGTGAGTACTGGAGGCAGACTCTCTAATGGGACCGCAAGCCTATGACTGACTGGCCGACTGTCTCCCAGGCTGCTGCAGAAGTTTGACTTTCCCTCCATGAAGTTCTCTCTCTTCTTCCTGGGCTACGAGGACAAGAACGAGATCCCTGCTGACGTGAAGGACAGGACGTCCTGGACGTTTTCCCGCAGAGCCACCATCGAACTGACACAGTAAGCGTCCGCCCGTCTTGTCAGAGGAGCAAAATTAGACGCGCTTGCATCAAATGTCAAAAATGTCATGTTTTTACCTAAATGATGTAAAACGCAAATAATAAGGCATTCAGAAGACGCTGTAGTATTCTCACTCATCACTAGGTGTCCACAATACTACAACTATATTTGGTAAAGGTGACTGTAGGGGTGTTATTTCTTGTCTAGAGGACTTTAGTTTAATGTAAAAAAAAAAAACCTATTTAAGAAAATGTAAACAGGTTTCTATGCCGAATTTGTCTTTTCTCTCACTGTGTCTACTATACAGGCTGATGGTAATTGAAGGTAACTGTAGGGGTGTTATTTCTTTTTCAGAGGACTCTAATATAATGTAAAACTCCCATATTTAGGATAATGTTAACAGGTTTCTATGCCTAATGTGTCTTATTTTCTCTTACTGTGTCTACTACTGTATATTGGGTAATGGGTTTTTAAGGTAACTATAGGTGTGTCATTTCATGTCTAGAGGTCTCTAATAATGTTAAACCCCCCTATTTAGGAGATTGTAAACAGGTTTTTATGCCTAATATCTCTTATTTTCTCTCACTGTGTCTACTATACAGGCTAATAGGAATTGAAGGTAACTATAGGGGTGTTATTTCTTGTCTGGAGGTCTCTAGTTATGTTACAAAGCGTATTTTGAAGGTTGCAAACAGGCTTTCTATGCTCTAACTACAAAAACAATCAATCAATAAATAAGGAATCCTACTTTGAGGACAGTCTGGAACCAATTAACCATAAAAAAGAAGGGATTACCGTACCGCAGTACCTCCATTTTTGTTCATTTGATCCAAAATGTTTGACGAAAACCAAAATGCATGAAACCCAAGGCAACTTTTATACATAGGAAATAACATTTATGCAAAGAATCCGCTCCAGACACCCAAAAATATGAACAAAAAATGAATTTTCTTTTTATGCAGTAAAACAATGTAAATTAGTTCTAAATGAAAATTAGATGGGCGTTATTGTTGATCCTGTCTGTCCTGTATGGAATTCCAAAGTGTTTCTCAGCTTTGTTGTCAAATTGCTGCCACTGGCAACTCTCTTTGGCCCTATACCAGGTTATTTACCAGTCGCGCTTAAAGAATGCAGTGAGTCAGCAATGTTGAGTAAGGTGCTTTGTTTGGGCTCGTGATTTCGGGTTCATGGCAAACGGATTAGTTCTTGCAATATGTACGAAAAGCAAGGCTAAACAAGTAAATAAAACAATTAAAAAAAACACAGGCCGCAAGTACGTGGCCCTGTGTTTCTTTTTTCCTCTTTTCCACAGAAATTCCATAAAATGGCCAATTGACCATCGCAACATTTGGTAGTAATTGTTATCGCAATGTCTGATACTCTGTCGTTGAGTAAACAAACCCCGTATGAGGAAATAGCGTTTGACAGCAGGGAAACTTTTCTACCGCTACTAAGTGGAGTTTTCCTCCCCGCCTTTCCAGCAACTGGGGGTCCGAGTCGGATGACAGCCAGTCGTACCACAACGGAAACTCGGATCCACGCGGCTTTGGTAAGGAGCTTCCGTCTATGACGACGGAGTGGCGCTCATTCGAAAGAGTTTCCCCCCTCTCATTTCAAGGAATAATGCACTTTTTGGGGAATTTTGTCATCCACGAAGGGTGGGGTAGGCGTGTCCCATTACGGGCTTTCTTAGCTGCCTCTTTTGAGTTGTTTATCTTTTAATATTTAGAACACACAGAAAAGAAAAACGTGTGTTCATGTCTCGCGTAAGGATTGTCCATCCATCCATCCATTTTCCACCGCTTATCCGGGTCCGGGTCGCGGGGGCAGCAGCTTCAGTAGGGAAGTCCAGACTTCCCGGTCCCCAGCGACCTCTTCCAGCTCCATCGGGAGGACACCAAGGCGTTCCCAGGCCAGCTGTGAGACATAGTCCCTCCAGCGTGTCCTAGGTCTTCCCGGGGGCCTTCTCCCGACTGGGCATGCCCGAAACACCTCACCAGGGAGGCGCCCGGGAGGCATCCGGACTAGATGCCCGAGCCACCTCAACTGGCTCCTCTCGATGTGAAGGAGCAGCGGCTCTACTCTGAGCTCCTCCCGGATGGCCGAGCTCCTCACCCTATCTCTTAGGGTGAGTCCAGCCACCCTACGAAGGAAACTCATTTCCGCCGCTTGTATCCGCGATCTCATTCTTTCGGTCATGACCCATAACTCATGACCATAGGTGAGGGTGGGAACGTAGATCGATCGGTAAACAGAGAGCTTTGCCTTCCGGCTCAGCTCTCTCTTCACCACGACGGTCCGGTACAGCGACCGCATTACTGCAGATGCTGCACCGATCCGTCTGTCGATCTCACGCTCCAACCTTCCCTCACTCGTGAACAAGAACCCGAGATACTTGAACTCCTCCACCTGAGGCAAGACCTCACTCCCAACCCGGAGGGTACAGTCCACCCGTTTCCGACTGAGAACCATGGCCTCGGATTTGGAGGTGCTGAGTCTCATCCCAGAAGCTTCACACTCAGCTGCAAACCGCTCCAGTAAACGCTGAAGGTCACAGCCTGATGAGGCCATAAGGACCACATCGTCTGCAAATAGCAGAGACGAGATCCTAAGGTCACCAAGCTGGACTCCCTCAACACCTTGACTGCGCCTAGAAATTCTGTCCATGAAGATTATGAACAGAATCGGTGACAAAGGGCAGCCTTGGCGGAGGCCAACGTTCACCGGAAACAAGCTCGACTTACTGCTGGCAATGCGAACCAGGCTCCTGCTTCGATTGTACAAGGACCGAATGGCACGTAGAAGCGGACCATCAATCCCGTACTCCCGGAGCACCCCCCACAGGACACCACGAGGGACACGGTCGAATGCCTTTTCCAGGTCTACAAAGCACATGTAGACTGGTTGGGCAAACTCCCACATACCCTCGAGTACCCTTGCAAGGGTGTAGAGCTGGTCCAGTGTTCCGCGACCGGGACGAAAACCACATTGCAGCTCCTCTAACCGAGGTTCGACTAACGGTCGTACCCTTCTCTCCAGCACCCTGGAGTAGACTTTCCCAGGAAGGCTGAGGAGTGTGATCCCCCTATAGTTGGAACACACCCTCCGGTCACCCTTTTTAAAAATGGGGACCACCACCCCGGTCTGCCAGTCCAGAGGTACTGTTCCTGACTTCCATGCAATGTTGTAGAGGCGTGTCAACCAACACAGTCCTCCAACATCCAGAGCCTTGAGAAATTCTGAGCGGAACTCGTCTACCCCCGGAGCCTTGCCACTGGGGAGTGATTTGACTACCCCAATTACCTCAGCCACGGTGATAGAACTGTCCACGTACGTATCCTCAGACTCTGCTTCCTCTATGGAAGGCATGTCAGTGGGATTGAGAAGGGCCTCGAAGTATTCCTTCCACCGACCAACTATATCCACAGTCGTGGTCAGCAAGCCCCCGTCCGCACTGTAAACAGTGTGAACTGGGGGCTGCTTCCCCTTTCTGAGGTGTCGGACGGTTTGCCAGAACCTCTTCGAGGCCGACCGAAAGTCGTGCTCCATAGCCTCACCGAACTCCTCCCACACCCGAGTTTTTGCCTCGACCACCGCCGAAGCCGCGTGCCGCTTGGCCTGCCGGTACCTGTCAGCTGCTTCGGGAGTCCCGCAAGCCATCCATGCTCGATAGGACTCCTTTTTCAGCTTGACGGCAGCCCTAACCCCCGGTGTCCACCATCGGGTTCGGGGCTTGCCACCACGACTGGCACCGACCACCTTGCGGCCGCAACCACAACTGGCTGCCTCAGCAATAGAGGCACGGAATACGGCCCATTCGGACTCAATATCCCGGTCCTCCCTCGAGATGCAGGCGAAGCTCTGCCGGAGATGAGAGTTGAAGACTCGACGAACGGGAGATTCTGCCAGACGTTCCCAGCACACCCTCACTACGCGTTTGGGTCTGCCAGGTCTGTCCGGCATCCTTCCCCGCCATCTAATCCAACTCATCACCAGGTGGTGGTCAGTTGACAGCTCAGCCCCTCTCTTCACCCGCGTGTCCAGAACATACGGACGCAGGTCTGATGATACGACCACAAAGTCGATCATAGACCTGCGACCTAGGGTGTCCTGGTGCCAAGTGCACTTATGGACATCCTTATGTTCGAACATGGTGTTCGTTATGGACAAACTGTAATTCGCACAGAAGTCCAGCAACAACACACCGCACGGGTTCAGGTCAGGGAGGCCGTTCCTCCCAACCACGCCCCTCCAAGTCACACTGTCATTGCCCACATGGGCGTTGAAGTCTCCCAGTAGAACTATGGAGTCACCAGCTGGGGTGCTCTCCAGCACCCCTCTGATAGACTCCAAGAAGGCTGGGTACTCTGAACTGCCGTTCGGCGCATACGCACAAACCACAGTCAGGACCCTTTCCCCAGCCCTAAGGCGTAGGGAAGTGACCCTCTCGTTTACTGGGGATGACTCCAACACAGAGGCACCAAGCCGGGGGGCTAACAATAAGCCCACACCAGCTCGCCGCCTCTCCCCAGCGGCAACTCCAGAGAAGAACAAGGTCCAGCCCCTCTCAAGGAGTTTGGTTCCAGAGCCTAAACTGTGGGTTGAGGTGAGTCCGACTATATCTAGTCGGAATCTCTCCGCCTCTTCCACAAGCTCGGGCTCCTTCCCCACCAGAGAAGTGACATTCCATGTCCCAAGAACCAGATTTGGTCGCCGAAGCCCAGGTCGCCCGGACACCCGCCCTCGACCACTGCCCAAATCACACAGCACCGGACCCTTATGCTTGCCCCTGCAGGTGGTGGGTCTGCGGGGGGGAGTTCCCGTGCGGCTTCTTCGGGCTAGGCCCGGCCAGGTCCCACGGGTGAAGACCTGACCACCAGGCGCTCGCCTGCGAGCCCCTCCCCCAGGCCTGGCTCCAGGGTGAGGCCCCGGTATCCCACGTCCGGGCGAGGTGCGGTCACTCCTCATGTTTCTCTTCATATGGGTCTTCTGAATCACTCTTAGTCTGGCTCGTCACCTAGAACCTGTTTGCCTTGGGAGACCCTACCAGGGGCATAAAGCCCCAGACAACATAGCTCCTAGGATCACTCGGGCACTCAAACCCCTCCACCGCGGTAAGGTGGTGATTCACGGAGGGGTAAGGGGGTAAGGGGTAATTCGTAAGGATTGTGGATGATCAAAATCCCCCCCCCCAAAAAGTGGATTTTTCCTTCAAGGTGGAGAGACGCTAATTCGCCTGCATCGCTTTTGACAGGACACATCGGAATCGCCGTTCCCGACGTCAACAAAGCGTGCAAACTGTTTGAAGAGCAAGACGTCACGTTTGTCAAGAAGCCAGACCATGGTGAGAACACAAACTCTTAATTATTATGCATTCATATATTATTAATTATAATAATTATTTTAATTATTAGTAGGTAGGTACAGCACACACATACTGTATGTGCGACCATACGTCTTAATACTACAGAAAGCAAGCTTTAGAGTAGTCAGTGTACAGCTCGTAGAGCAGTACGGTGGTGGTATTGTGCATGAGTGCGATGAGGAACGATGGATTCCAACATGTGCCTAGGCAGTGTGAAGCACAGAAGGCCCCCCCCCCCCTCCTTTCGTCTTGATTTTAAGGAATCATAACCACATGCAGCATATCATACATTGTCTTCCTGAGAGGGACAGCACACACACTTAGTTCTTGGCGACCTAAAACGTCAATAGCAACTCAGGCAGTGCTGGCCCTGCAGGGCATCCTGCAGAGGGACACAACAACACTAGTAGCTTTTTCTGGAGATATTTGTGTCTGGCACGATGGTGGTGGCGCGCATGAGTGCTGCGGGCTCTGGGGAGCTATGGTTCATAGAAAAGATGGATTCCAATGTGTACTGGGACATTGTGAAGGACAGCATGATCACACCCTTCTTTTGTTTTTAGTTAACTGAGTCATAACCTCACGCAGCGTGTCATGCACTGTCTTCCTGACAGAGACAGCACACACACTTAGTTCTTGGCGACCTAAAACGTCAATAGCAACTCAGGCAGTGCTGGCCCTGCAGGGCATCCTCGAGCCGCTTATCATCCACCAGCTCCACTGGTGATGTCTTCATGGAGGAGTGGAAGCGCATCCCAGCACCCAGCTGTGCTACAAAAGCTGTACGCTGGTTACTCTAAAGTAAACACAAATGTAGTTTGTGTACAATACAAGATGGAATCAAATGCTTGCTGTATTTCTGCATGATTATCTCTTTGCTGTTGTTTTTCTGTCAGGTAAAATGAAAGGTTTGGCCTTCATTCAGGACCCGGACGGGTACTGGATCGAGATCCTAAGTCCCAACAACATGATTTCCATCACCAGCTAAACGGGAAGGCGAGCTAGAGCAGAACTTTGCGCGTTAGAGGGTGTGCTGTCCTGCGGCGCGGAGAAACAAACGCACGACTCCAGCAGGAGCCGCGCCAACACAGGACAGCGGACGAGCGAGGAGATTGGAAACGTTAGCTTTTGTCCTCGTAGCGACCGCCTTTAATTGATGGGGTGACTGGTGTTGCGTAAGCTGTGTAATAAATATGAAATGTCATGTGTCGTTGCATCTTTTCTTATGAATAAAATCATTATTTTACATTTTAGACCAGGCCTGTGCGGCAAATTATTCATTAGTAAATGTACTAGTTGTTGGGGGTGCGCAATTATCGATGCCACAGTTTTATTTTGAAAGCGTTATACCGGATGTGCCTGTTGCCTCCACATCCGGTTCCCCACTCGTGTCGGCCCCATGCGGTGATTAAGATGTCTGTCAGTTTGGACCCATCACCGCGAGTCTCCAAGACTTGGATCGCCGTCAGAAGACTCGACAGAAACGGTCAGTGAGTTTCTTTTCAACTTTGACGGCTTTACGGCCGTCGTAAAGTCGGCTAATTGGCCAGGCGGCTGTGCTGCGTGCGCGTGCCGGTATCCATGGCAACTGAAGAGCTGAAACGTCGTGATTTTTACACCTACCACGTAGATTTACACTACAAACCTGACATTGTCTTCTTCCTGTGTGGGGTTTGAAAGTCTTTTTCGAGTCCTAGCTTATCAGGGAAGCTTTTCTCCTCGCCCAGCAGCTGCGTTTGACAATCAAGTGCTCCTGTCGTTGGCAAACGTTGGACTCGAGCCGATACCAACTACTGCCGATACCGTTCACCGGAAACGTTTCCTTGAATGATTTTGTGAAGGATGTTTGGCAAACCACGAACAATATAAATAAAATATTAAATTCACACTCTTATGTTTTTACATGCTATTATTTGAGCAAAGATAATGCAAAATAACTTCAATGAAAGCAACTTCTTTACTAGCATTTTTTTTTTTGCCATTTTCTTAGGTAGACACTATTATGGTAGGTGTTAGCATGTTAGCGTTGATGCCATGCCAACATGGGCATGCTAGCATTTCCTTGCGACACTTAGCGCTATCATGCTAGGCATTAGCCTGCCACTGTTAGCGGGCCAATATTAACATACTTACATTTATTGCCATTTCCTGAAGTAGACATTATTATGCTAGGTGTGAGCATGCTAGTGTGCTATTATTTGAGGGAAAATTATGTAAATTAACTTAAATGAAAGCACCTTCTTTACTGGCATTTTTGCCATTTTCTTAGACACAATTATGCTAAGTGTTAGCATTGATGGCACGCTAACGGGAGCATACTAGCATTTTTTTTTGCTATTTTCATCAATGTGAACTGAAGCTGACACTTAGCGCTATCATGCTAGGCATTAGCCTGCCACTGTTAGCATGCCAATATTAACATACTTGCATTTATTGCCGTTTCCTGAAGTAGACATTATTATGCTAGGTGTGAGCATGTTAACACTGCTGGCATGCTAACACTAGCATTTTTTTTGTAATTTTCAATTCAATAATTATACTAACAATTGTAGCATTTTCAGAGGTAGGCAATTATAGAACTACACTTACTAAGTGCTATTATGCTAGGTGCTAGCATGCTAGTGTGCTATTATTTGAGGGAAAATAATGTAAATTAACTTCAATGAAAGCACCTTCTTTACTGGCATTTTTTGCCATTTTCTTAGACACAATTCTGCTAAGTGTTAGCATGTTAGCATTGATGGCACGCTAACGTGAGCATACTAGCATTTTTTGTGATTTTCATCAACATGAACTGAAGCAGACACTTAGCGCTATCATGCTAGGCGTTAGCTCGCTAATGTTAGCATGCTAACATAAACACGCTAACATTTTTAGGAATTACGTTTTTTAACAATGACAAATTTTATTGTCTAATTGCAACAGCAGTATTTCGCGTCTTCATATTTTTGCAACTTTTTCACATAACACGACTTTACTTGGGCTACATCATGACCTTCTCGTAATGTTGCTTTATCTGCGCAACATGATTACTTTTATCTCGTAAAGTTTTTACCAAAATCGTTATATTCCTTTCATGATGATGATGACGAGTGCGATGCTGTGTGTGTTGCAGACGACAGAGTTGTGGCTCTGCGTGAGGTGTACATCCCTCGGGTGGCCGACATGTCCGCCATCGCGCAGGTGGGCCGCACGTTGCTTACGCGGTTGTCACGGCAACGCGATGGGGGCCGAGCGCATGGTGACCCAAAGCTTTGTCGGCTGTCTTTTTTCTTTCAGATCATTGCCGCTTCCTTTGGCCTCAGCTGCTCAGACGTCATTTTCAAGGTACGGCCGCCACAGAGCAAGAATTTGGTCTTGTGTTGCGTTTTCATACAAGACGCTCGCTTGTGTGTTCAGATCAGGAACCAACGTGGGAGTCTGATCCCGCTGAACAGCTCCATCCCTGCAAACAGCAAGCACACGTACGCCTTCATTTGTTTACCCCATTATTTGTACGCGCCCAATCTTTTATTAGGTTTTGGTTTTGCCCGACTAGCATGCTAACAATGAAATACTAGCATTTTTTGCAAGTTTTGTGGGTAGACACACACTGTATACAGACATTATCATGTTAGGTGTTAGCGCTAATGTTAGCATAGCAGCATTTTTTGCAACTTTCGTGGGAAGACACATACTGTATATAAACACTTACCACTATCACGTTGTTATTGTGGTGTTACCATGCTACTGTTACCCATTTCATAGGTAGACACATATACAAACACGTAACAGTTATGCTAAGTGTTAGCATGCTAACATTAACGTGTTAACATTGCTAGCATGCAAACATTAGCATACTTACTTTTTTTGCTATTTTCTTAGGTAGCCACTATTATGCTAGATGTTAGCATTGCCGGCATGCTAACATGAGCATACTAGCATTTTTTGTAATTTTAATGAACATGAACTGAAGCAGACACTTAGCGTTATCATGCTAGGTGTTAGCCTGCTAATGTTAGCACGTTATTGTGTATTATTATCATAATTATACTAACATTTTTAGCATTTTCAGAGGTAGGCACTTATACAAATACTAAGCACTTTTATGCTAGGTGATAGGATAGCATTATTAGCATTATTTAAGTCATTGAAAACCTTCTATGGTTTTCCTTGTCAATGACTCTAATTATCCCCAGCGGACCCACCACCAGCAGGGACAAGCATAAGGGTCCGGTGTTATGTGATTTGGGCACTGGTCGAGGGCGGGTGTCCAGGCGACCTGGTCTTCGGTTCCATGTCCCAAGAACCAAATCTGGTTCTTGGGACATGGAATGTCACTTCTCTGGTGGGGAAGGAGCCCGAGCTTGTGGAAGAAGCAGAGACATTCTGACTAGATCTAGTCGGACTCACCTCAACCCACGGTTTGGGCTCTGGAACCAAATTCCTTGAGAGAGGCTGGACCTTGTTCCACTCTGGAGTTGCTGCAGGGGAGAGGCGACGAGCTCGGGTCGACGTTTTAATAGCCCCCCGGCTTGGTGCCTTTATGCCGGAGTCATCCCCGGTGAACGAGAGGGTTATTTCCGAACGGCAGTTCGGAGTACCAAGCCTTCTTGGAGTCTATCAGAGGGGTTCTGGAGAGCACCCCACCTGGTGACTCCATAGTTCTACTGGGAGACTTTAACGCCCATGTGGGCAATGACAGTGTGACTAACGTGAAACGTGAAACAGTCCCCCCGTCGGCGGGGGCTTGCTGACCTCAACTGAGGATATAGTTGGTCGGTGGAAGGAATACTTCGAGGCCTTCTCAATCCCACTGACATGCCTTCCGTAGAGGAAGCAGAGTCTGAGGACACGTACGTGGACAGTTCTATCACCGTGGCTGAGGTTTTTGGGGTAGTTGAAACACTCCCCACTGGCAAGGCTCCGGGGGTGGAAAAGTTTCCTAAGAAGCAAAGTTCCCTTTGCTTTGTAGACCTGGAAAAGGCATTCGACCGTGTCCCTCGTGGTGTCCTGTGGAGGGTGCTCCGGGACTACGGGATTGATGACCCGCTTCTACGTGCCATTCGGTTCTTGTACAATCGAAGCAGGAGCCTGGTTGGCATTGCCAGCAGTAAGTCCAGCTTGTTTCCGGTGAACGTTGGCCTCCGCCAAGGCTGCCCTTTGTCACCGATTCTGTTCATAATCTTCATGGACAGAATTTCTAGGCGCAGTCAAGGTGTTGAGGGAGTCCAGNTGTGTACGAGCGGGGGCTGCAGCACAGTGGGGGGCAAGGAGGCGTGTTTGTGCTTTTGATTGTAACCCTTAGATCTGGAAAACAATTTGATCTAGGACACCTTTTACGAACCGTCTTCGCCGTAAGATGTGGCATTGTTGACATTAAAACCTTTGGAAGATCTGTGTTTCCACTACAGTGGAATGTTGGCTTTTGCACGCCTTGGTTTTCATAGGATTCCTTTTGTGATGGAAAATGATGGTTAGAAATATGTCCCGGTTTTTGTACGCTCTCTTGCTTGTCCCAGACAAAGCATCCGCACATCGGTGACTGGATCTCTGCGAAGAATGGATTCTAGCTTCGTTTAGAGTCGGGACAATATAGACAGATTCTGGCCAGGGAATCCTTTAAGCAACATTATGTGTGTGGTTAGGGTGAGGAGCCGGCCATCCGGGAGGAGCTCAGAGTAGAGCCGCTGCTCCTTCACATCGAGAGGAGCCAGTTGAGGTGGCTCGGGCATCTAGTCCGGATGCCTCCCGGGCGCCTCCCTGGTGAGGTGTCCTCCCAGTGGAGCTGGAAGAGGTCTCCGGAGACCAGGAAGTCTGGACTTCCCTACTGAGACTGCTGCCCCAGCGACCTGGACCCGGATAAGCGGAAGAAAAAGGAATGGAATGACTCTAATTGTGTAGATAAAATAAATGTAGGACTAATATTTATGGTTTAAATCACAGCATGGGCATTATATGATGTAAGTATATAAAGTATATACAAGTGTGTGTTCATACAGTATTTAAATATTTTGGTATTTATTCAAAATGTTCCGCAGGATAATGAATGTTTATGTAGTAAAAGTATGTCAGGATTAGAATATATTCCCACTCTGTTGTAAATAAGAATATCAACAACATTAATATTTCCATCCTCATGTATAAACCATAATAAAGTAAATGAAATAATCTCCTAAAGTCTCCAAAAGCCACATTAGTTTAATAAAAAAATACACTACCAAAAAGAATCATTCTTATAAAGGACACCTTCTGCCCTCTAGCGGCTGTTGTTGTAACTGCAGGGTAATGATATTAAAACAAACACAGCTGTTCATTATCATACACTAAGCAAAATACAAATAAAATACTAAATAAATATAATAATCAACAAGAATTTTTAATATGTTACCAACACTAATGTTTAGTGAGTGTAATATATAACTAACACCTACATTTAGTGCACAACATACTGTATAGCTAACAATAACATTTAGTGTGTATTATATTTAATCCATCTAACATATTGTATATCTTTCATTAATGTTTAGTACGTATAATACATCAGTTCTTATTTACAGGCCGTATTTGCTCGAGGTAGCCAAGATCTTCCAGCATGGTAGGATATAAATGACACATTTTTAAAAAGATATAAATAAAGATGTTCATGGCTTTTTGGTGTTGTTGCTGTTTGTGATTATTTTGTTTCTAGTGCGTCCGACCCCTAAAAGCATCCCCATGACGGTGATCAACAAGAGCATGAAGAGCAGGCTGCACACGCTCGACAAAAGGGTATGTCCTGTTTATTATTCTCTCCATCGTATTTCCATTTCGTATTACACCGTATGGTCACGTCTGATGCGCGAGTGTGTGAGTTCCCCGCAGATTCAAAGACTGGAAGAGCTTCTGCCTCAGATCAAACTCAGACGCAATGAAAAAGTCGGCCAGGTGAACTACCGTTACCACATGAGACTGTTCGGGCGGAACTCACAAAAAACGTACTCATTTCATTTTTCCAACATTTTTTCATGATGTAACTGTACATCATGCTCTCAGGAAATCGAATGTCTGAACCAGAAGTTGATGTTTCTTCATAAGAGAATG
Organism: Oostethus manadensis; assembly: GCA_024372805.1. Taxonomy (NCBI): domain Eukaryota; kingdom Metazoa; phylum Chordata; class Actinopteri; order Syngnathiformes; family Syngnathidae; genus Oostethus; species Oostethus manadensis. Next base: position 789,220 of record QODF01000189.1, on the reverse strand, counting down.
CAGGTGAGTGACAGGAACGAAAGGCTGCTGCTGCTAATGCAGTATTGATTCATGTATTCACAATTTTGTGTTTGTTTTTAAAAATGTTGAGCACAGAACGTGAACAACATACCAGTAACCTCTGACAAGCAGGGAAGGAGTAGGATGAAACCGACTCTGCTTCTTCCTACTCCTTTCCGGAAACACCCTAAGCCTTTTTACCGCAGCCTCGCTCAACCGAACCACCGCTGCTGCATTGCAGGTGGCGGATTCGCACGCGTGGAAAGGTATGCTAACCCGAGCGCCCCTCTGGTAAACCTTCCACCGCGCAGAGGAGTCGGACCAGACTGGATTTCAGGGCTTTGAACTGGTTTTTCTTTGTTTTTTTAGGCTATTTTTAGGGATAATTTAGTCTCATTTGGGCAGGATGGAGCGTAAAGCATCGATGTAGCATTTGGAATAAATTATATATATTTTTAACATGAAATTCTATTCTTTTGACTTTGATCTGAAAATGTAAAAATGAATAAAAAGAGGTGTGTTCAATTGACATTCAATTTGAATTCAAACAATGCCTTGTCCTTCATATTTGTGTGTGAATAACCTGTTTTATTAATGCCAAAAACAAATACATACATTTTAGGAGCGCCATATTGGGGTAATATGTGTCAAAATAATAGTATAACAGATTATGTGTAAATAGAAAAAATAAATATACACCAATAATTAACAGCATACCGGGTTCACTTGTGTCACTTAAAATTCAGTTAAAAATGAATTTGTAAAAAACAAAATAAGTATAATGAGAAGACCCATTCATGTGTCAATGTCTAATGTTAATCAGTGATAATTGCATTACAGATATTTATGGAATGCATTGCCAATGTTTTTATTTTTTATTTTTATGACCTGATTATTTATTTTCAATTGTTTTGAAAATAAATACATTTAAGAATAAATATACATTAAATTTAAAGTGAATAAATTAAAAAGTTAATTTATTTAACAGTCCATTCCTAACTTGTAAAATATGACCTGAAATTATTGCTTATTAAATATATGTTCCATAACCTCATTTCTTATTTGTAGCTTATACAAATTATATATAATATTGATTAATTATAATAATATTATCCATCCATTTTCTTCCGCTTATCCCAGGTCGGGTCGCGGGGGCAGCATCCTAAGCAATGAAGCCCAGAGGTTCCCTCTCCCCGGCCACTTCGTCCAGCTCTTCCCGGCGGACGTCGAGGCGTTCCCAGGCCAGCTGAGAGACATAGTCTCTCCAGCGTGTCCCGGGTCTTCCCCGAGGCCTCCTACCGGTCGGACGTGCCCTGAACATCTCCCCAGGAAGGCGTTCGGGAGGCACCCTAACCAGATGACCGAGCCACCTCATCTGGCTCCTCTCAATGCGGAGGAGCGGCGGTTCTACTCCGAGTCTCTCCCGGATGACAGAGCTTCTCACCCTAACTCTAAGGGAGAGCCCAGCCACCCTGCGGAGAAAACTCATTTCGGCCGCTTGTACCCGCCATCTTGTCATTACCCAAAGCTCATGACCATAGATGAGGGTAGGAACGTAGATCGACCTGTAAATTGAGAACTTTGCCTTTCGGCTCAGCTCTCTTTTCACCACGACAGACCGGTGCAGAGTCCGCATCACTGCAGACGCTGCACCAATCCGCCTTCCATCTCGCGTTCCATCCTTCTCTCACTCGTGAACAAGACCCCGAGGTACTTAAACTCCTCCACTTGAAGCAGGACCTCATCCCTGACCCGGAGATGGCACTCCACCCTTGCCCGGGCGAGAACCATGGACTCGGACTTGGAGGTGCTGATTCTCATCCCAGCCGCTTCACATCCCGCTGCGAACCGATCCAGTGAGAGTTGAAGGTCACTGCTCGAAGCCAACAGGACGACGTCATCTGCAAAAAACAGAGACTCCAAAAAGGGCTGGTGTTCTGAACTGCTGTTTGGCGCATATGCACCAACAACAGTCAGGACCCCAGCCCCCCACCCAATGGCGTAGAGAAACTACCTTCTCGTGCAGGCTTGGAGCCGGGGGGCAACTAGAATTGCCACCCCCTTTCATTGCTGGCAACACCAGAGTTGAATGAAGTCCAGCCCCTCTCGAGAGGACTGATTCCAGAGCCCTTGCTGTGCGTTGAGGTGAGTCCGACTATATCTAGCCGGAATTTCTCCACCTCACGCACCAGCTCAGGCTCCTTCCCCGCCAGAGAGGTGACATTCCACGTACCGACAACTGGCTTCTGTAGCCGAGGATCGGACCACCAAGGCCTCCGCCTCCGGCCGCCACCCAGCTCACTTAGCACCTGACCCCTTTGGCCCCTCCTACGAGTGGTCAGTTCATGGAATGGGGGACCCACGTTAGACGCTCGCCATCTGGCCCCACCTCCAGGCCTGGCTCCAGAGGGGGACCCCGGTGACTCGCATCCGGGCGAGGGAAAACGAAGTCCAATGTTGTTATTCATCATTAGGGTCTTTTGAGCCACTCTCTGTCTGGTCCCTCCCCTAGGACCTGTTTGTCATGGGTGACCCTACCAGGGGCATGACAGCCCCCGACAACTTAGCTCCTAGGATCATTGGGACACACAAACTCCTCCACCACGATAACTAATGATATTATAACTAATTATTATATATAACTAATATAATTAATATTATAGTACTGTAATAAAATATATTATAATGATAATACAATAATGTCATAACTATAATATTCATTTTATGGGATGTGTGTTATTCTTCATACCGTAATGCTGTGCTGTGTGAAATGTGCTACGGTACGTGGAACTCCAACTCCCATCATCCCTTGCGCCAAAGTCAACATGGCGCACGTCTGGCAGACAAAAGGCGAGTCGAGTCTGACAGTGGATTGAAGCCCAAATAGAAACCAGATGAGACATGTATTTAATTATTTTCTGTACAAACTCAGCATTATACGAGTGTTCCGACAACACAGCCCGCATGTTACGACTAACGTCCTCTTGACTGGAAAAAAGAAGGTAAGTCGACTTGTGTTTAAAGGCTCCCATTAGCCCGCTACATTTCCTTGGACCCGCTGGTGGCCGAAACCTCCTTGAAAAAAGTCTTCGCTCCTTTTACGTTTGGGACACCTGCTGAAATACAATCGCCAAAACGGACACCAGCGGTTTCCCTTAATTAATCAAACCTTCCTCTTTAATTCGGCGTGTTTGTAGCTCACGTAGACGTTCTAATTTAGGCACAATGTGAACTTTTTCCCTGTCTCGGGCGCTAACAGACGGGCATTGCTACACTGTGCCAAGGTGGACTGAGTGACCGCTAAATCAGCCGCTTTTTCAACGTGGTTTGGTATTGAGGCGAGTCCATGAAAGTAGCCAGTCAAAGTGACTCTCTAAGTCAGCTGTCATTCTTCATGAAGGGTGACATGTCTGCTAAATGTCGTCTTCAGGGATGATGCTCTGCTGGTATAGGCTCGCCCAAAACAAACAAAAATAATCACGAAAAAATTAAAGCCACATTCGGTGATAAACGGATTCTTGGCAGTAGCCCGGTCAGCAGGAAGTGAACACACGTGCTGGTGCTGTGACGTTAGCGTTGGTGCTGCGTTATTTAGTGTTGACCTGTACATACTGTAGAATTCTATTTATATGTGTACCTTGTCTCCCTTTTTTATAGTACAACCTTGTGTGTGTGTGTGACGGTACACTAATTTTTCTAGTTTGTGTTATTGGGCTTAAAATAAAAGAAAAACACATTTAAAACATTTATTGAAACCTGTAGTGCCAATATAAACAAATGGTTTACATATAAAAATATTATATAAAATATTATAATATAATATCAATATAAAAAACTTTTATATTTCACTTTACATAATCATACTTAATATAAAAAATAATCTAAAATAATATATACTATACTACAATATTATTGTGTTGATATAATAATAATAATGAAAACTTTCACAGGCAAGTCTGCTGGGGGCGGAGGGGAGGGGGGGGTACTTCACACTTTAGGAATTTGAAAGTTCTAGTTTTAAACGACCTCAAACCAAGTAAAACTCTTCTTTAGTGCGGTTGGGGTTCACAGAAAGATTCATTTCTCAATATAATCCCCCCTTTTGGGGGTCCCCAAACCCCTAAACGGTCTTTGCCGTACTGAGTGATCCTCTTCATCAGGTCGGCAGTAAGGAAACACAGATGCTAATGTCAGCTCACATGTCTAATTCTGACTGCTGTGAGGTTTTTGCAATTTTTGTTTGCAGTTTAGCATTTTGTCCTGGCCTCGTTTTGGGGGGGCAACTGTTAGCAGGTACGGAGGAAGACAGAAGTCGACCATTTTTTCCCTACAGCATGACTCATGCTCTGCCGCAGAGGGAGGAAAGTGCTCGGCCGTCTGAAACGTACATTTTTCTTGGCTTTCCTCCCAACACTTTCTCTCTCTCTGCCCCCCCTCTCTCGTCTTTTGTGGAAGCGCAGCGCAAGAAAAGAAAAGAAAAAAGGCGGCCGTGTCAGCTCCTTTCGGTTTGTCCTCAACTCTGGTTTCTCCTGCGGAGCAAGCGCGGGTGCATTCAAATGCCCGTCGCGTCAAATAGAGTAGGAAGTTGCACAACGGCCACACAAAAGGCAAGTTATTCTCCCGCACGGCAAACTTGCGCGTGTCGAATACGTTCAGTTGCCATCGCAAGGAAGCTTTTGTTTGCGCAACATAAAAACATGCACCGTATCTTAAATGAACTCAAACACGCATGGCCGCAAGATGAACGCAAAAATGTTTGTGTTATGAATGGATTTTCTTTTCTGTAAAGCACTTTCAAGTGCCTTGTGTATGACTTGTTCTGTACATTCCCCTGCCTTGCAAAGTGAACTCGAAAACATGCATTGTGTCTCAAAAGAACTCGAAAACATGCATCGCATTTAAATCGAACGCAAAAACATTGTCTCGAATGAACTTGAAAACGGGCATCATCTAAGCTGAGCTCGAAAATGTACTTAAAAACAAAATGCATTGTTTCTAAAATAAACTTGAAAACATGCAACGTCTTTTAAATGAACTGGAGAATGAACCTGAAAACACGCGTCATTTCTAAAAGGAACCTGGAAACATGCAACGTTTGAATGAACCTAAAAATGAACTTGAAAACGTGCACGTCTCTGAATTTAAAATCATGCTTCATCCCTCAAATGAACTCAATTGAACTTAAACAAGCATCATCTCTGAAATGAGCTAAAAAATGAATTTAAAAAATGCATAGTCTCTAAAATGAACTTAAAAGTGAACTTGAAAACATGGAACGTCTCTGAAATGAGCTCTAAAATGAACTCAAAAACAAGCATCATTTCTTAAGTGAACTTGAAAACTTGCATTGTTTCTAAAATTAACTCAAACATGCCATCTTAAATAAACTTGAAAGTGAACTTAAACATGCATCATATCTGAAATGAAATGAGCTTGAAAAAGAAGTGAAAACTTGCATCATATCTTAAAAATGAAGGCACAATACTTATTTTTTTACTTTTTCATTTTGCCATATTACTGATTTTTTTGTTTCTTTTGACTTTATTATTTTAAAAATATATTTATTTTTTTTAAACTTTGTTTTTACTATTACTGTGTTGTGCAGCTATGTTTTAAAGAACACATCAAAAATGTGTGTTTGGTTATTTTTGTATTTTTTAATCATTTCTGTCAACATTTGCATTTGAGAATAAGGCACATTTTCTTCAGACATTCTCATAAATAAATAAAAAATATTTTAAAAATAACAATAATATTTTAACAAATAATTAAAACTAAACCAGTAATCAAATTAAAGCTAACAAAAAAATTAAAAAAACTAAAAAAATTAAAAATAAATAAAATTTAAACAAAAAAAGAAATAGTGTGAGGACAGCAAGCAAGGATACAATGTACAAACAGGTGTAGAAAGAGGTGCATGGTGTACAAACACATGTAGAAAGAGGTGCATGGTGTACAAACAGGTGTAGAAAGAGGTGCATGGTGTACAAACACATGTAGAAAGAGGTGCATGGTGTACAAACACATGTAGAAAGAGGTGCATGGTGTACAAACAGGTGTAGAAAGAGGTGCACGGTGTACAAACACGTGTAGAAAGAGGTGCACGGTGTACAATCAGGTGTAGAAAGAGGTGCACGGTGTACAATCAGGTGTAGAAAGAGGTGCACGGTGTGCAAACAGGTGTACAACGAGGTGCACGGTGTGCAAACAGGTGTAGAACGAGGTGCACGGTGTGCAAACAGGTGTAGAACGAGGTGCACGGTGTGCAAACAGGTGTAGAACGAGGTGCACGGTGTGCAAACAGGTTCTACGGTGTGCAAACAGGTGTAGAACGAGGTGCACGGTGTACAAACAGGTGCAGGGTGTGCGATCAGGTGTACAAACAGGTGCACGGTGTACAATCAGGTGTAGAACGAGGTGCACGGTGTACAATCAGGTGTAGAACGAGGTGCACGGTGTACAATCGGGTGTAGAACGAGGTGCACGGTGTACAATCGGGTGTAGAACGAGGTGCACGGTGTACAATCGGGTGTAGAACGAGGTGCACGGTGTACAAACAGGTGTAGAAAGAGGTGCACGGTGTACAAACAGGTGTAGAACGAGGTGCACGGTGTGCAATCAGGTGTAGAACGAGGTGTAGAAAGAGGTGCACGGTGTACAAACAGGTGTAGAACGAGGTGCACGGTGTGCAATCAGGTGTAGAACGAGGTGTAGAAAGAGGTGCATGGTGTACAAACAGGTGTAGAAAGAGGAGCATGGTGTACAAATTTGGTAAACGTTCCATGCAGGATGTTCCAGCAGAGCGAGGAGCCTCGTTTCACCATCGAGCAGATCGACCTCCTCCAGCGGCTCAGGAGAACGGGCATCAAGCGGGTCGAGATGATCCACGCCCTGGACTCCCTGGACCACCTGGACCGCCCCCATGCCAACCCCTCCTCAAGCCGCAAACCGCCATCACCTGCTCCGCCTTTGTCTTCCTGCTCAGCCACCCTGACGTCCTGTGCCACTCAGACCAACTTTCCCGACAACAGACTCTCGCCGAGCGGAAACGTCTTTGAAGGCGGGGCCCTGCTTCTTCCGTTCACCGTAGCTGCGCCCGTCTCCATGGCAACCGTAGCTCAGACCAACGGGAAGCTGTCATTACCTCTGGGCGTGGCTGCGCCGGGCTGCGGCTTTGAGACGGGCGAAGAAGATCCGGATGTTGATGAGAAGGTGGAGGACCTGATGAGGTAGGATGTGTGTTTCCTCGTGATGATGTCATCACATTTGCATAATTGGCCATGGTGCATGTGCAGGCCATTTTTATGGCAAAAGGTGTGGAAAAAAAGAAACACAAATGGCTACTTAGTGTTCTTGCAGGAGGGACAGCACCCTGATCAAGGAGGAGATCAAGACCTTCCTGGCCAACAGGCGCATCTCTCAGGCCGTGGTGGCCCAGGTGACAGGTGGGTGTCTCCGGCGTCTCGACAAACACGCACTCCCTCCCTCACGCCCTTCCTCCTTCATGCAGGAATTAGTCAGAGCCGCATCTCCCACTGGCTGATCCAGCAGGGATCGGACCTGAGCGAGCAGAAGAAACGAGCCTTCCTGCGCTGGTATCAGCAGGAGAAGGCCAACCCCGGTAAAGCACCCTTTTCTCTCCCCACGTCCGACATGAACACACACCACCGCTTGCGTCGGCTAAGCGAACACTTGAAAAAGCGTTTTCCTCCAGCGAGGGCCGCAGGGTGGAAAATGAAAGGATGATATTTTTCATCTCTGCTTTGTCATTTAGGTTGAAAAGCATATTCTTCTTTTTTTCTCCATTTTTTCATTGTCTTCTGTAACGTCAGTTTTCTTGTTATTTTGATAGCATAGCATGGGTCACCAGTGGGGTGTCGCCCCCACGACTGTTTTCTGTTCATCATAACACTAAATGCATTCTGAAACACAACATGGGAGCGTTTTGTTTTTGTTCTGGTGAGTAGCATGAGCTGACTGGCCATTTTCCTTTTTCGAAAAGTTGCTCTCCCAAGAAAAAACGTATACAATTATTTTCATATTTTTACATAACATAATACATAACACATGACATAACATGTAACACATATAACATATAAAACATAACCGTCCGTTTTCTATACCCTTATCCTCATTAGGGTAGCGGGATAACATAACGTAACAATATATAACATACAAATATATAGCAGATAACATAGAACATTACATAATATATAATTAACAATATGTAACACATAACATATAACATTGCATAACATATAACATAACAACATATAACATAACATAACATATAACATAACAACATATAACATAACATAATATATAACATAACAACATATAAAATAATATATAACATAACAATATATAACATAGCATAATATACAGTGATGGAAAAAACTATTTGAACCCCAGCTGATTTAGTAAGTTTGCCCAAAAGAAATGATCAGTCTATAATTTCAATGGTAGCTTTATTTGAACACTGAGAGACAACAATGACAAAAAAAAATCCAGAAAAATGCGTTTCAAAAAGAGTTATACATTAAATTGCATTTCCATGAAGGAAATAAGTATTTGATCCCTTAGTACTTGGTGGCAAAACCTTTGTTGGCAATCAGAGGTCAGCCGATTCTTGTAGTTGGCCTCAAGGTTTGCACACATCTCAGGGGGGGTTTTGGCCCACTCCTCTTTGCAGATCCTCTCCAAGTCATTCATGTTTCGTGGCTGATGTTTGCCAACTCCAACCTTCAGCTCCTTCCACAGATTTTCTATGGGATTAAGGTCTGGAGGGAAGGAGGTTCCCACCCAACACTTGATGGTACATGGTTCCATCCATCCTCCCTTTGATGCGCTGCAATTGTCCTGTCCCCTTGGCAGAAAAACACCCCCAAAGCATAAAGTTTCCACCTCCATATTTGACGGGGGGGACGGTGTTTTTGGACTCGTAGGCAGCATTCCTCCTCCTCCAAACACGGCCAGTTGAGTTGATGCCAAAAAGCTCAATTTTGGTCTCATCTGAGCACAACACTTTCACCCAGTCTTCCTCTGAATCAGTCAGATGTTCAGTGGCAAACTTCAAACGGGCCCGTAGATGGACTTTCTTGAGCAGGGGGACCTTGCGGGCACAGCAGGATTTCAGTCCTTCACGGCGTAGTGTGTTACCAACTGTTTTTGTGGTGACTGTGGTCCCAGCTGCCTTGAGATCATTGACAAGTTCTGGTTCTGGGCTGATTCCTCACCGTTCTCGTTATCATTGAAACTCCAGGAGGTGAGATCTTGCATGGACATCCAGACCGAGGGAGATTGGCAGTTAATTTATGTTTCTTCCATTTGCCAATACTTGCACCAACTGTTGTCACCTTCTCACCCAGCTGCTTGGCGATGGTCTTGTAGTCCATTCCAGCCTTGTGTAGGTCCACAATCTTGTCCCTGACATCCTTGGAAAGCTCTTTGGTCTTGGCCATGGTGCAGAGT
>QODF01000189.1:742857-760181 GCA_024372805.1 Oostethus manadensis | reverse complement strand
CGCCGTACGTTTACGCACACTCGCGCCGTACGTTTACGCACACTCGCGCCGTACGTTTACGCACACTCGCGCCGTACGTTTACGCACACTCGCGCCGTACGTTTACGCACACTCGCGCCGTACGTTTACGCACACTCGCGCCGTACGTTTACGCACACTCGCGCCGTACATTTACGCACACTCGCGCCGTACATTTACGCACACTCGCGCCGTACGTTTACACACACTCACGCCGTACGTTTACGCACACTCGCACCGTACGTTTACGCACACTCGCCGTACATTTACACACACTCGCCGTACATTTACACACACTCACGCTGTACATTTACGGCGCTTGACGGAGGTCGCACTCAGAGTGTTTTTCCAGTTAATATTGAATCCTACCTTCTACTACGTGGAAATCCACCTAGCGCTGTTGGGTCAGGGATTAATTAACCGGGGTAAAGGAGGGACGACTGCATACTCATTGGTCAATAGATGTCCGACAATCTCAATCGAAGCGAGAATTATTAGAGTTGTAAGGGCTCATTTTTGGAACAAATAATTCCTATGGAATTATTGATCATTAGATTGTGCGCGCGTGTGCGTGTGTGTGTGCATGTGTGTGTGTTACCTTGTCCTCCAGCAGGCAGGTTGTGGACAAGTCTTGTCGGCTTCCAGACAGCTGAGGACAGACAAACATATTCCTACATAAAGAATCATCAGCACCTGTGTTTACATTTCAAGATCTAGTTTCATGTTTCCAACGCGTTCAAAGCCCCCCTTAACTCTTTACAGTTTCGGGGAGTTCAAATGCTTGAAAGTGCGGACATTGCATATTTCTCCCCGTGGCTTTGTGACTTCCCGTCAAAAGCGTTTCCGAGAGGAAATGCTGTTTTACCCGGTTTACAGACGGGGAACTGATACTCCGCCTGTTACTTCGGCCTCGAGCAGAGAGTTGTTCCTTCACGGCCACCTCCTGGGAGACACGCACACACACAGGTCAGTCCCGTCTGTACACTCTTGAGGAACATTTGAAGAGCAGTTGAAAAATGGCAAGAGTGTACTTTTTGCACTGAAGGGGGTTCTAAGTAGAGCTTGAAAATGCAAAACAAAGAAAAAAGCCAAGAGTTTTTGCCAAGAAGCATTCAAGGGGAACAGGCCGCTCATCAGCTGATGAAAAGTTGGAGATCACAATGTTGCTAAAAATGGGATTTAGTGTCCGGTGTTCACACTCATGATGGCAAAGGCAAAAAAAGCTTTCTCTCTTGAGTTGTTGAGTGGCGTAAGCGAGGCCTCTTGGACACAGTAGGACACTCATTTCTAACTTCTTCACACATCCGGAGGTTGATGGAACAAAAAAGGTCAACTGGTAGACCCCCCCCAAAAATGAGCCGGATTATCCCATTGGCTGCACGTCCATACACGGGACCACCCTCGGCCCAAATGAAGTTTGTTACCGGTGCCGAGTGCAGTCTAATAACCATCAGACGCCATCCTTCAGAGAAGGATCTTTAGAAGAAAAAAGCCTGGTCTCCTTCAAGGTTTGGAATTTGCGGGAGAGCAGCAAACATGGGACATTGAAAGGTGGAAGAAAGTTTTTTTTCTCTTGGTGGTCCTGATGGCTTCCAACGTTACTGGAATGACAAGGAGATCCCAACTGAGATGTTTTCCCACACGGCACCATCATGATCCTTCAATGCCACAACGGAGCTTCAGGTTGCGCAGGGGCGTGAAACGGCAGCCGGCTATGTGGAGATGTCTCATGACTGAAGGTCCTGGTCTGTGTGGTAATGACTGGCTTTTTCAACACTTGACAAAGGACTTTTTCCAGAGGAGTAAGATGACTCTTTTGGACCATCCTCCCCAAAAATCCAGTGGGGAACATTTGGGGATGGATGGCAAAGCACGTTTAGAAAAATAGACAGTGGATGCTCTCCATGAAGCGATCTTCACCACTTGGAGCAACATTCCCACTAGCCGCACGGAAACACTTTTTTCACCTCATCAACAATTTTTAGGGAAGCTTTCGGGTTTTTTCCCCAGCTTACTTCACTTTAATGCTTGTTTGCAATAAATTGCTTTTTGTTTCACTCCCATTTCTTCTTTTTGCATTTGAAGCTCTACTTAGAACCTGCTTAAGACCCAACAAAATGCACATTCTTGACAATTTTCAACTGGTCTTCAATTTGGACCAGGAGTACCTGTCTGAGTCGGTCCAGAGTGAGGATGTTCTCCAGACTGAGCACACTGCGGAGGTACTTCTCAATGGCGGCCTCGTCGTCTGCTGACTGGCTGCTGTGAGCGCTGGCGGCAAGGCGGGCCAGCATCTCCCTGTCCTCAGAGCCGGGAGCGTCCTGATGAAGCAGAAAAAAATCAAACATGGGGTTGACTGATCTGCTGGAGAAACCCAAACGTACGTTCTGTCAGTGCCTTACCCCAGGGATGTTGGACACCACCTCGAAGGTGACCCCGCAGCCTGGGATGGTGCTGCGGGCGGACATCCTTCGGAGGAAGTTGTGCGCAAAGCCCTGGCGCCCGGGGTTGACGTTGACGCAGATCCTCTTCCTCAGGACCAGTTGCATGTCGGCGGGGTGGCTGAGCTGCACCACCACCCGGACGGTGAGGTACACGTGGTTGTCGGGCCAAGCTCCTCCTCGGCTCAGCTGGGGGCACTCGTGAACGGTGGAGTCCCACGATGCCTCCGCCTTCACCTTCGCAGCCCACAGAGCGCAGTTGAAAAGGGAAGCTGACGCCACCGGTGGCTCAAAGCTGGCTTTACCTCGCCATCGTAGTGTTTGACAATCTGCAGGTCGAAGAAGTCGTCCTCGTCTTCTCCACTCAGCGTGGCGTCCCAGCCGCCTGCATCGGGGACCTCAAACTGGTCCTGAGAGCTGAGGTCGTCGGCTGCACGCACAACACACACCATGAAACTCACAGCGACTGGAGTCTAACAGACGCAACATTAGGTACACCTGAACACTCCAATCCAAGTCAGACGCAACATTAGGTACACCTGAAGACTAATCCAATCCAAGTTAGACGCAACATTAGGTACACCTGAACACTCCAATCCAATCCAAGTCAGACGCAACATTAGGTACACCTGAACACTCCAATCCAATCCAAGTCAGACACAACATTAGGTACACCTGAACACTCCAATCCAAGTCTGCTCGCACAAAATAATAACCAGGGAAGCATAAATGTTACCAGTGCTGTGCGGAAATGGTAAAGTCAACTTAGTTTTGTGTTTATTATGAGCATGACTAGTAGATAGATACTTTATTCAAATCCAAGAGAATTTATTATTATGATTAAAATAAACACAGTAATCCCTCGCCACTCCGCACTTCATGGCTTCCCTCGACCACGGTTTTCCAAAAATATTAATAACAATTAACAAATAATGCTGTTTTGTGGTGGAATGTGGCCTATTTTAATAAAATAATTGTATTCCAATACATTTTGTACATAATTTCATTTTTTTTTTCCTAAATGAAACATTTTCAGGCACAAAAACGGCTGAATGACATAAAACACAAATATTTTTAGAAGATGCATTCAGACATTGAAGTATTGTATGTGTACTGTTGTGGCCGGAACACATCTACAGCAACACACAAGCACAAGCCTTAATGATGCCTTATGTGTGCTAAATGGCGTATATACTCCTATTTTCTCCATTATATTTGGGAAAAACTGGCGTAAAGCCATTTAAAGCTGCCATTACAGTACATTGCTGAGAAAATAGCCACTGCAGAATGCACGTGTGAGATTATGTTATCTTATTTATCTCCATCTACTATATTAGGTAACACAAATGAAAGGTGACTATAGGGGTGTTATTTCATGTCTAGAGGGTTCTAATCATGATACAAGGCATATTTAGAAGGTCATAAACACTTTTTTATGCTGCAACTACGGAAATTTTCCATTTTAAAATAAGAATCCTACTGCATGAAAATGCACTTGTCACAGTCGGGTCTGGAACTAATTAAGTGCGATAAAGGAGAGACTCCTGTATAACCAGATCGTGTTGTATTGTCCACTGGAGGAGTTATTGCTCTTGTTGGTGCAGCTAACGTTGTGGATTGTTAACAAGAAGGAGTCGTGTGACATACGTTTGAGGTTCAGGAAGAGAACCGGAATGTGAGTCTCCATGCCTGGCAGCGGAACCCTGCAGACAACCATAGTCCATCAAGATGAATTGTTCAATGAAAATAATTTAAAAAAAAGCGTACCATTCAGCAGGCGCGCCGGGAATGCCGCTGCCAGCAGAGGGCACCATGACCGCATTGCGTTCCTCAGTCAGAGTCAGGCGCCACTCCAGCAGCTGGGCCTCCCTCTCCATGTCGTCCTCCGTTTTTTCTGTGCACGCAAGACAATTTCCACTGTGAACATGGTGACAGGCTATCCCAATACCAAGCACGGACGTGTGCAGAGGGAAGTGCCAGGAAGGAGGTGCGTGGTTAGCGCATGCACACTACGTAGTACCCCAGGCTGCTCTACCTGATTTGCTGACGAGGCTCTGAAGGTGCTGGTCCAGGTATTCCTGTCTCTTGGTGAGAGCCGCCAACCACTGATGTCGCAAGCGCTCCAAGTCTCGCTCCTGCGTGACAAAAACGCCCGATTAGCTCCACCTTCAACCACACGCAAAGTGAACCGTCTCCACCTGGTAACTGTCCATGTCGTCTCCCTCCTGGCCGTTTATGGTGGGCGTGACCTCCACGCAGCCCACCGACACCGCCAGCACGATCTCGGCTATCAGAGGCATGGTGCCCGAGTCCTGAACGGAGCGTACATCCACCTGGATCCTCCTGGCCTGGCCCTGCGGGAATCAGACAGCAGGATACGACACTCACCCTACACTCCCGCTGTCACGTGCTCAAAGAGCGGCGTGATGGGTACTCGGCCTTACTTGGCGAAGCTGAAAGATTCCTCCGGTGCTGACGTCTCGGCCGGGAATGACTTCCACCGGAACGAAGTCGCCGCTCTCGTTAATCTCAAGGATTTGGATCCAGAGTTCAAGACGCCGTGTCACCTCACTCCACCTGATAAATTGCACACAAACAAAAACATAAAAACAGGATCAAATTCGATCCATTGTATTTTAACCCACTTATGAATTTACAGTAGATAACATTACCTTGAAAATGCACTACTACGTAAAATGTGTGTTACCTGTCTCTCAGCGTGCGCGTCTTGGCCTGGATGATGCTGAGGTCCCACAAGGCCGGGTTCCTGCCTGCGTCGGCCTGCCTGTGTCCGTACACCTCGATGGCCACCGCTCCTTCGGTCAGGTACTCGATGAAATCCTCAGACACGGACACAGCCAGTTCCTATTGGACGCCGAGTGTCAGTTCGTGCTGCAGAACATGCCGAAGAATGCTGTTCCCCTTCCAGGGTGTTCACCTTGCAGCTGTCAAACACCACCATGCAGTGCGGGTCCTTGGTGCTGGGCGACGAGGACGAGGGGTCTACCTCAGGACCAACGATGATGGGCTCAGGCTGGTCCCAGAAGGCGTACTGGCAGAAGACGAAATTGGACAGGTACTGGGGGAGACCCGTGGCTTGCAGGATCTTAATCTGCAGAAGATGAAGACGGTCACACACACACACACACGCTCACAAGCTGGTGTTGGACATCTCTTACCATACAGACAAGTTTGCGGTCCTGGATTTCAGAGTCCAGATTGTTGTCCGGATCGTCCCCTCCAGCGATGTTGTCCTCTAAGGCCCCTCCAACCCTCACCACCTCCACGTGGAGGCGCCCGGCCACCTGACAAGCACAGGAGAGAAGGAAGAGCAATCATCACGTCTGCAGGAAAACGTCAGTCTGAGAACCCTCTGCAAATGCTGAAATACTAATAACAAATAGCTTTACTACATTATACATAATAATAATCATCATCATAATAATCATAATAATAAAGAATGGACACACCCACAAAAAGCTCTAAAAATACACATTTGAGATACTAAAAAGCAGCAATAATGTGAAAAACCAGCAGTAATTTTACATGAATGAAAATTTAAATATGTAATTATGAGAAAAGTATGAGAAAAAAGTTGTTATATGACAAGAAAAGGTTTTTAATTTAAGAATAACGTTATGAGGGAAACGTAATTTTAGTAGCATAAAGTTGAAATAGTAAAGAAAGCCATTTTTTTACATTGAAAAACTAAAGACATTTTTGGAAAAGTAGGTTAAGTCAAGTTGAGTTCAAATTTTATGGGTATAAAGTTATATAATTAAGTTATAAATTATGACAAGAAAGCTGAAATCGTCAGATAATTAAAAACTAAAACGAAAACAAAAGTTGTAATTTTATGAGAAAGTCAAAATATTAAGAGAAAACATTTAAATAAGGAAAAAATATGCAATTTTAGTAAGATAAATGTGCAATATTATGATCCAATATGCTATTTAAAAAATCCTTTTAATAGCATAGAGTTGAAATATTTAAAAATATATATGTATCATATATCATGTATCAATAATGTACTTTTGCATGCACTTTTTTCTTGAAATATAAAGTGTATAAATGCGTTACTAAATAACAAAGTGGCAAAGTTGCATCCTTTCCAAGTTAGGACACCCCTGTGCTAACCGTGTGTGGGATTTTCACTGGTGAATGTGAAACGTGGAAGGCTGTAGGTGGGGTGCTACTGTAATCCATAAACAGCGACTCCCTACCTCCCCCTTCTGGTTGATGATGGGAACAGCATACTGGAGCTTGACGTCATAGAAAAGGCAGGACAGGAAGACGTTGGCGACACCGATCAGACTGTGGTTCTCCTGCTCGTCAAAGAAGGGGTCGGCCCGGCGGAAATAGGAGCGCATCATCTGGAGGAGGAAGAGCGTGAATGATAGCGCTCACTTCGCACAGCCGCCTTGCAAAACATACTCACTGGGTTGTCGCTGTCGTGGTGCTGGTACTCCTGCCACTCCTGGTACAGCTCCCTCATGTCCACCAGGCGGTTCTCCATCTTCTCCAGACTCCAAATTTGCTTCCCGCGGCACCGCCGTCGAACCTGAATGGCCGGTTCACTAAGCACGGCGTCCCTCTGCAAAAAATCCACACACACTCGGCGTGATTGGGAATGTGCAAACACAGGGAAAAAATGTGCTGGTGTCTGTCTGCGGGACCTTGCGGTTGGCGTTGAGGTTGTCTGAGGGGATCTGGAGGGTGACTCTGTACTCGGTGTGGCGCTCCAGCTCGTCGGCGATGAAGCAGGCTTCCTGCACCAGGAGGTTGGCTCGCACTATTTGCTCCCGCAAGCGCCGCAATCTCCTCAGCAGCACCGCCTCCCTGCAGGATGGAAAGAGGACCCCAAATCTCATTTTTATGCCACTACCCCTCGTTTGTGTTTGGATGCCGACTCTTGGCACATACCTGTCCTCACTCCACTGCCTCAGTCTGCTCTGTGCGTTGTTGGAATGGCTCATGCCTCCCATGCTGAGCCTCTCCATGCTGCGATAGTGCGACTGCTGTCCGCCGCTCGCCTGGCCGTACGGCGGCACTCCGGAGTGGCCCGTGGACAGGCGGTCCGGGTTGAGCTTCCGACGGAGCTGCTGGAGCTCCTGCTCGTACATCTGTCTCTGCCGTTCCAGAGCAGAGCGCTTCTCCTCTTCGTGTTGCCGCTCCAGAGATTGCAGGATGCTCTGCATGGGGTCTAACGGGACAAAAACCAGGATGAGAAAATGAAATGCTCATGCTAAACCAGTTGGATCGTGCCAGAGCGCAAGTTTACACCGAAAGCACGACATGGTTCCCCGTGGCGTGTTCTACAGCCCAGCACGAGTGCATGCGGACGCATGTGCACGTGGAGTTGTTGTATGACTGCAATGCGATCGCTTGATGCAGATTCTTCACAACAAACCCAATTTATAATAGAAATACAATACAAAGACGCCAAAAGGTCTTGTTTGTCTGCCTAATAATTCATGCGACCACTGCTCTCCGGGAAAAAACAATGAAAAAAAGACCGCGGAAACCTCGCACGCAATATGGAAACCAAATAAGACTGAAAAAAGCCACAAAGTCAGAGAAATTGCGGTAATAAAGCAGAATAGGATTTGTCATTTCATTCATGTGCTTACTCCTCCTGTGCATAATTAATGACCATGGCAATCTTCCACAAACAATAAAAGAAAAAAATATAAGAATGACTGCAAATAATCCATAAAATCAAATAAATTACAGTCATGCAGCAGACTGGAACGTGTCTTTTAATGAATACGCTCGGCCCATTGCAAATAATGACAGCGGCAACTCTGCTTGAAATAATCAGCGCGACTTCAAATATGACTGTAATTAATCCACAAAGTCAGAGAATTTGCAGTCATTTTGCAGAACATGTTGCGTGTTATTCAATTAATGTGATTGCCCCTCTTACAAGTAATTAATGGCCGTGGCAATCTTGCACAAAAACATCCGCATGCTTTCAAATATTTAAGCCTGTGTCATTTCATTAATGTGATTGTCCATCCAAGTAATTACTGCGGCAAACTAGCATGAAAATATATGAATGACTGCAAATAAGACTAGAAATAATCCACAAAGTCAGAGAAATTGCAGTAATGCAGAAGAATAGAATGTGTCATTTAATTAAGAAGCTCACCCCATTGCAAGTAACTGATAGCCACAATATGGCGCAAAATCATCAGCAAGACTTAAGACTAGAAAAAGTCCACAAAGTCAGAGAAGTTGCAGTGTCCTTTCATTAAACGTGAACACCCTTCTTGCGGGTAAATAACGACCATGGTAATCTTGCACAGAAATATAAAAACAACTGCAAATAAGACTGGAAATAATCCACAAAGTCAGAGAAATTGCAGAAATAGAGCAGTAGCGAATGTTTCATGTCATTAATGTGATCACCTCTGCTGCAAAAAAACCTTGCACTAAACAGGAATGACTTCAAAGAAGACTGGAAATAACCCACAAAGTCAGAGAAATTGCATAAATAGAGCAGAATAAAATGTGTCATTCCATTAATGTGATAGGCACTATTGCAAGTAATGAACGACCGTAGCAACCTTGCACTACACAAGAGTGACTTCAAAGAAGACTGGAAATAATCCAGGCCGTCAGAAAATGGCGGGAAAACTGCGTACCATTGTTGCCGAGAGCTTTCATCATGACTTCGGTCTGGGCAAACTCGTAGGAGAAACTGACTTCGCTGGACACCTCGCTGGCCGTGTCGCCGTCTGCGTCCATTTGCTCGCTACTCCCGCTCTTCTTCATCGCCCCGCCATCGCCCTCCTCATCCTCAGCTGTCCGAGCGCGGCGCTTGGGAAGGTTGATCCTGCGCAGAGGGCATCGGGGCTGTGAGCTCGCCATTTCCGCGCACGGCTCGGAATAATAGCGCAGACGTGAGCTACCTGAAGAAGTGGTTGTTGCCCCACAAGATGCGGTCGCCATGGTGAAGCTCCAGCGCGGTGGTCACCGGGGACCCGTTTACACACGTCCTGTATGAACGGCAAACAAGCACAGATTTAAAATAGTGCTGTTTAAAAATAATGTTTACGTAGCTCGTGTTGTGTTCTTTACCGAGCGTTAGGGTAGGGGGTGAGGATGACGGCGCTGTCGCCCGCGATGTCGATGACACAGTGCTCGGCCTGGATGCCCATCCCGCACAGCTGGATGTCCTGGGAGTCTGCGGAGCCCACCTGAGTGTGGTCCTCCTGAAACACAACATTGAAGGTAGAGTGGAACCCGTTTAAAACCCCGCATCAAAGCTGATGTAGCTGTGATATCAACCACCATGTGCTCCACGTGTCACAATCAGTATCTTGCGGACTTATTCCACGGACTCCGTCTGGTCCAGCTGGTCTTGGAAGTCATTTCCAGTTAATTCCGGGTAGGTGGAAAAAGGTTTGTACCACTACAGGGTTTGTTAGCGCTAAGAATTATTTATCTGTTGTGATGCAATCTCTTGGAGCAATGTCCTCCTCGCCAAACAAACCAAGTGCAGAAACGAAAAAGACGTGCGTTCATGCTTGATAGATCGCTATGCTAGCTGCAGCCGTCTTTTGTCCCTGCAGTGATACCATACCCTCTGCAAAGAATAATAGAGTGAAAAGATGACTATAGGGGTGTTATTTCAAGTCTACAGGGCTCTAATAATGTTAAAACCAGCATTTAGATAGTCATTAACATGTCTTCTATGTTCTAACCACGAAAATATTCTCTTAATTATTTTTGGATAATGATTTGCGGAAATACACTTATCACAATGGCATCTGGAAACAATTGGCGACAAACGAGGGACTACTGTACCTTCAGGTAGTACACCAGCAGCTCGTTGAGTGCCGGATCTGCATTAAGGTTGACCAGAAAGCTCTTATCATCGCCCACTTTAATTCCTGAAGACTGCAGGGAAATCCCCAGGCTCTCCAGCTGCTTCTGACGCTCCTTGAAGTAGAAGCAGAGAGAGAACATCAAGTGGCTTACAGTCAGATGTTGAAACACTTCCATTTATGGACTTGTGCGTCTCACCTGCGCAATCTCCTCCGTCTTGCGAAGCTTATCCTCCCACGTGATGGTCATCTCTTGAATCAGCTTCTCAGACTCCTCCAGACGCTCCTTCAGCTCCGGAGCTTTCAGCGACTAGGTTGGAGAAGAAGAGGCGAGGGTGATGATGATGATCTTTTGTGGACCAGCTCAAAGGAGGCTCACCTCAGCTTGAGTTAGCTGAACTCGCAGTTTCTCCACCTCCTCTCGGAGCTCCCTGATGATGCGAGCGTTGGGGTCCTCGTTGACGACGGCGTGGTTGACGATGCTCTTCGCTCGGTCCGCATAGCGCAGCGTGGAGAGCGTCTCCTCGTAATTGTCTGCCGCCGGGCTCACGGTTGCCACCATCGCCGTGCGACTGTTCCCGCCGAGACAGTCCTGGAGAGCAGCAGGTTGGACAAAGAAGAAGAAATGAGAAGAACTTGAAGACATTAAGAAAAGCACGGGACAGGAGCTTCAGAGGAGCGCGCAGGCGAACCTTCAGCAGCCATGTTAGCACAGAGTCCCTGTAAGGAACAAACTTGGTCTTGTTCTTGGCTGTTCCTTGTTCTGCCAGGGCGGAGATCACCAGTCCCAGTGTGGTCAGAGACCTGACAAGCACACACACAAACAACAAATACATGCAAAACTATGGGATTTGTACCTGCATGGTATTTTGCCAGTTAAATAATGGCCTGCATTTCCACAATGGATGTGCATTTTACATAACAGTTATTGTGGCTTTTTTTATTTATTACAAATGTATTATTATTTTTTCAAATATATTTTAAAAAAATATTATTTTTATTTATATAGACACCTGCTCTATATAACAGAAATACTGATGCTTTTAAAGGGTCTACCGCAAAAACGCACGTCAAAGATCCAAGCTCAAAGATGTTTTTTTTGGTCTTTATGGAAGTACTGCAAAACAAACCACAGAAAAAAACCTATTCAAAGATCCTCTCTGCAAGAAGAGTGTGCAGCTATTTTTAAGAACCTGCAACACCACTATAAAAGGAACACTTTTGCTTTTAAGGAGCTACTGCAAGACGGTAAGTCAAAGATCCTTTTTTTATGTGACAAGTGCACACTGCTGTCTTTAAGGAATGACCTCAAAAATGCCAGTCAAAGATCCTCTATATGAAAGGAACACTGCTGTTTTTAATGGAGTCAAAAGTGTGGCTGACTGGGTAGCACGTTGGCCTCACAGTCAGGAGGTTCAGGGTTGGAATCTCCGTTGGGCAACTCTGTGTGGAGTTTGCATGTTCTGCCCGTGCGTGTGTGGGTTTTCTCCGGGTACTCCGCTTTCCTCCCACATTCCAAAAACATGCATGTTAGCTTCATTGGCTGCTCTAAATTGTCCATTAGAGTGTGAATGTTTGTTTGTCTGCCCTGCGATTGACTGGCGACCAGTCCAGGGTGTACCCCGCCTCCCGCCTGAAGTCAGCTGGGATAGGCTCCAGCATCTCCGCATACCCGCAACCCTAATGAGGATAAGCGGTATAGAAAATGGTTGGATGGATGGAAAAACAACTAAGTCAAAGTTGCTTTATGAGACAGCTGCACTCTGCTCTCTTTAAGGAACAACCGCAAAAACAACCCCAAAGAACACTAGTCAAAGATCCTCTCTATAGGGAGTTTTTAAGGTCCTGCCAGTCATCTGTACAAGTCGAGTGTTCTGCTGTTTTAAGGGCCTACTGCAAAAATGCCTACTGCAAAAAAGACCCTGTGTAGAAAACGACGCTTAAGTTTTTAAGGACCTTTAAAACGTGTCAAAGATCATCTATGCAAGTGCTCACAATCAAAGTCCTCTGCTGTTTTTAAGGGCGTACTGCAGAAACAAAAAAAAACTCTAGACAAAGATCATCTACACAGGAAGAGTGCTCTGCTGATTTTGCTGCTTTTAAGGCCTCGTGCAAAAACACTAAATATGCTGGTCAAAGATCCTCCATATGATAAGAGTGCTCTGCTGTTTTCAGAACTGCGCTGCAAAAAGGAGGAGTGTGACGCCATTGATGGGCAGCACTTAGCTCACGGTTGGCCGGCAGTTCATTAGAGCCAATCAGAGTCAAAGACAATGTGATGTGGCGCTGGTTGGAATGTGAAAAAAATGAATGCTAAAGGACAAAACATATGGAAAACAATTCATGTGTGTGTGTGTGTGTGTGTGTGTGTGTGTGTGTGTGTGTACAGTCTTGCGTACTTGTTGATGTTGCTTCCCTCCTTGAGGCGTTCCCCCGCTGCCCCAGTTTTTGCCGCTCGTTCACTTCCGGCCAAGTCCACCAAACTCAACCGACTCACTTTCTCACCGCTCGTCTGCAGAGAGAGCGAGAGAGAAAGAGAGGAGCACATGATGAGTTTTTTCTCCATAAAAACAAAACTTGAGCGGCTGTGGCTAGTCAGATGAGGACTACAATTGGCCTTTTGTGTTTTCTTGGGTACACATCATAACAACCACAACGCTAATGCTGATGCTGGGGCGACTCGTTCACTTCCTGGCGGCCCGGCCGGGGCCTGGAAGGCGGTGTCAGCTGACGAGCGACACGGCCGTGAATTATTAACGCCATGTGCCGGCGGCTCACTTGGCTGCGGGCTGGAAGCGGGCGGGGAAGGAGACTAAGTGGGTTAAAGAGGACGGAGAATTTGTCACATTAGTCATTTTGGCCTTTTTGTTCCTGGCCAGACAGCTGACATCATCCCGTCCAATAAGAAGCTTTTTCACCGGACGCCAGCAACTTTGCCTCATAGAATGTCAATGTGGTTACACGGCAGGCTGATTTCAACATACACAAACAGACAAACAGGAGCTGCCATTATGGGCAAAACGCAGGCCTCGTGCTTTTCACACTCGTCTTCGGGCCAAATGACAATCCCAGTTACGGGACAGTTGTGAACCAATTGTGCCAGAGGATGTGGGCGGGGCACGGCTGAGAACTTTGTCAATATGATGACCTGCCACAAAACTGTAAATGTTCATAGCTTGACCCCACAAGGTCCGATATCTTCATCCCAATTGGGCGACGCCTTGTGTGAGCGGTGCGTCAAGGAAAAGGAAAGCCATCATCAGACAAGTGAAAAGGAACATCAGAAAAAGCTCAGCGAGAGGAGGAAAGCCCACCGACATTGGTCACATTCGACTGTTGTGACCATCATTAAGGATTAAAAGCTGGTATCCTTGAGCAAGTTAAAGGATCTGCTCCTATGAAAGCGACAGTAATAACTACGCAGGATAGTGGTCTCGTTATTGGGCTGCAAAGCTGCTAAGTGCTTTGTCTGTATTTCAGAGAGGAGATTGTTTGAAGCCTTGAACGTAAAAAAGAGGAAGGGGATGAAGGTGAAGTGTTTGTGGCCAGGAAGGTGTGGCCTGTGCTGGTTTCCATCCCCTTAAAAGTGAAGCTGCTGGTGCGTTTATAGAAATGGTAGAAGGAATTGTTCTTTTTTGAAATCACCATGTGGTGCATTGCTTGTATTTTGGGTTTATATTACTGTATTGCATGTCCTTCCTATGTTCTGTGTAGAGTGTGAGCAACTCAAGTGAATAAGCTTAAATTCACTTCCAACAAACACAAAAATGAAGGATTTTTTTTTCCAAACCATGTTTTCAATATGAGTAAAATAACAACTAGTCGTCTTCACTTAAGTGTTATCTTACAACGAGCATAAGCCCCTCAGGTGCTTGCAAACTTGCCAACAACCTTTCTGTGTTGCCAGGTCACGTTTTGTGTGTGTAAAAGTGACGAGGAGAAAAGCTCTGACTTATTAGGAATGGCATATTTTCTGACTTTGTTGTAGATAAGGGCCGCACGGCGGTCGAGTGGTTAGCACGTTGGCCACATAGTCAGGAGATTTGGAAAACTTGGTTCCAATCTCTGTTGGGTATCTCTTGTGTGGAGTTTGCATGTCCTCCCCGTGCGTGTGCGGGTTTTCTCCGGGTAGTCCGGTTTCTTCCCACATTCCAAAAACATGCATGTTAGCTTAACTGGCGACTGTAAATTGTCCATTGGTATGAATGTGCCCTGCAATTGACTGGTGACCAGTCCAGGCTGTACCCCACCTCTCGTGATGGAAGAATGGATGTTGTAGATAAAAATGTCCAGAACAGAGCGGGAAAATATGGGAACAGTAATGGAATATCTTCCCACTCTGTTGTAGTGTAGTGTCTGTGGGAGATTTAAAATCAGCAGGTGGCGGCAAATGACTTTTCCCCCAAATGAGTCAGTGAGGAATGGAATATTTTCCCACTCTGCTATAGATATTCTATAAACGAGTGGAAAATATCCAATGACATTATCTATACCGGGAAGGGAAAATATTCCATTCCATTGACATCTGTTATAAATTAGATTATCCGGAACAGAGTGGGACAATATTCCATTCCTATCCAGGAAAATATTCCATTCCTCACAGACTCATTTGGCACCAACGTATAAATAATAACTTTTGTGTTCCGTGGAACAGGTACCCTCCTGTACGTATAGCGTCTTGTGATGGGATGAAGCTGCGGTTCAGCTGGGTGGGTGTAGAGTATCTTACCCCAGACTGCACGTCTGTAAGAGTGTGCGTCAGGATGATGTTGAAGACGGCGTGCGACCGACTGCTCTCCTCGTTCATGTTGGTGGCGGCCACTGTGCGGGATTTGTTCCCCTCCGACATCAGAGACTCGATGTCCTGTTGACGATTGCAACACTTCAGTACGTTAACATACAAAATAATAATGGGAGAGAAGTTGTGATGCTAACGCAGAAGGACAGCTAAGCTGAGGTGCTGGATGAAGACCGACACCACGCTTGCGTTACCTTGTAGCTAGCCACAGCTAGCCGAGACAGGCCGTCCACGTAGGGACCCAACACTTTGTGCTCTCTCACCCTCAGCGTTTGTCTGCCCCTGAGAAGCAAGTCAGAGGAACTCGTTAGCCCGCTTCTTGCAGCTCGCGCCACCTAACGCGATTGCTCCTCCAGTGAGCTGATGAATGGTCGCCAACACGTTCTGGCCGGCGAGGCTCGCTTTGGAAGGGAAATGGGGAAAATGAGTAAACTAGCAGCACCAGTTTGCGATGCGGCTCATTAAGTAACATTTATTTTTGTCATTTAAAATGAGATTGTATTTTGGTCTGAATGGAGATGAGGACATCCCCCCCCCCCCGTTTTTTGTGTGCAGCCCCAGTTGGGACAGCAACCTACGGTGCTTCTTGCCCCTCCGACCCCGATCCGCACATCCAACTTGACCGTTTGCTGCTCCCCTCGCCAAACACATGTGGCGGTCAGATGGTCATGATCCGCTTCGGCCTAACAGGCAGAGGTCAAAGGTCGTGGTGTCCGGCGGCGCTGATTTAGTGTCGACATGCTGGACATGAAGTGACCCCAGCAGCTGGCCTCACTACTTCAGAGGTACACTTAGGAGCAGGGGTGGAACGGGACATCGGTAAGTAGAAGCGGATTTTCTTTCAGTATGGTGTAGAAGCAGTTTCTCACATGGTACACATCCCGTGAGGGATTAAAGTATCCTTGGCCTTCTCGATAAAACACGTGAACAAAGCTAAGTGAAGCAGACGAAACCAGTGCCGCCATTGCCTACTGGAGACTGGGAACCAGGCTACAAGTCGGGACTATGAATACACTCGTCAATCTGTTTTTGACTTTCTAAAAATGCCTTGTAACATTCTTAGAGCCCTCTAGACATGACATAACACCACTATAGTCACCTTTGTACTCATGATTGTATTGTATTTTATAATAGACATGATAAGCAATAATAAGAGATAACATTATGCACTACTGCTGGCCTTTTGTTTATACCACATTGCACTACTCGTATGTGCAGGCGATGGGATCTCTGAGTCATAAGACGCGGCCGCCGCTTTAAGCACGGCAAACTACCGAGCTAACTAGTTGCTTTCGGCAAGGTCTCACCACTCCTGCCTCCGACATTTCATGCATGGAAGCCTACGGCCCACCCTGTGGAAACAGCAACTTGTAGGACCTACCCTTTTGGATCCAGCAAATCCCGGACCTTCTCGTTGTAGATCTCCATGTAGGAAACCTCCACGGTGAACTTCTCCTGCTCCCGCTGCTCCGTCTGGGTCCTGTCAAACAAAGCGCTGCAAAGCCGAGGAATGAGGCCCGGCTGGTCCCCAGAGCCCATCATGGTGTAGGACTTTCCGGAACCTACGCACACAGGAAGAGGAAGCGGGTGGTGCTCTTTTTAAGGATTGGAACTGTGGACCGCTGGCGGAAACAACTCCCCAAAATACCAAAAACAGGGTTTTGTGCAAAACTGATGAGGCTGAAAGTGAAGAGGTTGGCCGGTAAAAGATGCGGAGGCTGATTGGGAAATCCTGAATGATTCTCAGCAGAATTCCCCGGGCGGGTGCGAGTCGTCATGAAAAAAGGTTGGTATGTCAAAAACTGCAGAAAGGGCATCATTAAAAACAACCCTGAATATAAAACAAACTAGGCTGGTTTTTGAGATTTCTGCTGTTTTTCTGTTGCTTTCAGGGAAACAACAAATTCACTTTTTCCAGCGGGGGCCACACAGTAAAAAATGAAAGGATGCAACTTTGCCTCTTTGATATTTTGTACAGCAACAATATATCTACAATATTTTGTAGATATAAGAAATTATATACGGTGGTGTGAAAAACTATCTGCCCCCTTCCTGACTTTATATTCTTTTGCATGTTTGTCACACTTCATTGTTTCTGCTCATAGAAAGTTGTTAACTATTAGTCAAAGATAACATAATTGAACACAAAATGCAGTTTTTAAATTAAGGTTTCGGTTATTAAGGGAGGGAAAAAACTCTAAATCTACATGGCCTAGTGTGAAAAAGTGATTGCCC
>QODF01000189.1:661806-741380 GCA_024372805.1 Oostethus manadensis | reverse complement strand
GTAAACAGGTAAGCTTCACGCCGGGCTTACCAGTTTGTCCATAGGCAAAGATGCAGGCATTGTAGCCCAGGAAGGCGTTATGAAGAAGACTTTCCCCAAGGCACTGAAACACCACCTCCTGCCCTGAAGACATACATGAATACAATATTTATATTCAGCATTTTTCTTTTATGGACAAAACACTCACAGCTCCATGAGGGATGTTGGCGGACTCACCGGCAAACTTTTCTTTGTCCGACTCGTCCATAGACCAGAAGCAGTAATCATAGGCAAACACCTGGAGAACACACACACACACACACACACACACACACACACACTTTTATTTTCTACTCTTTTCCCAGCTATAATCTGTCAGTTGTTTTCCCTCCTATTTGCTTATTTTGGATTTTTTAATTCAATATTTTAATGTTCTACTATTTTCCATGCTATATTCTGTCACACACACGCACGCACAGAACTAGACTTTTGACTTAATGATGTATTTTATTATTATGTAATAATATGATTTATTATGCGGTATTATTTATGTACGCTTGCCTTGATTGTTTTATTCTGTGATTATTATAAATTTACATTATCATGACAGCTGCTTGAAATATACATTTCTCTTAAGATCAATAAAGTTTAATTTTCCATTTTTTACAACCTATAACCTGTGTTGGTTTTTTTCCTTCTCCTATTTGCTTATGTGATATTTTTTTTAAATATCTTTTATTCTCTACTTTCTTTCAAGCTACTTCCAGTCCGCGTACTTTGTGTTTTTTTCGTTTCCCATACTTCTATATGGATATATATATACTTCTATATATATATATATGACGTAGCAAAATGTTTCCAGGCTAGCGTGACACTCTTTCCACGGGGAGCGTCCTTGTGGAAGGTGCAGATGAGTCACGAGCACGGAATCGGATCAGTGCTGACGGGAGTCAAAGGCGGAGTTACCTTGGACTGGTTCCTGGCGATGTCACGCGGGGTCGGGGCGCACGGGAGCATGTGGGCGGAGAAGAGGAGGACATTTCACACAGATCAGCGAGGACACGGTGAAGGAAATCACAGTCACATGCCATTTAATAGGAGGAGAAAACAGCAGCAAAAATAGACAAGGGGCGACGCCACACATTTAATTGACCTTTGCGTGTGTGCGTGTGTGCGTGTGCTTGTTTACTCCTGGCTGTTTGTCACATGTCACAGCAAAGTGTGCAGGGTCTATCTCCAGGCCGGGGTTGGTACGAGTGCTGGCAGAGCCGGGAGCATCGGGCATAAAGAGGTTAGTGGGTGGAGGTCAAAACAAATAAAGAGTGGCATTTAGGATGAGTATTATTCTGAAAAGCAGACATTCAAATGACATCCTGCTACGCCAAGGGACGATTTTCACATCCTGAATACATGATTTATATTTTTTATATTTATACGGTATGTTGCTTACTTGTCTCCAGCACTTTAAAGCCGCTTCCAGCGACCCGGAACAGCTCAAACTAGCGGTGACACGAGACAAGCGGATGCACAAAATTGGGTCCGCGAGAACGAGACGTGAGTAGATTTCAATATTAATAATTTCTACAATGAAATAAATGACTGGACAAACACACTTTTTTTTATTTAACCCCATCACAAAACTATCCAAGTGCAGTTTGAAATGTTCATTGCACCACAAATGGATGCTCAACGATATCATGGTCTACATTTTTTAAAACCAAATAAACCGCTGTTATAATAAACATAATTAATAACAATAATGACACAGCTCACTGTTTTGCTCTTGTCACTTGTCTACTTAGATCCGGACTGTCCAGCTGTCCTCTGAAAGCTATTAAAAAACAATTCATACCAAAACAAACATTATACATGTGTTTAAAGACAGTTGTTTTTATTAGTTATCGGTATCAACAGTATAAGCTGTTTTTGTTTGTTCTACTTTCTGCAATGAGCCACGTTCCACAGACGGCCCCTGCGACACACTATGGACACCCGTGTGCCTTTTGGCAGGAAGGCGGGTGGGTCCGAGCTCTGCCTTCTATATTGGTCAGGGTTTGCAAAGCTTTCAGAAAAATTTGCATTGGCATTGCTAATTTCTCGTGGGCAGCCTATTTTTTTGGTTATTCATAATATACTGCTCTGCAAGCATTATTCTTGTACGAGAGCTGCTGGTACAGAAATCTATATTTTGTGTCAAAGCTGTTTTTGACTTTGCTATCGTGCAAAAATATTATTTGTGAATAAGACGTTGGTAGATGTAACCTCCCAATCCATCTGTTTCATGTTTATTTTGTTTTTGCATCATTGCAAATCTGCTTTGTTTTAGTAGTACACGGTAATTGAAAATACATTTCATGAAAAAATAGGGCAGAAATTTGGTCACTAAAAAAAAAGATGCATCAATAATCGTTTTGTTATCGCATCGCAGGCCCCTGAATCTTCGCGCCGATGCTTCGCTTGACCATGTTTGGGGCGGCAGCGGGTGACGTGGTGGGTTGTCAAAACACGGCTAATGGTGGGGTGGGGGATAGCGGCATACCTTGATGGTTCCACAGCAAAAAAGTGCACTGCTAATAGAATTATATGACCTGAGAATACCTGAATGAATGATAATAGTAGTGGATAGATACTTTACGTCTATTTATGTATCAGAAGTGATACATAATAGCAATTGAGGCGGCAGTGGTGTTCAATTTGCACGTTAGATGACTAAATTTACTCCCATCACAAACATTGGCTCCCTACTGATGATTTTTCTCATTTACAGTATGCCTTTATCTCTAAGCATTTTCAAGCTACAACCTTTTGAAACGGTAACGTAAAAACTGAAAAAAGGGTCGATATGCACTTCCAATAAAGCCTTGATGCACGCTGCAATTTCTATATTATACTGTATTATTATTCATAGTGGCCATGCCATAGTTCCCAGCACGCCCGGTTCTCACGGTAAAGCTCCACTCCACTCCAAAACACATCATGTCTCCCAAACGTGGTTATGGTGCACCTTTACGCCCCTACTATGCAGCGTATGGACTGCAACTCCTTATTCTTTGTGCAAAAACAAAACAAAGGCTGCAGCCACCAACGTGCACGCATGCAATTTCCTGGTGCTCATTAGCCAGCCCCGCGTGGCGCTTTCCTCTCATTTGCATGTATGATAATTAGTTGGTGCCTCCCTAAAGAACCGAAGTGGAGCCTCGACTTACGAAAACCTTATTATAAGAAAAATTCATAATAGGAATTGGGCTTTAAAGACAATTCTGTCCCATTTAATGAAAAAATATTCCAAATACAAAAATGAAAATGGAAAGTGCCGCCCAGAATTTTGAATGTACTGCACGGCCGTACAAGCTGCCCTCCATTGGGGCGGTAAAGCACCAAACTAATGGATGCCGACCGCCGTAAAAGCCAAGAAGAAGAAGAATTTGCCCTCCCATTGGTTATGTTGTCATTAATGAACATTTTTTTCTTCGGGCGGGTACAATATTTAGACTTTGTACGACTGTTTTCGGAGGGCTGGAACCATTTATACAGTAATCTTGTCTCATAACACAAAAATTCTAAGACACAAAAGCGCCTCTGGAATGAATGAAGGTCGTATCGTGAGGTTCCCCTGTAGCTGTGCCAAGGAAACGTACAGAAACCTGAGACATAACTCTCGGGTGGAAATTCCTCGCTGACCACAACTCTGCAAATAATCAAGTCAAGATCGGGAGTTCGCAGCATCATTCATGACTCCCCCATCTGAAAATCATTTCTTCATGCTTCCTCAGCCACAATCCTATTTGCCTCCCCTGGCGTTGAATCCAGCATAAGGTTGGCCTTCTGGTGCTGCTCAAGCGTTACGACGTCAATCCCAGTCACGTTTTGATGCTAGACTGGCACCTCGCATCATTAAGCAAACATATTCTTGCACAAAAATCTGCTCAATATGATTCCATGCAATAAAACGGAGCTTCTTTTCTGTGAAACATGTTGCGGCCGCCATGCTCCCCTCTCCATCTGTACGCTGCTGGCACCAGCAGCCTGGCAAATGTGCGCCAGATGGGTCAAGCGGACCTGCTGGCGCCGACTACGAGTAAAATAAAACGCAGGCAAAGCGGACGTAGAGACGCGGCTGATGCTGCATGGGGTGCATTTTATTCATCGACAAACAAAATGTTGCTTCCCGTGTTGCCAACAATAGCAGTTTGGTGTTTACATGTCAACAGTGGTGCTGCCTTTTTCAAAATCAGCCAATGCTAAAACCGCTTTCACTGGTTTGGCTTGTCAGGATACAAAACAAAATGCAAAGTCTCGCTTCTTTGCACCGCTTTTCAACATACATACATTCCTTTTATAAACCATCGCCTACTTATAGTCCCACAATATGCATATCTGACATCATTTTCAAGCGTGAAAAAGTTAAGTTAAAATACAGGACAGGCCAAAATTTTGGGTACACTTTCTTGTTCTCATTTTCATGACTATCTACATTGCAGAGTCTCACGGAGGGCATCAAAATGATGAACACACGTGGATTGATGTACTTAAAAAGCGGGAAATAACTCTAAATATGTCTTATATTTGACATTTGCTTCTTTGACAGCACTGCAAACCCTTGGTGTTCTCTCACTCACTGACTCATATTACGTGTAAAGGTGATTATGGGGTGTTATTTCATGTTTACAGAGCTCTAATCCTGTTAAATATGTTTTTAGAAGGTTATAAAAAGGTTTTCTATGCTCCAACTGCACAAATATTCCCTTTGTAAATACTGAATCCTACTTTGCGGAAATTCGCCTATGGCGGTCGGGGCTGGGGGGTGTGTGTCTGAGGGACGACCGTACATCAGTTGTCTCTCTGAAAAACAACCAACAGAAAAGGTTGGGGACCACTGATGTACACAAATGGAGCAAAATATTCCGTTAATATTCAGTTACATGTGGGATGCATGGGGGTGGGGTGGGGTGGACCAAATCAGCCTGAGGCCCTCCTTCCCCCCTCCCTCCTGTGCCGAAGACAAGCTGACAGATGATGGAGCCGGAGGTAAAAGAAAGAACCCCACCCACATGTCATTTACTGTATTTTCTTGTGGGAAGCCGTTGGGGCATGACCACGCAGCGCATCCTTCATAAACCAACAAAACCGCTCCCCGAGTCCACCATTAGCACGTCTTACTCATCCTCGGACGCACTTGATGCACTCAGCAACCACTTGATGCAGGGAAATTCCCGCCCACAGCTTAAAACCTTGAAGCAGCTTCCGAGACGAGGATGCGCAGACCATCGCCAAGGTTGTACAATCCTAATTTGGAACGAGACCGTTCACATTTTGGCCTCTCAGCCCAGCAGGCTTTGATTTGGCCCTTTGATTTCCGCAAGGACGCAATCGTGAAATTGGGCAACAACAAAAAAAAAAAAAAACGGAATCTTCTGTTAAAAAGCTGGGATATTTAATAAAATGCTTTCATCAAGGGGAAGGAACGTTTCTGTGGGGAAGTATTTTCCCTGCGGACCTTCTAAACCGCCGCTCAAAACTTTCACCTTGCAAAAGGTCCCAACGGTACCGCATCTCGTTCTGCTTGAAGATTGCCTTCACACGCTCAGCGCGGCGGGTTTTGATGTGCACAGTGATGACAGCTTTCCTGCACTGCGGGCAAGAAGACTCGTCCCTCGGAAGGTCCATTAATGAGGTAAGCCGTCGGGCCCAACCCCCTCCCACAAATGAGGTGCTCGGAAAAGCCGTCGACCCGCCTCCCGTCTGGCCCGCTCCTCCGCTCTCATCAGCGTCATTTAGAAAATATCTTAATGCATGGCTGCCCCCCTCCCTCTCTACTGTTCTTACATTGTTGTTCCCCCCCTCCTGCTGTGGGGACTGTACCATCTAGGGCTGCGTGGGGAGGAATGAAGAGTGGAGGATGGAGCTATCCAGCGGGGGTTAGGAAGGCGGGAGGCTGGGCCTGAGAGCGGAATGTTGAACCCAAGCAGAGTTGGCGTCGGCGAGACACAGCAACTTACATGGACATGCGTGTTATTGTACACACAGCGCATGGTGCATGCGTAGAAATCACAGCATCCCGGAGAGGAGAGCCTCCTCACAACGGGGCCGTCTGTCTTCTGTCTCATTTGCCGTCATGAAGGGAGGCCTGCGGTCATTCCGAGCCGGGGAGACGCACAAGAAGACTACTGTGCCCTGCTCAACATGACCATGATGCTAATTTCACACAGGCGGGCACGGGAAGAACGTGCAAACACCGCGGACGACACGGATACTCGTTTCATTGTAGGAAGGAAATGTGGTCTTTAAACAGGATCCTCTGGGATCCTTGTTCTGGGCCACATTTCTCTGAACCATATGCTCGCCTTCTTTTTACCTGCGCAGCACTTTTCATTCAATATTTACCCTAGAATCTTGCCCCCGTTAGAAAGTACTGTTTGTTCTGTACTCTACTTTCTTGGTGCCCATTGTGCGTAAAACCTGATGCCAAGTTCAGCCCGTTTGTGTCTCATCATTTTGTGCCGTGAAAAAGGTTGTTACATAAATCATTAGGGCCTTACTGTGTTAGTTGGTCTAGAAAAACGGAATTCACTGTTCTCGTGGAAATTGGCATCATCTTTAGTTCCCAGGAGGAGGAGGAGGATAGCAATGAATTACTTTTCTGTTAAAAAAAAAAGTAAAAGTTAAAATAAATCTTTTTTGCGTACCAAATATCCCTCGATACGTACAAATCTCTCTCTTTGAATTCAGCTGATGAAGCTTCCATATCGGTGTGCTCTAATGTCCGAAAATTATGTATTCCCTATAAAAAATGGCTTTTTCATGTTTTGGAGCTGATTCGTTGGATTTACATTATTTCCTATGGGAAAAATTGCCTTGTTTCACATTTCCATTTATGTCAGACCTTGTGGAATGGATTGACAAAACCCGAGCTAGCAGAGTATAGCCATGAATCAAAACATCAGTAGTCAGTTTGGGATATTTTGGTTGCATTTACATTCTATATTGTTTATTCTTTGAACACGAACGGTCAGTTTGCAAAAATTACATTTCTAGTTCATTGCGGCCGCCACGATAAAGTAGCTCTCAGCTCATTCCGAAAGTGACATCATCGCAGTGATACCGCTAAGCTAAAGCAGAGAAAACAACGCTTCTCAAGGTACTGCGTTGACTTGCTACACTATATGTCTCATCAAAATAGTCTTCATACCAAAACATTGTGCTGCTGCTGGATGTTCACCGAGTGACACTGTAGGTTTGCTTTCTTTTCCAAAAGAGGAAGGTTTAGGACAACAATAAATGAGTTATGTCTTGTTTACATGTCTTCTAAACACTATTCCACCATAGCGACAGGGCTGCAAAGCATTATACATGTTTTATAAACATCTTTGCACAGCAATATGTATGTTTACTGTTGGAAGCGGGGGCGGCGGCAAATATTTATCCACATTTACAAACAGTCTATAAAACCTCCGCTATGGCAGAAAACGCCTGCTGTCTCGTTCACCGCTATCTTTGCTTACCTGAGTGATAGTTTACCCTGCTTCAGCTGAGGCGTCACCCTCGATGGCGTCACTTGCGGAAATGCGGCTGAACTGCGGGAACTAGCTCATCGCGACTGGCGCCATCGACTATAAGTGTAGCTTACGTTCGCGTTCAATAACTGAACAATGCAGAAGATAATTACAAACAATGTATAACACATTCAAGCAACGAGGAGTCACGGAAATAAGTGCGGGACTACATCTGAATTGTCTGGAATGGGGTGTGGGAAGCATGGCAAATGGAAGAATCGTTTGACTTTGATGGCAAAACTGCACATGTGCTGAGTGGCCGTCTTTTGGCCGAACTACACAAACTAGCCCAGAATGACCCATTTACCCCGCTTATGTTGGAGATAATGGCCGCTCTAAGTCCGAAACAAAACAAAACCTGTGCTAATGTACTAATGGACCCGCGGGAGGGCACTCAGCCAAACAGTCGACAACTCCCACTAACCCAGTTTGTCAGAACCAACTTACTGAGCGGGAGTCAACGCTTTGAGCCGTTTAAAAAGGACACGGGGACCATCCCGGCAGATGCTATTTAGTTGGATGGGGGATCCCGTCTCAGTCCAAACGGAGCTAATCCTGATGAAGTTAAACGAAGGAGAAGCTGAGGCCGAGGCTGATGAGGATGGAGACAAACCTGACAGGTTGAGAGAGGAAGTGTTTCATGTGTCACATCAGCCCACAGCTTTACAGTGTTGACCTTCAGAGGTCATTTCAGGACACATTCAGTATACACCTCACTCAAATCAACCAAACACCCTAATCTGTTTGTTTACTAGTGTCCCCTCTCTCTCTCTATGTTTTGTGAAAAGGTAAGGCTGCAACATTCTGTGTTGGCCTCCCAGTCAGGAGGTTCGGGGTTCGAATCTCCGTTGAGCAGCTCTGTGTGGAGTTTGCATGTTCTCCCCGTGCGTGTGTGGGTTTTCTCCGGGTACGCCGCTTTCCTCCCACATTCCAAAAACATGCATGTTAGCTTCATTGGCGACTCTAAATTGTCCATTAGAGTGTGAATGCTTGTTTGTCTGCCCTGAGATTGACTGGTGACCAGTCCAGGTGTACCCCGCCTCCCGCCCGAAGTCAGCTGGGTTAGGCTCCAGCATCCCCGCGACCCTAATGAGGATATGGATAGATGGATGCACCATTCTGGAAAAAAACATAAGTGCTGATTTTCTTGCTTAGAACGCGCTATACACTGCCCCCTACGGTCTGGGAAACCCTAGGTCTGGGAACAGCGCGGACATGACGCACTGACTATAAATGTTGCAAAATTTGTCTCCGTCTGATTCCAATCGTCTCATTTCCGCACGGCACGCCCACGCGACAAGCATAAACCAAACCTAAGAGAGACAGTCTCTCCAACGTGTCTTCCCTGAGGCCTTCACTGAACACCTTCCCATGGAGGTGTCCTGACCAGACGCCCGAGCCACCTCATTTGGAGGAGCAGTGGTTCTATTCAGAGTTTCTCCTAGATGACAGTATCCTCTCTCTAAAAAGGGAGAGGCCAGCCCCCCTACAGACAAAACTCATTTCAGTCGTTTCACCCGCCACCTTCAGGTCACTACCCAAAGCTCATGACCATCGGTGAGGGTTGGAACGTAGATCAACCGGTTAGTTGAGAGCTTTGTCTTTTGGCTCGAACTGACGCACATCAGTCCACATCACTAGAGACGGCGCACCAATGTGTCTGTCTACCTCCCGTTCCGTCCCTCCGCCTTCTGGTTCGTCAGTCATGAACCACACCCCGAGACACCTAAACTCCCCTGACCCTGAGATGGCAACGATTTTCCGGCTTTTCCCACCTATCAGGATTACCACTTGCAGACTTCAGCCCAGTCAAGGTGGACAAGAGCCTGTGGGAAGCACCACGGAGGTGGGCTTGCACCGCATGTGAACAGACGGTGGTGTCACTCTGAGCACGTGGACATTAAAATGTCCATCGGTACAACATTTTTTTTTATTAGTTTTCATCAGAGGGAAAAAACCTGATATCGATATCTACTGCTATTACATTTTGATGCCAATATCGGCGGGCCGGTATTATCGGACTTCTCTAGTTAAAACCCGTATTTATAAAGTCAACACGCTAACATATTCTGTTTATATAACTATATATTCATGACAAAAGTCAGAACTATTTAGTGGGTTTATTTGCTTAAAAAGTGTGAATCCGATGAAATTTTCTGACCTTCAGGCATCCTGGTGGTGCAGCTGACACAGCATGCACCTGCAACATCAAGAGCTACATCCCCACTTCCTGTAGCGCCCCCCCACCAACGGACAAGTAAAGAAGTGTCTTCCTCGTGTGGACATTATGTAAATACAAACCAGAAAAACAAGGATGAGAGGCATCTGCACGGTCCCCCATCCTCCTGCTGCCGCTTCCTTTTGTAACGGCCACGGGGCGGCAGGAGAAACTGCGGCCCTGCTCTTGTTCCGGCCTCCATAAAAGTCAGCGGGGAAGAGTTTATGGTCGACAGATGCTTGAGTGAATGAGGGAGCCATCCGTCGACTTCACGCCGACCCAAAGTTGACCCCCCCCCCCCCTCCGTGTTGCTACAGAAACGGAAGAGCTGAGAAAAAAGGGAGGAAGCCGGGCGGTGGGGAGTTACGAGCGGGCAGAATGAAGGGAGTCCATCTTTTTTTAATGTGCGATTGACTCGCTCCCGGGCAAACCTGGCCGGAAGGCAGCGCTGTCACTACACAAGTCTGCACCGGCCGTCACGAGATCTTCCGTCAGGTGACTTGCATCTCTAGTCAGGCGTGGCCTCCACATGTCATTCCAAAACAAATCTAATGGGGGAGTTTGCAGGCCAGACTGGGGGAGTTTTGGTGTGGTAAAAATATCTGGTCCACGTGAAAATGCATTCTGCAGGCTGTCAAAGTGTATGCCAGAGCGACAGGTGGCATGCATGCCGGAGCGCTTACTTGCCAAAAAGGCTTAAGAACAACCACAGGGAAAAGGGGAACTAGAAATACGCAGAACAAAATATGCCTTCAAAAAGCTAAACGAACAAACCACTGCGATGTCATGTGAAGGAAGGAAACCCCCAACAACTTAAAACTAGGATTGATAATAATATTAGATACATTAGATATGAAGAATGGCTGAATTTTGTAGAACTGCCCAGTACAGATGCAACAGTACATAAGCCGGGTTTTCGGTACGAAACATTCGGGTCGGTACAGAAGGAACCGATTTCCCACAGGGGACAGGAAGTGGCTCGTGATACGCGTCGTCTTGGTAAACAATTTCAGTGCAGCCTAACGGTTAGCCAGCGGCTGTCACGGCTAGCGATAGTGCTACGTAGCGGCTCAAAACTGCAGGAGAAAACCCACCGGCAAATTGCCGACATGTCCGTGGCGTACCGTGGTGAAGTTAGTTTCACGTTGGACGCGTGGACATTCGTCTCGCGGCTACAGCGGTGTACTTCCCTCGCTGTGCCCGGACTCCCCTGTCATGGTGCTGGGAGTTCACACAGGAAGTGCCGCCCTAACCGCTGGTTGTTGTGAATCACACGACAATGGATGTATAAGCATGTGAAATGATTAGTCCTACCCTAAAAGCATTGCAATGATGGCTGTAATTCAGTTGGCCATTTATTGGCTTGTCAACACAGAACAGTCACGTTCCACTGGCTAGTTTCTTATTCTACGCACTTGACTCCAAACGCTTGCTAACCAGCATGCTGCCCTCTACAGCCCGCACACTAAACAGCAGCCTGGATCAAAACAAAAATCCCACCGCCACAATATTTTGCGAGCCCATTAGGGACCCGACTCACAGAGGTTTGTTACAAAAGCCAAACAATATTGTTGGTCATGCTGTGTAAAAAACAGCAAATTCCGCAATGCTTTGGTTGGATTATTTTTAATTCTTTGAAGAGATATTTAAAAAAAAAAATAATAGTAAAGTTTTAAAGTTTTTGTAAAGTTTATTATTATAAAAAAATGGACATAATGTGCTGTCATCATGAAAAGAAGGAACCTTTTTGTGGGGAAGTATTTCTCTGGCGGACAGCTGTCATCACAAACACTAAACATGTTGAAACGGCGACCTGAAACGCCGGCCAAAGTTTGCGGAAAAACTCTCACGGCGTGTGAACGCGAGCTAGTTGGTTTAGCAGAGCATGCCAGTGCAAGCGAGTGTTTTACGATTCCCACTGACCTCGTGCGAGTTCTGACTGAGTGAAAAAAGACAACAGCGGTTTAGTCTAACACACTTCCTCACCGTCAATAGACATTCTCAACACACACACACACGCACACAGAACACACTTCCAGCCTTCAAAATAACGCTGTTTACCACTTCTTGTCCCGTTGTGTGAAGAATAAGAGCGTCATAAAAACATCTTACATTAATTACCACAACCGGAATTGCATCGCTGACTAGGTCTTCCTTTAAGCGCGGGTATTACAAGTGATTGAGCAGGAACGTGTGCAGAGGCTGACATCCCATTGGAAAAGTCACATCCATTTCTCCATTACTGGGCTGAATGTATGGATTTCTGCATTCAATTCATGGATATTTTATTTACGACGCCAAAAAGAACACACACTCTATGCTGGAAGTTTGAAAAAAAAATGTAAACTGAAAAAAAAATTAAAATTTGAGAAATGGACTTTGTGGAACCCTAGTCAATATTCAGGTCAGGTTATGTAAATGGGTGCCACTGGCGCTTTTTGGAGGTTTAGGCGGAATAGGTGAGCCCCGTTACATGCATCCTTAGCTGACTCTTTTGATCTGTCTTTTGCACATTTAGAACGCACAGAAATGAGAAAGACACGAGTGTTCATGTCTCACATGGGGATTGTGAACGATTCCAAAAAAAGTGCACTTTTCCTTTAAAACAGGAGAAGGAAACCAGGATGTCCTGCAGCAGGTCCAAAACAAAGTGACATCCCAATCAGGCACAAGCCCAGCAACAAACAGCATTTGCTGTAAAAACAAAGCAAGCGGGAAAGCAGCCCGTTTCTGCAAGTTGCATTAGCAGATTTGGTGAGTTTCCTGCCAACCGCTGCCCGACGACAACAAGGAATGTGGCCTTCTTGTCACACGGGGCACCTTATTGGTCGGCCGCAACACAATAACATTCTCAAAAGCATTGTCTTGCATGCACAGCAAAGTTGTGCACTCTGGCACGGAATGGAAGCAGGTTTACGACGTACCTGGCGTCGCCTTTGCCCAGGTTGGCACCCGCGGGATGGAGGATGGTCTGGTTCTTCACCATCTCCACCACACACTTGGTGTTTAATTCCTTTTCTGTGGAGGGGAAAGGAGAGTGGCAGGATTATGGTGTCGAGTATCTTCGGACAAACTATTCACACAGATCAGAACCCACATAATGCCGAGGTTTCCCGCCACAAACACTTCTGGACCGCCACAAGGAGATTTGGCGTATTATTAATTGTATTGCTTAAGCTCTTGTAATATATTAATATCATATATTTTATTTGGAATATTATTGTAAATATTCCATCCCATCCATTCCATTCCAATATTGTAAATACATTGTTATATTTTTTTTCTTATTTAAATATAGTAACTTTATAGTTTGTACAGAAAAGAATCCAAAAAGCCTGGAGATAATGCACATTAGAAATACGCTTTTAAATTTTAATTTATTGTTTGAACATTTAAAAAAATATTTGTATTTATATAAATAAATATATTTTTTCATTGTATTATTTAATTTTCAAATTCAAATAACTTGAAATGTATTGAATGGATTTGGATGAAATTTTTAGAAATTGTCGCAAATGGGACCTGGAAGTATTGATTACATTTTGGGGGTGATCCGATCACCGTCTGGATCTAGAATTTATTTTTTTAGATCATTCATTACCATTGCAAGACACCACCATTTTTGGCATTTTTGTATACAACGTTGCAAAAAATGGTCACACCACACCACACCACAAAAAAATACAGCACAAGTTTCCAGCAGGTTCTACAAAATATCACAGCCTGATGCAGAACAAGCCAAAAATGTATTCTTTTGGTGTGAATCACTACATGTGAAAAAGTATGGCGCTTTGTGGAGCTCTGTGCTCTCCGAGGGTTTTCCTAGCATTATACATAATGTTATTTATTTATTTCTCTTTAATATTGTTGAAAAAAATATTTGTTTATATATTTAATGTTTTATGGACCCTTGACAACAAATGTATCTGTTGCCAGTTTTGTTTAGTTTGAAAAAATTATAAATAAATAACTAATATAATAATGTTTTACTATAAATACAATTACTTAGACAATAGTTATATACTCAAATTGGTGTATATTTGCGTGGCACCTTGACTTTTTCTGTGCAAGTAGGTAAAAATATACAACAATAATCCCCTTAAGAACGCATGGATGGACGTTTTCCCGCCAAAAATCATTGCGAAGAGGAAGAGCTCAGTGACAAACGTCACAAACACTCTACTGCAGTTTCCCTGCCCTACCAGTAGGTTTTGCGTGTATGCATGGTAAGTACAAGTATGGCAAGTACAAGTATGGCAAGTACAAGTATGGCAAGTACAAGTGTGGCAAGTACAAGTGTGGCAAGTACAAGTGTGGCAAGTACAAGTATGGCAAGTACAAGTATGGCAAGTACAAGTATGGCAAGTACAAGTATAGGGTTGACTTTGGATGGGAATGCTTTTACACACGCTCCACGCACACACCTCTGCAGTGGTTTGCTTTGCAAAATATCAAAAAGAGGCAAAAATGTTAAAAGGGCTTTTCCA
Organism: Oostethus manadensis; assembly: GCA_024372805.1. Lineage (NCBI taxonomy): Eukaryota > Metazoa > Chordata > Actinopteri > Syngnathiformes > Syngnathidae > Oostethus > Oostethus manadensis. Next base: position 727,143 of record QODF01000189.1, on the reverse strand, counting down.
AAGTCGAAGGTGATGTGTGTGTGTGAAGTATCTTGTTTTGCCTGAAACACAAAAGATAATATGTCTGCCTTCATGGATCACTAAGGAAATAAAAAAGTTACATTAGAGTGGCTACAATCAGGACATTTATAGTACTTTTTAAAATGAAACGATTAATTGATTATCAAAATAGTTGTCGATTATTTGGATAACCGATTAATAATCGATACGTCAATTAATCCTTGCAGCTCTAAATCAAATGTGTTGTGATATCATGAGGCGATGATGCAGGGATATCACAGGCGGTCCTCAGAGTAACCATCACTGCAAGGCGGCCCACAGTCAATGCGGGTCTAACATTAAAGCACACACACGTCGCTCCTCTCGACGAGCAGTGGGCTCCTTGTGATATTCTTTGCTCACCTTCCATGCACACGCGTCATGGCCGACGACGCAAATGACATTATCACGTCAACCAATTATGAATACATTCGGTACACCGTATCGGTGTCAAGTACGATGCAGTTGTTCCCCAAGCAAAATGGAGACTTTTGTATATCTGCAGAAGTCAGACAGTTCTAAATCTGACGTTCATTATTTTGAAAAGGACAAATGCAGAAACTGGCATTACTTGATAATCCCAATAACACCCTGTGGGCCATCATGCGGAACTGGGAGACCGGGAAAGTCTGAGTGGTGACACTGACCTTTCGCCTGGAAGTGGGTTTCTTTTTACCAAGTTAATAAATACAGCAGGACACACGTGCGCACGCACACACAGTACACGTGTCCCTGAACGGTTTATTTAATGATGCAACGCGCCCTCTCCACTTTAGCGCTCAGCAGGGAGCGGCCCATAAGCAGGCTAGAAAAATTGACGGTATAGTAGGAATTACATATGCATGGCCAGAGCAGATCACGTGACACACATCACTTGCTTTGCAGGCCGCTCGATAAGCACGGGAGGGGGGGGGCTCTTCCCATCCCGTGCTGGTAGGGATATCCTCTGAGGTCAGAGGTCCGCACACCTTCTTCTGGAATTCGCCAGGAAGCGCTGGAGGTTGCGTTTCAGCAAGTGAATCACAGCGGTGTGGTTCACCGTTTCTTTAAAGCCTGCAGGGTTTGTTTTAATATATAATAATTACAGACACTCCTGGAGTTCTCATTCCCGGGTACAAAAGCACGCCATGCATGCGTGAACACGTGTGGATGCAAACGTCAGCACGGGAAAGACGACTTTCTGCGCTGCGGAAGGCGTATCGCCCACAAAATCGGAGCATGCAAAGTGAGGAAGGGGCCGCGCCTTCGGGGTTGCATGCGCGTGCTAATGGTCAACATTACCCCGACACGCAGATTACAGTATTTGACACGAAGATTGTTTTTAGTTTTTTCTTAGTGCGAAAGGAATTTGCATACATCTTCTCCACCATGCCCGGGAAAAATAAAAGACTTTGAAAGAAAATCAGTGTCAAGGTTCCACACCGGCGCCACCCCTCGCCCCCTCATTTTCTAAATGTTGCCCGAGCGCGACACATTTAAGGGTATTTTTGCTACGCGGTCGGCCCTCGCCACTTCACACTTTGCATGTCGCAGCCAGGCGTAATCACATTTCAAAAATATAGAAATATATACAGTAACACATGCTGGGTCAGTTATTACTCAAAAACATGAACATTTAAGCAGATCTGACCAATTTTTACCTAAGATTTCCAGCATAGATATGGCAAAACCAAGTAAAACACAAACACGGCGTTGTGCTAATAATTAGTGTCATACACTGGTCACTAGGTGTCAGTAATGTTACTATAATACACACAACCCCCAGACTTGATCGCAGGAACTCACAGCGGGCACATGAATCCCTAACATGCGCTCCTGTTGCAGCCGAAACCCACCGCAAGCAAAAATCTCACTCCCAACCCCCGATGTCACTTCCTGTCTGCCCCTCCCACCGATCTTCTGGCACACATTTACAGTAACACACGCGAGCATGAGTTTTATTCATATCTTATTTCTTCTTATCACATCTACTTAATTGGGTACTAAGAGTGTAAAGGTGGTTATAGGGGTGTTAGTTTATGTCTAGAGGGCTCTAGTCATGTTTAAACTGTATTTAGAAGGCCATAAACAAGTTTTCTATGCTCCAACTACGGAAATATTTTGTTTATGAATAAGGAATCATAGTTTGTGGAAATTCGCTTAACCAACTGACAGTGATAAGCGAGGGATTATTCTATTTTTCACCCGTGAATCAACGTCTCTGGCCAAAGTAAACGTGCAAGCGATGGCTGGTTTGGGTTTATGGATTATGGTCTTGCTGTTGATTATTTGGAGACTTTCTATTGATGTCTTTCACAGAGAGGGATTTTAAATGCTGGAACTCGATTCGTGCATTCGTGCCAGAAGCAAAAGGAACCGCATTGCCAGGCTGTAGGAAGTGGTAAGAGTACACATCTTTGTTGTCTCCGTTGCCTCCCAACCGTCTCGCTCTTTCCATCTGCCATTTCCGTGCTTCCTTCCGCCTACCTCAGGGCTGGTAGGAAAGCACGAACGGGGATGTGTTGCCGTCGTTGCTACGCCGGGGCCGCTCGGCTCGGTTCTTAGAAGGCCACGGCCATGGGAACGGCGAGGCTTACGCAACATTGGCAAATATTCGTTCAGACTCACTCCCTTCCTGCCATTGTCCCGCTTGCCGCCGGTCCAAACGGTCGACTGACTGGAGGGAAACATTTTCCAGCATCTGACCAGATTCCACGGCCACACCAATAGAGGATTACCTTCTTAGCTGGTGTGGCTTTTGAAGAATGCGCCGCTGGTTTGACACTAACACTCACGCTCAGTCCGAAAACTGTGGAAAGGTGGAAACGTGGCACCGCTTCCTTCCATTTCCAGCGCCAGACGTGTTTCTCCTTGGACGACATCGCAGCCAGACCCGTGGGGACCACTAACAGCATCTCCGCTGACATCCAGGAAAAAACATCCTGAATGAGCCATTTGTCACTTTGAAAGGAAAACAATCATCCACCATGCTTATGTCGGACACAAACACAAATCTTCCTCTTTTCTGTTCCTTCCAAGAGATATAAAAACAGCAAAAAAGCTAAAACCGTCTGGAAAAAACAACCATGATCATTATTTTTATTATTATTATTATTAACATTGCTACGCCAAAGAACTACATTACTCGCGTAGTGACACATTGCCACGCCCGCTAGGTCCTGCCACACACTCGCTCGCGATGCCTCAGACTGCCTTCCTTTCCATGTTGCTATGTGAAATCAACACGCCCAGCATCGTATTAAATATTGATTGCTATCGTGAACGTGCCTGTTACTACCAGCTCACAGCATGCACAGAAAACCAGAAGACCTTTTTGTGGAGGTGTTTTAATAGCAGCCTTGCTGGGCAGAATAGGTGTGGCCCATTACATGCATTCTCAACTGTGTCTTTTTAGCTGTTTTTTTATTTTCAAAACACACAGAAAAGACATTGACGTATGTGTTCATGTCTCACATAAAGAGTGCGGGTGATTCCATCCCAAAAGTCTACTTTTCCTTTAAGGGTGACGCATTTTCCCAACCTTCCAATCGTAAATTTCTTTTCACTCTCTTCTTTCAAGTCTCCCATTCCCAAAAGACAGACATTTCAGGAATGCGGGCTGCGGTTGTTTGTCGGGATTGTTGACGGAGGATACGAAATCATGAAAATCATCCTGCAGCATTCTCTGCACAGGAGGATAAAGAGCTTCCGGGTGGCGTAACGTAACATAAACCCTACAGCACATACCAAAACACAACATTAAGGCGTGGGACGGAAGTATGAAAGCGTTAGCAACACTAGCATAGCTTCGGGTGCTACAGTGTAAACATTAGACTGACATTTCACCAGCAACATCACGCTAGGTTAGCTTATTTGCTGGAGAACAAAAAAACTACAGATCAAATTTACAGTTGGCAGCGCTCTGGACTGCACTTTAAGATGTGTAGTGAAGCCTAATTGAAAAAATGCTTGCATTTATTCGGTATGGTCGGGATTAGTCGTTCCTCGTTTATCGTGGTCAGTTGGTTCCCGGCCTGACAGCAATAAGTGAATCCCCGTGAAATGAGATTCAATATTAACCAATGGAAAAGAGAAAAGTTTATGACCTTCTAAATACACCTTTAATATGATTAGAGCTCTGTGGACATTAAATAACACCCCCATAGTCACCTTTATACTTGTATTACCTAATATAATAGACATAATAATAGACAATAAGCCATCTTAGACATAAATAAGACAAGACATTCACACACGTTGACAGCCTACTTCCTGGTATTGACTAATCAAAGCAACAAATACTACAGACCAGGGTAAAATACAACTTAGATACGCTTTTCCACTTAGACCACTTCAGTAAACAGCAGAGGTACAGCTTTATCGAATTGAGTAAAAAAAAACAAAAAAAAACAGAGCTTCACTCATGCAATAAACATTCACACAGGAGCTGCTGTCAGCCACTGCTAACAGTCAACTCTAGCCCGCTGACACCTAACAGGTCAAGTAACTGTAGATACTGTATTGCACCTCATCACAGCTTTGGAATGCCTTATAGATGCATTTACATTCATGTTGCCATTTTTACACTTGAAGATGCTAAATTTAAACCGCGAAGAGGTACAGTTTGCTTAAATGTGCAGGGTTAGAATAGATCTTATTAAAAATAAAAGTACTCAATGAATAAATAAACCACATTTTTCAAATGTAGCCAAAATGCTGCCCGCTGGTGTGTAATAAATAAATAATAGTAATAAATTACTAGGCTGTCACTTGCGCCGGTTCTCATTTTAGGGATGATGGGAAGACATATTTCTTTTTTGGTAAGAGTCTGCTTATGTTTTTGCACGATGAATGCGCTTCCACAAACAAGGCGCGCATCTCCAGCCACACAAGGCACTTGTAAACAAAGCTTGTAAAGCGTTGCCAACAGCTGCTGGGGGACCCCAGATGAGGCTTTTAACGACCGGGACGGCCCCTCCTTTGTCTCCATTAAAACACTTCGGCCCGATACGCCGCAGCAACCTGCCAGCTGCCAGAGCGGGCGTCATGTGAAGTTCGGGAGGCGCCGACGCCGTCGTCAGCTGGAGTCAATGGGGTCTAGACGTTCCAGCAGCGGATCCCTCACCGTCAAGCTGGATGACAGCTTCGTGCACACATGTGCCACACGGACCCGTGCATGTACCGCTTTGGTCTACTTGGCACTTGACTGGCAGGAAATCAAGCCGTGACGTGTCCCGGGCTGTCATTCACGTAGACAACGTCAGGCCTCCTGTCAGTGCTCCTCTTTCTTGTTCAGCCAAATGTCCCCAATTTTGGACAACAACTCTAACAAAACCATTAAAGCCAAACTGCAAAAATCAGAAGGCATTTCTAAGGATAAAGTCCAAAGAGTAAGAGAAAAATGTTGAACTCAAGAAAAAGTTGCAATTTTATAAGAATAAAATAATATTATGAGAAGAAAAAATAGATACATTTTCAAAAGTCATAATATTAAGAGAAACAACTAAAGAAAGTTGGAATTTTTGGAAGAGGAGGTTGCGGAAAAAGTGGGAATAAAGCCATAATTACAAGAAAGTTCAAATGTACAGAAGTCAAAATGTGTACATTACAAAAGTAATTTTCTAAGTAATTTTCTAATGTGAAAATTTTCTAATGTAAAAGTCACGATTTCATGAGAGAAAATTGGTCATATAAAATATATGAAAAGTAATGTCACTTGATTTTTTTTTTGCATGCTAGTCATAACATTATGAATAAAGTTGTCATTTTTGAAAAATGAGGTTGCTAAAAAAGCTATGTTACAAAAATTAAGTCAAAATATGACAAATGGAAATGGAAAGAAACGCTGGAATTTAACTTGAACTAATGAATGAATAAGTTTTTTTTTTAATCTACTGTAAATAAGAAATATTCTAATGAGGAAAAAAGTCCCAATTTGAGGAGAATTAATTGGTAATATGATGAAAAGTAAGGTCATTTTAGTTGCACTGAGTTGAAATATTGGTAAAAAAAAAAGTTATTTTATGCTAGTCATAATCTGATGAATAAAGTTATTAAAAATAAACGAGGTTGGGAGAAAAAGCTAGGATACGATGATATGAAGGAATATTATTATATCAAAATAATGTGGGACTAGAGCCATAATGTTGGAAAAGAAAATGTCCAAGATTATTTAAGAAGGAAACAAACAAACAGCAAAAACGTGGAAAAAAAGAGCAAGGAGTGAAGTTGATAAAAACAACACAAAGCTGAGATCCGCCCCTGATCCACTATGACGGGCCTGGATTGCTCTTCTCCACGAGCAGCGGGTCCTAACGGCGTGCATTTCTTAGGGTTTTCCCCGTGCGCACACAAACACCGAAAAAGGTCCCGTTTTAAAGGACACAAACCTCAGTTTCCGTGTGGACGAGAGGCCAAACCCGCATGGAAAAGAGGGTATGCAAATTAGGCGATGACGTCACCCCGGCCTTTGGGGCTTCATGGCTAAAACGAACACGAGTGACCCCGAGTAAGGGGTCCCCTACATTTACCAGACCTAGACAGGCCCAAACAAGCCCATTCGTCGCACTGCAGCCTTGGGGGGGCACCGGTCACGACATGGGCCGACCCAGACAACAATGACAGGTCAGCAAGCGGAAGCGGCCCTTACCTCTCCTGTTCATGGGCCGAACCCGAACCGCCACCTTGACGTTGGAGCCGTCCAGGCTGGGCTCCCCCATGATGACTCCTGACCCCCCCCCCCCGGCGAAGATCAGCTCCTCGTCGTCACGATCTTCGGCAGAAGGAAACGGCAATGCCCGGGGCGCGCCAAACCTCGCTTCGCCCGGCCGGGCTCCATGGCGTCCGCGGGGGGCTGGCGAGGCAACGACAAGCGGGAAAAAAAGGGTTATTCGCCTGCGCGGACAGCGCCACACATGCTAGCCGGCTAGTTCGCTGGCTAGCGGTTCCCACGCCGTCACGTCACCGGGCGGCGGCCGCCTTCCGGTCGCCATGCCGGAGGGAGTCGCCGTCGCGCGGCGGAAAAACAACAAACAAAAACCCGCCCCGGTGATGAGCCACTGCGTTCCCGATGCCTGCCCGCCGTCTCTGTCGGGCTAGGAGAACTTCCGCGTTCGGACTTCCGGCCTTCATAATAAAAGCGCCTGCCAAAGCCACGCAAAGGGCAACTATCTTCCGGTTTGTCTTTGCCGCGCTTAGCCTAGCGTGCCGTCACCAAAGCCCACCGCGACCGACGCCTCCACAACAAGTGAAATAGCTTCTGCTTCAAATGGGGTTGTCTGTGCTCACCCGGCGTGGCTCTTCCTCCCGGACGGCGGCAAAACACAAACAACACAACAGGTTACGTTCCCAAAAGGTGATCCTGATAGCGGCTGTGAATCCCAAGGACCCGCCGGCCTCAGGCCACGCGATACTTCCGCCGTCACGTGAATAAACGTGACACTTCCGGCTATTGTGGCTTTCAAAATAATAAGCCAGGCGCAAGTCAGCCGGACTGAGACACACGCAACACGGCTTGTAACATCGACAACAATGTTTTGTTGTATGTCATAAACTGCACACAATTACAAATGACCCTTCTTAGCATTTGAATGGCCGCACGTTGAACGTGGCTTAAGCAGGAAATGCGAACGTCAGCTGCAACGCGTTTACGCAGCACTGCGAGCGTCCGCCATATGGAAAGCGCCGCTTTTGCTGCCCTCTGTCGGCTGCGCGCAGAACTGCACGTACAGGAGCCGGAGAAGCACAGAAGGAGGTTGGGGTTTCACAGCAAAGGTGAGCGTAGAAACCCAAAAGAATAAACATCAGTGTTAAAATAATACAAAAAATCTCTGTTTTGTCATTTTCTAGTGCTATGTGTAGAATTTTGAAGACTAAAAAATCATTTTGGGAATAAGGTTATGATGTAGAAAAGTATAAAATAATAATTTATTAATAGCATTTCATGTTTATTGTCATTTATTTTTGGCATTTAGTATAGCTCTATTCAGTCACTGTCCTATGAAACGCTCTCATGCAATTTTGTTTTGTTTGTTTTCGTTCCATTTTGCTGCATTTTAACAGGGATGGGAGACTCGAGTCACATGACTTGACTCGAGTCGCAATTTTTAGGACTTGCATGACAAATGTTCCAAAAAGACTCGACTTGACTTTGACTTGTTGTTCTTGACTTTGGACTTAACTCGGACTTGAGCTACTTGACTTGAAATGACTTGTTTTTGGTTCAACGCTTTGACGTATTTTGCAAACATCCCAAATCTACCTGTATGTCTGTATTTTAACAAGTCGGCTTTCGGCTGCTTTATTTTACGCATGCGCTCACTTTGGCGCATTCTGACAGAACACAACAAGGATAAGCCGGAAGGAAAAGTAGACAGAAAGATGTTTGTTTATATACCTTGTTTCCAAACAGTGCCCGTAACACGGCAGTAAAACGGCTCAAAGCCGTTGTTTTTATTCATCCTCTTCCTGTTGAAAAGCCTCCGTTACCGCTCAAAGTTGTGTTGTTCTCCTCACGTAGCAGGCCAGCCTTTTCAAATCAGTCACACAAACACGAGTCCCCTGTGTTTATAGCTGTCTCGGGGAATGCCTGTTAAATGAAGCATTAAAATCATCAACATTTTAAGAATTAAGTCGTAAATTGCTGACAATAATGTTATATATTTATGTGAAAAGATTTGTCATGTTACAAGAGTACAAACTTAACTTTACAGGAATAAAATTGCCTGAGAACCGGAGTCATATGTGGAGGGGTGGGGTGTTAGAGTGTAGCGGTGAGACGATGCTAACCCAAGCTAACCTGGTTGTGACCAACTGCTCTGTTTTCCTGTCTCGTTATAAATAAAAGCTTGTCTGAAGCCAGAGGAAAGTTTCCTTCCTTGCCTGAGACATCTATGAGAAGTTGTCTTTATGTGGAGGAGCGGGATACATGAGGGTAACTGTGAGATGATGCTAATCATGATGCTAACTCATAGCCATCCATTCTACCCATCCATTTTCTATGCCGCTTATCCCCATTAGGGTCGCGGGAACCCAAATGCTCTATTTTGGTGCCTGTTGTCTGAAGGCAGAGGAGCGCTCCCCTCCCCACTTAACGACTATGCTCTACTGTAGATTTCCTCTGACGCGAATGACACGTAAAATTACCACTTTAAATTTCGTAATATTACAACTTTAAATGTCATAATACTACAACTTTTCATCTTGATATCTAACTCAGCTCCGTTTGGCCCAACAAGTTGTTTGTATTTGTTTACTTCATTAACCTCGAATCTGTAAAACTGGCCTAACTAAAACGTGTAGGACTCGACTTGACTTGCTTGACAAAGAGCAGTGACTCGACTTGACCTGTTTGGTTCTCATAAAGATTGACTCGGACTTGCTTGTAACTTGAAGGTAAAGACTTGGTGCTTACTTGTGACTTGCACATATTTTAAAAATATCTGTACACTTTACATATTTTCATTGTATTATTATGATTTTTTAAACTCCTCATATACTTACATATATTTTTAACTTTATTTATTATTGTAAAATATTTGTCAATATTTACTTTTTAAAAGGTGTTTATATTATATGATGTAACAAAATAAACAATAAAATAATAGAAAACAAATAAAAAAGACACTAAATGTATTTAAAAGTAAAATGTTTTTGTTGTCAAATCTGATGATGAAAATGATTGCATTTCTGATTTACAGATGAATAACTAATATAATAATCATACATTATATATATTAGAATTTTACAATACACACTAATATAGTGGTGGGTTAAAACGGCAGCGTTAGGGCGCCACGGGGGGGTTTAACGCCCTCCGTGCCGCTTATTAATTGAAGGTAAATGTTCGCAGAAGGAGGCCCGCGTGCGATTCAAAGACCCCCGTGGGGATTTTCCTGCGCAAAGGCCAGCGGCTTTTGAAGAACGCTAAAAGAAAAAGCACCTGCCTGTTTTTCATTATTGCTTTTGAATTAGCAACCTCCTGTGATGGGGTGAAGAGGAAATTAGCCTCCTTTTATCTCCCGCGGACACACGCAGTACGCATGTAAAATACATGTCCCGGGGGAGGTCACAGGTCATAAGTACTTTAATGTCTCCAACCTCCTAATTGCATACGTGTAGAAAGTTTGGAACATAACTTGAAACACCCCCCGCCCCCGTGTGTTTGGAATTCAAAACAATCTTTCCCATAGGAAAGCATGGAAAGCAAAAAGTCTGTTCCAGGGTCAAACTGTGGTCATCATAAATCCGTGATAAATGGTACAAGAAATGTTTTAGTACTCCCATAAAAAAGTCAAATATTGTTCTTTTTTAGCATCGGTGACTGTCACACAAGTGTGAAAATAAATCAGCATGGAGGTAAAGTACTTATTTTTAGGGTTGTAGGAGTTTCGACTCCAACTTTCGGGACAGCTTCCAGCATGTTCCAAGAAAGATGTTTTGTGACTCCATCGTCAAGGTCATGAGGTTACGGGGGGAGGTTGCTGTGGCGGTAATCCCAGAATTCATCAGTGGCCAATGGTGGTGAAGTATGCCGTCAAGCTGAAGAAGGAGTCCAATCAGGCCTTTTTTGGGCCATAGGACTCCAGAGGCAGCTGTCAGGTACCGGCGGGTCAAGCAGGATGCGGCTTTAGCAGTCACCCAAGCAAAAACTTGGATACCGACTTCCGGGTGCTTTTGATGACATTCTGTAACATTGTCCTCTGTCTCAGGAGGGGGGGAACAGAGGGAACCATTTACCACCTTCAACACCGTGAAGGGTGCGGATGGTGCGCCACTGACCTGGACTCGACATGTTGTCTACCGGTGGAAGAAATACTTGAAAGACCTCCTCACGTAGTCCAATGACTTGGTGGGATGTCCTTTCTCTGCGGTTGAGGTTGCAGTAGTGGAAGGAGATCTGACCCGCCCAGAGTTCTGCAAGGTGCTTGATTGTGAGGGGCGCAGCGTGTAGTCGACATCAGGGCTGGTGCCTCTGGATTGGCAAAATGAGGTGTTGGTTCTCTTTTTCCAGAAGCAAGACCAGAGGGTGCCTTTTGTGGGACTATTGTGGGATCACACTTCTAACCCTTCCTAGTAAGGTCCAGTTGGGGTTCTGGAGAGGAGGTGTCTGCTGAATACCTGAACTTCAGCTTCAGTAAAGGTGCAGTATGGTTTTGGTTGGTTCTGGTAGTGGAGCTGTGAACTCTATACTCTGGGCAGGGTCATAGAGGGTGCATGGGAGCTTGCCCAAGCAGTCAACACCTGTTTTGTAGACTTGGAGGCGTTCAAGACATTGGACCACAGCCCTTGAGCAAGCAATCCTGTGTGATGTATTCTGAGAGTATGCGGTATCAGACGAGTGCCTGAGCTTTGTCCGTATTCCCAGCAGTGAGTTGGATTCTTTTCCAGTGAAGGTTGGACTTTGCCAGTACTGCCCTTTGTCAGCGATTCCGTTGATAACTTTTATGATCAGAATTTCTAAAAGAGAAAGCTTTTAGAAAGCTTTGAAAGCGTTGAAGTGATTCGGTTTGGTGACAGCAGAATTGGGTCTCTGCTTTTTGCGGACGATGCAGGCGATGCTGCCTTTATCGGGCTGGGATGTTCAGCTCTTGCTGGATTGGTTCACAGCTGAGTGTGAAGCGGCCAGAACGATCATCAGTACCTCCAAGCCCGAGTCCATTGTTCTTTTCCGGAAAAGGGTACAGTGTAAGATGCAGTCTCTCTATCTGTCTGTCATGGTGACGAGGGAGCTGAGCCGAAGGCCAAAGTTCCCAATTTACCAGTGGATCTACTCTCCTACATATTTACCTTTGGTCGTGGGGTTTGGGTAGTGACCCAAAGGACAAGATGTTTTCTCCGTAGGATGGCTAGGCTCTCCTTTAGATACAGATTAAGAAGTTTCGTGATCCGGGAGGATTTCATCCGGATCTCATCCTCTCCACATTGAGAGGAGTCAGATGAGGCTATGTGGGCATCTGGTCAGGATGCCTTCCGGACGCCACCCTGGGGAGGTGCGTGGGGCACGTTCGACCGGCAGGAGGCCTCAGGGTAGATCCGGGACAGGTTGGAGAGTCTCTCAAATGGCCTGGGAACACCTCTGGATCCCCCAGGAGAAACTGGACACAGTAGCCAGGGAAAGGGGTCTGGGATTGTCTGCTGCCCCCGCAACCCGCCCCCCTCCGGATAAACGGAAGATGGATGGACGGATAAACTCTTTTGATAGAGATGTTGTAATGACAGACAATTATGTTGATAGAGGACACATGATATACGTGTGTGTGGGTGTGTGTGTGTGTTTGGTGATGCCATTGATAAGAGTGTCGGGGGGCTTAGGGGACGGACTGCCTCTTCAGTTAAGATGACATGATAGCAGTAATTGTTCCGGCCACTAATCACACTCCAGCAGGGCATGTTGAGAGTGTGTGAGTGTGTGTGTGTGTGTGTGGTTATTAGAAAGATAGACGATGAGGATGTTGACAGTACAGCCTCCACAGCAGAGAGGCGGATTCTGATTGGTCAGTGCTGCCCGCCCATCACCACGCGTATGACGACAATAACAGTTTTCTTTCCATATCTACACAACGGACACAAACGCTAAACGAAGAAACTCACAGCTCCCACGTTTGTAGCTGATTGGCAGGCATTTTAAGATGTGTAGCAAAGCCTGGTTAAGATTTATTTGTGGCGCTTTAAGCAGATTCTGTAGGGACACATATCACGGTTGTGATTTGGTCTGGTAGGTCGTAGGCTGGCTGCACGGTGGTTGAGTGGTTAACATGTCCAGCCACACAGTCAGGAGGTCTGGAAGACCCGAGTTCGACTTTAAGTTGGCCATCTCTGTTTGCATCTTTCCACCGTGGGTGCCTGGGTTTTCTCCAGTTTCCTCCCCAAAACATGCGTGTTAGCTTAATTGGCAAGTCTAAATTGTCCATATGAATGTTTATCTGCTTTGCGATTGGCTGACGTGCGTCACGCGTCATGCCCAAAGTCAGCTCGGTAGGCTAAAGCATACCCCGCGACCCTAATGAGGATAAGCGGCATAGAAAACGGATGGATAGATGGAGGTCGGCTGCATGAAGGCTGATTATGATTTATTTTTGAGTGCTTATGAGCAGATTCTGTAAGGACACACAGCAGAATATCAATAAGAAGGTCATAGGCGCATTTTAAATGGGACCAGATCGGTCCTAAGGATAAACATCTATCCTAACGTTCTCCTCAGCCTATAGAGGTTAGAAGGAAACAAGGTTACATAAAGGAACCTAATCCAGGAATAACCCCCCCCCAAAAGGAAACTCAGTGACGTTGAAGTGTCCCACATGAGAATCTGAAGTTGACTCCAGGCAGCCAAATCCCTCATGGGACCTCAAATGGTTTCTTAATAAAATCATCCTCTGAGGAGGAGCACAATCAGTGCGGTGGCCGAAGGAGGCGGGCTTATGGGCCTAAGAGCACCCGAGTGCTGCTCTGGCGGCCATGGCTTTTTATGGCCTCGGTGGTCCATTCCATCAAGCTTTATTAGCTTAACGACTTTCTCAGCCATGAGCTCATCATGCGGACAGCCCAATCGCATTAGCGGCTTGATTGGTCAACAGGGACCTGCAGCTTATCTCCACGGAGGAGGAGATACTTGGAGATAAACTGCAGCCCTAACGAGACGTCCCTCCACCATGATGGAAGTGTGTGTGTGTTGAAGATGGTGGCGTTAAGCCCGAAGCAGTGATGGAGAACAGCCTCATCGACTCGCTAGCCTGCTCACTTCCTACGTCCGTAGAAGTTTGTCCAGCTCAGCTGGCACGTCGATGACGCGCTCATTTTGAACGCAGAGCAATGTTTTGTCACGATGGCCGCAGGTAAACAAATACCTGTCGCGAAAACGTTGAGATTACCGGGAATATTACCATTTCTTTCAAAAACCATAATCTCATTAAAAAACTATAAAAATTCTATTATTTTGCAATAATATTAACATTAATATGTAACTCTGTACTATTTTTTAAAATGTGCTTTTCAATTAATTGAAATGATTTTAAATGTTTTTTTAATCAAAATGTATTTATTTTTCATTCTTTTTTTAAATGCAAGAAAACCATTTTAATCCAAAAAAATGATAAATGAAAAAATAAAATATATTTTAAAAAATCGTAATCATCGATATTTTATTAATCAGAATATTTCATATTGATTTTAATAATTCAAATATTTAACAATATAATATTTACCTTTTTTTAATGTTCAGAATGAATTAAAATATTTTAAAACAATGTTACTAACATTTTAACACAAAAACAATGTCATTTTCCATTTAAAAAATACTTTCATAATAAGATTAACCTTTAAATTAAAATGGTAAAAATTAAACATGTTAACATTTGCTGGGAACGTCTGGCAGAGTCCGCTGTCAAAGGAGTTTCAACTCCCACCTCCGGGGGAGGCAGCGGACATTGAGTCAGAGTGGGCGATGTTTCGTGCCTCCATTGTCGATGCGGCTGTTTGGAGCTGTGGCCGTAAGGTGGTCGGTGCCTGTCCAAGCGGGGTTCCTAGAACCCGTTGGTGGACACCAGCGGTGAGGGATGCCGTCAAGCTGAAGAAAGAGTCCTATCAGGCCCTTTTTGGCCCATGGGACTCTGGAGGCAGCTGACAGGGACCGACAGACCAAGCGGTCTGCGGCTCTGGCAGTCACTGAGGCAAAAACTCGGACATGGGAGGAGTTTGGAGAGGCCATGGAAAACAGCTTCCGGATGGCTTCAAAGAGATTCTGGACCACCGTTCGCCATCTCAGGAGGGGGAAGCAGTGCAGTCAACACCGTGTATGGTGGGGACGGTGTGCTGCTGACCTTGACTTGAGATGTTGTGGACCGGTGGAGGGAATACTTTGAAGACCTCCTCAATCCCACCGACACGTCTTCCAACATGGAAGCAGTGCCTGGGGAGTCTGAGGCGGGTTCTCCTATCTCTGGGGCCGAGGAAGTCAAAAAGCTCTTTGGTGGCAAGGCCTCGGGGGTGGATGAGATCCGCCCAGAGTTCCTTAAGGCCCTGGATGCTGTGGGCATGTCTTGGTTGACATGATTCTGCAGCATCACGTGGACATCGGGGTCAGTGCCCCTGGACTGGCAGACCGGGGTGGTGGTCCCGCTTTTCAAGAAGGGGGACCGGAGGGTGTGTTCTAACTATCGTGGGATCACACCTCAGCCTTCCCGGTAAGGTCTACTCAGTGGTTCTGGAGAGGAGGATCCGCCGGATAGTCGTATCTTAGGTTCAGGAGGAGCAGTGTGGTTTTCGTCCTGGTCGGAACTGTGGACCAACTCTATACTCTCGGCAGGGTCCTTGAGGGTGCATGGGAGTTTTCCCAACCAGTCTACATGTGTTTTGTGGACCTGGAGAAGGCATTCGACCGTGTTCCTCGGGGAATCCTGTGGGGAGTGCTCCGGGAATATGGGGTATCGGACCACCTAATCCAGGCAGTTCGTTCCCTGTATGACCGGTGTCAGAGTTTGGTTCGCTTTGCCGGCAATAAGTCGGACCTTTTTCCAGTGAGGATTGGACTCCGCCAGGACTTCCCTTTGTCACCGATTCTG
Organism: Oostethus manadensis; assembly: GCA_024372805.1. Lineage (NCBI taxonomy): Eukaryota > Metazoa > Chordata > Actinopteri > Syngnathiformes > Syngnathidae > Oostethus > Oostethus manadensis. The sequence continues at coordinate 711,568 of QODF01000189.1, read as the reverse complement.
TTCACTACTTTCATGGACAGAATTTCTAGGCACAGCCAGGGCGTTGAGGGGTTTTAGTTTGGGGGCCGCAGGATTCAAACTCTGCTTTTTGCGGATGATGTGGTCCTGTTGGCTTCATCGAGCCGTGACCTTCAACTCTCACTGGACCGGTTCGCAGCTGAGTCTGAAGCGGCTGGGATGAGAATCAGCGCCTCCAAATCCGAGTTCATGGTTCTCGCCCGGGAAAGGGTGGAGTGCCATCTCAGTGTCGGGAATGAGGTCCTGCCTCAAGTGGAGGAGTTTAGGTACCTCGGGGTCTTGTTCACGAGTGATGGAAGGATGGAACGGGAGATGGAAGGCGGATTGGTGCGGCGTCTCCAGTGATGCGGACTCTGCACCGGTCTGTTGTGGTGAAAAGAGAGCTGAGCCGAAAGGCAAAGTTCTCGATTTATCGGTCGATCTACGTTCCTACCCTCACCTATGGTCATGAGCTTTGGGTAGTGCCCGAAAGGACAAGATGGCGGGTACAAGCGGCCGAAATGAGTTTTCTCCGCAGGGTGGCTGGGCTCTCCCTTAGAGATAGGGTGAGAAGCTCTGTCATCCGGGAGAGAATCAGAGTAGAACCGCTGCTCCTCCGCATTGAGAGGAGTCAGATGAGGTGGCTCGGGCATCCGGTTAGGATGCCTCCCGGACGCCTCCCTGGGGAGGTGTTCAGGGCACGTCCGACCCGTAGGAGGCCTCGGGGAAGACCCAGTGTCTCTCAGCTGGCCTGGGAACGCTTAGCATCCGCCGGGAAGAGCTTGAAGAAGTGGCCGAGGAGAGGGACTTCTGGACTTCATTGCTTAGGTTGCTGCCCCCGCGACCCGACCTCGGATAAGCGGAAGAAAATCGATGGATGGACATTTGAATTCAAATAAAATGCTGTCAACATAATATTAATAATAATAATAATAATACACGTTAATCAATATTTAATACAAAAATGTATTTTTGTGAAATGGCATTTTACCATTTCACAATATCAACATTTAATATTTTGAAGAGAAGAAGAGAAAAAAGAGCAATTTTACATATAAAAATAGTTTTCACTTCAAAATGTTCAGTACTTTTAAATGTAATTATTATTCAATAATTCAATATTTTCAATCAATGTGCTCACAGAGTTTCTCTCTCTACTATATGGATGAGGCGTTTTGGGTTCTGTTACATGACCGGACCATGTGTGTGTGAGGCGTTTTAGGTCCTGTTACATGACCGGACCATGTGTGTGTGAGGCGTTTTAGGTTCTGTTACATGACTGGACCATGTGTGTGTGTGGCGTTTTAGGTTCTGTTATATGACCGGACCGTGTGTGTGTGTGGCGTTTTAGGTTCTGTTATATGACCGGACCGTGTGTGTGTGTGGTGTTTTAGGTTCTGTTACATGACCGGATCATGTGTGTGTGAGGCGTTTTAGGTTCTGTTATATGACCGGACCGTGCGTGTGTGAGGCGTTTTAGGTTCTGTTATATGACCGGACCGTGTGTGTGTGAGGCGTTTTAGGTTCTGTTATATGACCGGACCGTGCGTGTGTGAGGCGTTTTAGGTTCTGTTATATGACTGGACCATGTGTGTGTGAGGCGTTTTAGGTTCTGTTATATGACCGGACTGTGTGTGTGTATGAGGCGTTTTAGGTTCTGTTATATGTGTGTGTATGCGTGTGTACTGTAGCCAAGCACAAGTCAGTGAATGCAGCACGGCGATGTGAAGTCCCGCCCCCGGAGAGGACCAATAAATAACCAGCAGCTTCTCTTCTCCGCTTGGCTGCACGCTCATCATTTCCTCCTAGTGCGTAAATCCCGGGAGGCATGTGCGCTTTCTCGTGCGCGCTTCGTGCTGATGCGACGGTCCTCCGCTGCTTTTTCTCATCGGGGCCGGCGCTCCACGAGAGGAACGTCCACAAACGTCCCCGATGCTTCGGACCTCTATCAGCTTGCCTGTTGCACTCTCACCCTCCTCCATGTTCGTGCACGCGCCGGGTTCTCCCACGCCCCGCTCGCACCTGAACGCAGCACCTGACAGCAAGGCGCACGAGGGCGGCGGCGATATATCACCCCCCGCCAAAGCAACATCCCGCACGCGTTTGGGGAATTCATGAGGCGCCAAGCGCGAACCATGAAACCGTCACGTTAAAGGTCCCCGCTTGTGCAAAGGCGACTTGTTAACCACGTTGTCATGGTGATGCGTGTCCCCACAGCTATGGGGGGGACAGCTACACAGATATGTATCAGGTTATTATATCATGTTATGAATAAATAACACGGTAAATCCAAACTAAAAATAGGATTAAATACATGAAAAATTAGATCAAATAAATGAAAATTATATGAAAACAATTTTACATAATAAAATAAATAGTAATACATTTTTTAGTTTTGTGTCTTTGTATGATGTTGGAAGCTCAAACTTCCAGCAAAATATGATATATTGTAAATTTATCATATGTTTTTGAATGACAAATATTGAATATTCTAAAACTAGCAAGGGAAAAAACATAACTGACGCTTTGCTACAAAGCGCCTTTTTTCACTCCGCAGCCGATTGAAAGATTTCCCATCAGGCAAACGTTTTACAGTAACATGAGTTCACCCCGCGTTGTAACAGTAAAACAAGACACAGGCTTTGCAACGCATCTTAAAAAAAATGCAAGATTCCCGTGGCATACTGTAATATCATATACTGTATTTGCGTTATGCATAACTAGCTAACATAACACATCCGAGCCAACTGCGCTCAACACTTGACAGAGGGCAGACCGCTTTGTAAGGCAGCAGGCTTTGCTACGCATCTTAAAATCCTCCAACTATCCATCAGTCATTTAAGAATGTGGATAATTGTGCTTATTTCAAAGCTAGCCTGCGCTTGCTGTGCAAATGCAAGCATAATGGTAACATGTATGTAATGTCGAGGGTCGCATCCTCCTGTCCGAGTCCTTCACGCCACGTTGCTGCATAGGAGTAAAAGACGCATCCGGTACGGGACTTTTTTATTGGCCTGCATTGAGATTCTGAATGGAGCCCCTTTGGTGAAGACAGGCGTCAACAATTTAGTGTTTATTTGTCTCGGCCTTCACTTGCGTCCACCTCAGCATGTTAATTCAGACCGCCAGCTCCCTCGTCGGACCTCCAAGAGTTTGCTGTGATTTGGACCTCGCCGTGGGTCCTCCCTGATGTCCCGTTATCTCACAATTTACGTGCAGGTTCAACTCATTTCTCTGCTCACTCCAGAATAAGCAAGAGTTCAATCATCCTGCCATTGCTGTACATAAGATAAGCTAAAATGATAACATGCGACAGTTAGCATGTACCACCCAAAAGGATAGCATTATGTGCGGAAAGAGCCAAGACAGGTTCATACTGTCCCAACATTATGCCATTGCTGTATGTACATGTGGGCATTAGCTAAAATGTTAACATGCTAACAGTTAGCATGCTAACACCCAGAAAGTTAGCAATATGCACGGAAAGTGCGAAGGCAGTTTAATAGTGTCCCTAAATCATGCCATTGCTGTTTATGCAATACATGTGGAAATGAGCTAAAATGTTAACATGCTAACAGTTCGCCTTTAAACATGAGGAAATTAGCTAAAAACAATTTGCATGCTAACACCTAACAATATAGCACTAAATACCAAAAGTGTGCCGGCATTTCTAAAGTGTCCTTTTACATGTCTGTAATATTCTATAAACATGAGCAAATCAGCTAAAATGCTAACAGTTAAGATGCTAACACCTAGTAAGATAGCATTAAGCATCTGGACTGGTAGTGTTAGTAAAGGTACCGTATATGGTCCGGACTGGTAGTATTGGTAAAGATAACGTATAAGGTCCGGACTGGTAGTGCTGGTAAAGGTACCGAATATGGTCCAGACTGGTAGTGTTGGTAAAGGTAACGTATAAGGTCCGGACTGGTAGTGTAAAGGTACCGTATAAGGTCCGGACTGGTAGTGTTGGTAAAGGTACCGTATAAGGTCCGGACTGGTAGTGTAAAGGTACCGTATAAGGTCCGGACTGGTAGTATTGGTAAAGGTAACGTATAAGGTCCAGACTGGTAGTGTAAAGGTACCGTATAAGGTCCGGACTGGTAGTGTTGGTAAAGGTACCGTATAAGGTCCGGACTGGTAGTGTTAGTACAGGTCTCGAATAAGGTCCGGACTGGTAGTGTTGGTAAAGGTACCATATATGGTCCGGACTGGTAGTGTAAAGGTACCGTGAAAGGTCCGGACTGGTAGTGTTGGTAAAGGTACCGTATAAGGTCCGGACTGGTAGTGTTGGTAAAGGTACCGTATAAGGTCCGGACTGGTAGTGTTAGTACAGGTCTCGAATAAGGTCCGGAGTGGTAGTGTTGGTAAAGGTACTGTATAAGGTCCGGACCGGTCCGTATAAGGTCCGGACTGGTAGTGTTGGTAAAGGTACCGTATATGGTCCGGACTGGTAGTGTTGGTAAAGGTAACGTATAAGGTCCGGACTGGTAGTGTTGGTAAAGGTACCGTATAAGGTCCGAACTGGTAGTGTTAGTACAGGTCTCGTATAAGGTCCGGAGTGGTAGTGTTGGTAAAGGTACTGTATAAGGTCCGGACCGGTCCGTATAAGGTCCGGACTGGTAGTGTTGGTAAAGGTACTGTATAAGGTCCGGACCGGTAGTGTTTGTAAAGGTACCGTATAAGGTCCGGACCGGTCCGTATAAGGTCTGGTAGTGTTGGTAAAGGTACCGTATAAGGTCCGGATCGGTAGTGTTTATAAAGGTACCGTATAAGGTCCGGATCGGTAGTGTTTATAAAGGTACCGTATAAGGTAGTGTTTATAAAGGTACCGTATAAGGTCCGGATCGGTAGTGTTTATAAAGGTACCGTATAAGGTAGTGTTGGTAAAAGTACCGTATAAGGTCCGGATCGGTAGTGTTGGTAAAGGTACCATATAAGGTCCGGATCGGTAGTGTTTATAAAGGTACCGTATAAGGTCCGGATCGGTAGTGTTTATAAAGGTACCGTATAAGTAGTGTTGGTAAAGGTACCGTATAAGGTCCGGATCGGTAGTGTTTATAAAGGTACCGTATAAGGTAGTGTTGGTAAAGGTACCGTATAAGGTCCGGATCGGTCCGTATAAGGTCTGGTAGTGTTGGTAAAGGTACTGTATAAGGTCCGGATCGGTATTGTTTATAAAGGTACCGTATAAGGTCCGGATCGGTAGTGTTGGTAAAGGTATATTTTCCGGTATGTTAGCAAATAAGCGTTTTGTTGTCGAGGACGTGAAGCTTTGTCCTTGTCTCTGCCGCACCTCGGCAGCCGATTGAGGGCTTTGGGTTTAAAAGTCGATGAATTGTTTAAAGCGGGTCAATAAGATTGGATCGGGCCCCGGCGTCTGGAGGGGGGGAGATAAGACCCCTTATCTACGTCCTTCTCCGCCGCCCCGCCGTCCTCACAAAGCTGAGGGGCGGCACGTGGGAGGGCAAAAAGAGCCAGATAGTTAGCGGTGAACAGCGGGCGCGGCGTTACACATGTCACATGACACATAAAGAGTTACTCTACGTGGTTGGGGGGCTGTTTGAGTTTAAAGCAGCAATACGTACGACCTTTTTTTATTCTTGTATTATTTTTACAAAATATTCATATTTTATGGCTTTATAATGTAAACATTTTATTACAGCAGCACTGTTAACAAATGGAAATGACAACTTTAAAAAATGTATTATTTTTATTGCTTAATTTATTATTGTATTATTACTCTATGTTCTTTATATTTGTGTTATATTATCTCTTTCAATGTATTTATTTATTATATTGTTTTTCTCATTATATTTTCCTGCAAATGTTTTACGCAAATGTCACAAATTTACACAAGAACGAGACGGTAATTAAAAATGTATTTTAATTTAATTCTTAATTTATATTAGTCATATTTCAATCATATCATTGACATTTTTAAATATTATTTTTAAAATAATTATTATTCTGTTACCAACTTGATTACAATGATGACACATTTATGATTTATGTATCATTGTTATATATCTATTCCATATTTCATTCTGTTTTATTTTTATTATTTCATGATTTCTTATAATTAATTTCAAGATGTTATTACAGTAGAATGAGAACAAGTGCCACAATTTCTATTGTAGTTTTATTATTCCATTTATTGTATTTTTGTCATATGCTTTATATTTTAATCATATTATTTCTATTCTATTTTTAATGAACATTTATTTTTAACCATCATGTTACACATTTTATCTCAATAAAATGATGATGAGGTATTTTATTTATTCAGTTATTAGTGTAATTATTATTGTATTATTTTCATGTTTTATGCCATATTTAACTGGACTGTCATTATTATTATTAATTATTTGAAGTACATTTTTTTATATTACTCTTTAATGATCCATTTTTAACTGCAATTATTATTAAAGTAGAATTGGATTCAACGCCACAAAACAAAGGTGAGGATTTTTTTATTCTGATTTTATTACTCAAATGCATTACTTTTATGTATTTCATATTTTCATATTACTATTTATGATTTGAATTATTATTGTAGGGAGCCCCAGCAGACTCCCTACAGAGGGGAAGGCCCGACCCCGCCCCCCCAAGAGGCAACCGCGTGTCCTCTCCGAAGAGGTGCAAGAGAGACCGGGCCGGACGCCACTCGGCAGCCGAGCAAGGGCCACAGGGGGGCCCGGGCGCCAACCGCCGGAACACCCGTCGGGGGCCGTCCAGCTTCGGGCAAGTAGAACAATAGCCCCCGAGCCCCCGGGCCCAGAAGCCAACCAAACCCCCAAAACAGGGGCCATACTCAACACCCCGGGAGCTCCAGGCCACCCCAGACACAACTCCCGTGGGCCGTCGCCTTCCCTGACGCCAGAGGCAGGCGCCCGTAGAGGGCCCATGGGTCTACCCACCAACCCCCCAGCCCCCGTGACCCGTCCACCCCACCCCCAGTGCACACCCCCCAGCCCCAGTACCCACACCAAACCAATGCCAACACGCATACACCCACACCTACATTTTCACATATGCACCTGGATGTGGCACCCCCCCAATGCAGCGAGCAGCACCACCGCGAGCTCCCTCGAGACACGGGGCCATACCGCCATATATAAGAATATTTCAATAGCTACGTTGCATGTTTACCATCGGGGTGGAATTCCGTGCATTTCCACGCATTACCTGCAGGGGGAGCCCGCATCCAAAGACGAACAAGGGAGCTTCAAATGTTTTTGATGCTAACATAAAATAAAAAGACACCGTCCCATAGTGTTGCTTTAATATCTCTTTTCCGTGCATAATTCAGTTATCCCTCCCAAAACAAGCCCAGATCTATTCATAGAAATTGTCCTATTTTCCCATTGAGCGTTTCTTAAGCAGATTAGCGGCTCCGTACATGAGGAGTTATCTTCTGATGGGGGGGGAAATGACAAAATTATTTTTAATGAGCCTGTCACTCCTCCGCCATCTTGTCGGGAGTGACAGTCAGAAATCCTTCCGCGTCCGCGTCCCCCCCGCCTCTTCCTCTCGGACGCTGGCAGCGCTTTATTACTGTCAGTCCGTTCACGCCTTCACGTGAAGAAATGGCGACAAGCAATTAGGCGTTTGTGCGTCCGTCATCGCCGTCTTCCCGGAGCTTTATTGCCGTCTTTGTATGTATTTGTATGAATGGATATTATATATGTTAATAAAAGTACATAACTGTGTCTTGCCTACAGTCCAACATTGTGGTAGTGGCGTGCACGAGTGCTGCCGGCATAGGGGAGCTGTTCTTCCAACAAAACAAAAATGCATTTACTGGCGTTTTGCTGAGATTATGGTGTCTTGCCTACAGTCCAAGAAAATCCTGGTTGCAGCGTCAACGTCCAGAGCTGCATGAGTGCTGCCGGCATCAGAAGCAGCACAGATTTACAATAGACTGAAAATGCCTCAATACACAATCCGCCATTATTGTCGAAATAGCTGGGAACAGGAGTGAGTGGCAAGACAATTGTGTCTTGCCTACAGTTAAGCATGGTGGCGGTAGCAAGCACGAGTGGTGCCGGCAGGCACTGGGGAGCTACAGTCTCACCAACAAAACTAGAAACTTTTTCTGGTGTTTTAGTGAGATTATTGTGTATTGTCTGCAGTCCAGGAAGGTGGCAGTCCCAGCTCACGTTGCAGTGATGCAAGAGTGCTGCCAGCATTGGCAGCAGTACAGATTTTCGATTCTAGTCATTATTGTCTAAAAAGCTGGAAACACAAGTGAGTAACAAGATTGTGTGTTGCCTACAGTTTAGCAGGGTGGCGGTAGCATGCACGAGTGCTGTTGAAACCTAGTAATTGTGGTTCCAACAAAACGAAATACTTTTTCTGGTGTTTAGGTGAGATTATTGCGTATTGTCTACAGTTCAAGAAGGTGCTGGTTGCAGCATCATTGTCCAGGGCTGCATGAGTGCTGCCGGCATCACTATCCGCACAGATTTACAATCCACTAAAAATGTGTCAACACACAGTCAGCCATTATTGTCTGAATAGCTGGAAACACACGTGAGTAGCAAGAGTTCTACCAGCACTGGGGAACCGCAGTTCCACCAACGAAAACAGAAACCTTTTCAGATGTTTTGGTGAGATTATTGTGTATTGTCTACAGTTTAGGAAGGTGGCGGTTAAAGCATGATGTTCCGGGGTTGCACGAGTGCTGCCGGCACTGGAAGCAGCACAGATTTAGGATCCACTGAAAATGCATCACATAGTCATTATCGCCTTAATAGCTGGAAACACAAGTGAGTAGCAAGATTATTGTGTCCTGCCGACAGACAAGCATGGTGGCGGTAGCATGCACGAGTGCTGCCAGCACTTGGGAGCTGCAGTTCCACCAACAAAAAGAGAAACTTTCTGGTGTTTTTGTGAGATTATTGTGTTCACAGTCAAAAGGTGCCGGTCGAAGCATCATGTTACGGTGCAGCCGGCACAGGCAGCAGTACAGATTTAGGATTGACTGAAAATTCATCGACACACAACCGTTATTGTCGAAATATGTGGGAGCACAAATGGGTAGCAAGACAACTGCGTGTTGTCTACAATCAAGTATGGTGGTGGTGGAGCACACGAGTGCTGTTGGCACCGGAGGGCTGTGGTTCATAGAGGAGAATTCTGTTCTCGGTTTTACTGAAGCATGCAGCATATCATGCATCGTCTTTCTGAGTATCCGCACGCCAAACACACTTTTGGTGACTCTTGGCGACTTAAGCAGCGCAAGAGTGCTGCGCTGCGTGTCAGGCGTTCAGGCCGGGAAACACAAAAACGCGCGAGCACGGCTGGCGTGTACGACGGCAACATTTGGGCTAAAGGCTTTCTAGTCGCGGCGGCCATGACTCATGGGAAAAAAGCAGACACGATGTGACAGTGAACAGGCGGTAAACGTCTTCATGTGGACAAACAATCCCTGCAAAGATGATTCCCCTAATCATAAAAAAATAGACAAGATTTACGTCAGAACAACACGTCACAACAAACGAGTCATTTTGCTGGCCTGCTGCTTCTTTTTCTAGGACAAACTGTGACAGCACCAATAGTGTATACTAGTATATATATACTGTATATAGTGTATATGTATATATACTAGTATATATATACTGTATATAGTGTATATGTATATATACTAGTATATATATACTGTATATATGTATATGTATATATACATATATACATATATACTGTATATACATATACAGTATATATATGTATAAATACATGCATACATATATACTGTATATACATATACAGTATATATGTATGCATGTATATATGTATACATATATACTGTATATGTATATACAGTATATATATATACATATACATATATACTGTATATGTATATACAGTATATATATATACATGCATACATATATACTGTATATACATATACAGAATATATGTATGCATGTATATATACATATACATATATACTGTATATACATATACAGTATATATATGTAGATATACATGCATACATATATTTTATATATTCATACACATTTAATATCAGTCAAAGATAACACAAGTAAACACAAAATGCAGTTTTGAAATGAATGTTTTTATTATTTAGGGAGAAAAAAAATCCAAGCCCACTCGGCCCAGTGTGAAAAAGTCATTGCCCCCCCTGCCCCCCCCCTTGTTAAAAAATAACTTAACTGTGTTTTTTCACACCCGAGTTCAATTCCTGTAGCCCCCCCAGGCCTGATTACCACAGGGAGAGCAATTATCTACAAATGGCAAAAACATGGAACAGTGGTGAACCTTCCCAGGAGTGGCCCACCGCCCAAAATTACCCCAAGAGCGCAGAGACAACTCATGCGAGAGGTCACAAAAGATCCCAGGGCAACATCTAAAGAACTGCGGGCCTCAATTAAGGTCAGTGTTCACGACTCCACCATAAGAAAGAGACTGGGCAAAAACGGCCTGCATGGCAGAGTTCCAAGACGCAAACCACTACTAAGCAAAAAGAACATCAAGGCTCGTCATACTGTTGCTAAAAAACATCTCCATGACTGCCAAGACTTTTGGGAAAAGATCTTGTGGACTGACGAGACAAAAGTAGAACTTTTTGGAAGGCGCGTGTCCTGTTACATCTGGCGTAAAAGTAACACAGCATTTCATAGCAACAGTCAAATATGGTGGTGGTAGTGTGATGGTCTGGGCTTGTTCTGCTGCTTCAGGACCTGGAAGGCTTGCTGGGATAGATGGAAGCATGAATTCTACCGTCTAGCAAAAAATCCTGAAGGAGAAGGTCCGGCCATCTGTTGGTCAACTCAAGCTAAAGCCATCTTGGGTGTTGCAGCAGGACAAGGACCCAAAACACACCAGCAAGTCCACCTCTGAATGGCTGAAGAACCCCAAATGAAGACTTTGGAGTGGCCTAGTCAAAGTCCTGACCTGAATCCCATGGAGATGCTGTGGCATGACCTTAAGAAGGCACTTCATGCTAGAAAAGCCTCAAATAAAGCTGAATGACAACAATTCTGCCAAAATTCTTCCAGAGCGTGTAAAAGACTTGTTGCAAGTTATGGCAAACGTTTGATTGCAGTTATTGCTGCTAAGGCTGCCCAACCCGTTATTAGGTGCAGGGGCAATTACTTTTTCACACAGGATTTTTTTCTCCCTAAATAATAAAAACATTCATTTCAAAACTGCATTTTGTGTTTACTTGTTTTATCTTTGACTAATATTAAAATGTGCTTGATGATCAGAAACATTTTGTGTGACAAACATGCATGTATATACATACACACACATATATATACTGTATATATGTATGCATGTATATACATACACAGACACGCACATACTGTATATATATATACATTTTATGTATGAATGTATTCAAGTCATTCATTCCTACCAATGAGACCTCCGCCAAGGCTTAAAGCACGGAAACGTAACCTGATAGTAAAAAGTGCAAGGAGGTCTCACGAGCTCTCGTAGCATTCACACGGTTTACATGGGATTAGATGAGGAGTAGAAGTGGATTCAACTCGGTTTGACTCCTGACACTGTAACGGATTTTGTCCGTATCTGATTAAAAAATTGCTTGTTTTTTTGGTTTGGCTGTTTGTTTGTTGAGGGAGAAATTAGAATAAATTAAATAGAAAACAACAATTTATTAGTTTTTAAATTAGTTATTATAGTTACATATTACATATGATATAATTTTGTTTCATATACATTTTATACAATATATTTGGAAAATTCAATCTTAAATTAATTTTTGAATACATTTTTTGGCGCATGTAAAAAACTAAATTTTTGGCAGATTTGAGCCCTTTTTACGTGCACATACTATATTTCAAATTTTGTATTCATATGTATATTTTTAGATTCATTTCATTGATCATTTACTATTTAAATATACATATAAATATGTTAAGGTAAACGTTTTCAAATGCATTTTTTGGGGTTTTTTAAACTTTTAGGCCATTTACACAAACCGGTAATAAAAAAATGAACAAAAAGAAATTCCAATGAGCGTTGGGAACTTTTCGGAGAGACAAAAAACGTACAACATGCAAGCCGTCATAAAATAACGCCGCTGATGCGACACGAGTCAGCCGTGTGCAGAAATGAAGGCGAAAACGACGACAAAGAAAACCTTGGTGGAGGTAATGACAGCCAATCAGCTAATTGCCGCGTCTAATAGAGTCAACGTTTCCTCGCTGGGGAGGAAGCGCAGAAAGAAGGCTAACGAGCTTTCGTCCGCGGCGGCGCCGTCGCCTCATCGGCCGGTGATGACACACTCGGACGTGTTTGGGCCATCCCCAAAAGCGGCTTCCACGTGTCAAAGGAGCAATTAAGGCGGCGGCGTGGCGCTGATGTCAGCTAGCTGATTGCTAATTAGCCTGAAGAACAACAACAACGAGGAGGCTTTTGGACAAAGACGGACGAGCCGAATGAGACGTCGCTGCGTCCTATCTCTGATCTCGCGCGGCAATTTCCCTCCGCTAATTGATTCCGTGCCATTATTTAAATACTCGTCAAGATTTTACCCCGAGGGAAACGTCTGATAGCCTGAAAGTCAATTAGGCTCAATTACTACTCATCCTTTTCTTAAAAAAAACATCCAAAGGAACAATCTCTGACTAGTCTTTTTGCAGTAGCTGCTTAAAAACAGCACAACGCTCACATCACATATAGCGGATCTTTGACTAATCTTTTTTTCAGTAGCTGCTTAGAAACAGCACAATCTTTGAGTCGCATTTTTGGAGCAGCTGTTTTAAACAGTCGACCGCTCCGGTTATATAAAGGATCTTCGTCCAGTATTTTAGTCGTAGGTGCTTAAAACAGCAGAACACTCCTCTCACATACAGTATATAGAGGATCTTTGACTATTGTTTTTTTGGGAGGGGCACTCCGGTAATATTTGACAACCGTTTCTGCAGTACGTGAACATAAACAGCAGAACATTCCTGTCACATAGATAAAGGATCTTTGACTAGTCTTTTTTGACAGCAGGTTCCTAAAAACAGCAGATCAATTCTGTCGTAAAAAGCATCTTGGGTGCTTAAAAACAGCAGAACACTCCTGTCACAGATCTTTGACTGGTGTGTTTTTTTGGCACTCCTGTCATATCGGTGATCTTTGACTAGTGTTTCTGCAGTAGGTCCTGAAAATAAGCAGCTGAACACTCCTCTCTATTATTAAAGGATCTTTGACTCATGTTTTTTGGCAGCAGGTTCCTAAAAAAAGCAGATTGCTCTTGTCCAAAACAAATCTTTGAGCAATGTTTTTGCTTCTTAAGTAAAAGTCCTGTCATCTTTGATCTTTGACTTAAAAACAGCATAACACTCCTGTTCCATTTAGAGGGATGTCACCCCTGTCCTAGAGAGGATCTTTGACGAGTGTTTTTATTTTTAGAATAGCTGTTTAAAAGCAGCAGAGCGCTCATGTCATTTAGACGATCTTTGACCAGATTTTTTTCGCACTAGGTGCTTAAAAGCAGCACATTGTCACATACATAGTGGATCTTTGACTCTGTTTTTTAAAGAGCAGATCATTCCTGTCAAATATATACAATCTTTAAATAGTGTTTTTGGAATAGCTGTTTAAAAACATCAGAACCCTCCTGTCATATAGACAATCTTTGAGTAGCATTTCTTTGGAGCAGCAGTTAAAAAGCAGAAGGACATTCCTGTCACATAGAGGATCTTTGACTAGCATTGTTTGGGCAGCAGTTTCCTAAAAAAAAGCAGAACACTCCTGTCATATAGAGGATCTTTGGCCGGAGCAGACCTTTCTCTTTACTTACTGAGTTTGTAGAGTTAGTAGAAAAGGATGGCGTGAAGGAGGGTGAGTGATGATGGTGGAGGGGTGGGTGGTGTTGGGGGCGGGGGGGCACCCCTATAAGAGCGCGCGCCAGCATCCTCCATGTACTCACAAACACTCGCCGCAACGAGAGGAAACGTACGGATCAGACGGACAGCCCGCACCCGACCGACCCCTGAGGATTCTCACCCAACACGGGTAGGACCCCCGGGGGCTTGGGGGGCGGGGGGTAGGGGACGATTTTCTCGTCAGCATGACCCTTGACCCCCCTGATGGCGCTACTCTCTCTCTTTATTGAATGGATTGCTTTTTGTCACCTGCTTTGTCGGAGCCGTTCGTGTTTTGTCTGCACACACGCTTTCTACTTTTCACTTTCATGGCGAGACCGGGCCCTTTGCTGACAAATCATTCCAACGATTAATATTCCATGTCAAAAAAGACACTCTTTTTTAAAATTGAAGTGGTTTTAAACCTCCTTTTTTCTACCGTGCGGACTCCTTTACACTTTACTGCAACAGCCGTCGTGTCAATTGTAAATATTCTCAAAGCATGAGCATGGTGTGTGTCTTTACACCGTCGCTGGTTGCGTTCCCGCCATTGCAGGGTGGAACTTGTACTGTAGAACTACAAATAAAGCCAAAAACGGACAAATAGGAGGAGAAGCTGAAATGTGGATTCTAACAATCAGCGTTTGCCACACACGCGTTTATTCATCTGTGGCGGTCCGCCTCAAATACATTTGGAGCGCCACAAAACAAAGGAACAGCACCTGCCCTGTCAGACAATAAGAAGATGTAGCAGGAGGGATTGGTCATTAAAAAAAAAAAAAAGAAGCTCTTTTTGCTCTTATAGGACACATGAAAGCACATACGGCTCTTCTCAACGAGCAGCAGGCTCTGCTGTGCCCCGCCCCTCATCTAAAAGCACTCACAGAAAGCGGAAGAAAGTATGAGGATTTCTGTACATTTTTGGATGAAACGAATACGAAAGCTCAACGTAGAAAATGGAAGAAGAACTAAGTGGACGCTGACAGCAAAACAGGTCGCACTAATCCAAAGATGCAATCTTCCCGACACGACAGGGTCCCGTCCTTTTGTTCTGGGGAGACATCCCGCCTCAGCGCCGGCCCCCCGGTGGGCCTCCTTTGTCACAACGGAGGAGTGTTGCGCTCTGAAACCAACACTGTCTCGTCAACAACAAACGCAAATATTGCTTATAGGATTAGCGCCATGTCTTCTAGCAAGCACCTGCAGTGTAACCATTCACCACTGGGTGGAGCAGCCTGGGGCTTGTTTTGTTTACTAGCCCTTGGGACCTTCTTCAAACACTAGAAAACTAAAAAAACAGTTTGAGATGATAAACATGGCAGTAATCCCGTGTTTATCGCAAAGAGTGAACTAGTAGAAGAAGCAGACGTCCTTCTTTATCCATCCATTTTCTATGCCGCTTGTCCTCGTTAGGGTCGCGGAGGTATGCGGGAGCCTTGTCCTTCTTTATAATTTAATAGTTTGGTAATTAGAGCATTAAAACACTCTTTTAACATTATTAAAACCTTTACCCTCTTATGACCCAATATAGTAGACATAATAAGAGAAAATAGGACATATCAGACATAGAAAACCTGTTTTCTTCCCTCTAAATACAGTATTTAACATATTAGAGCCCCTTAGACATGAAATACCACCCCTACAGTTAATTTTACACTCATATTACCCAATGTAGTAGAAATAATAAGAGAAACTAAGACACATCAGACATGGAAAACCTGTTTTCTACCCCTTTAGACATGAAATAGCACCCCTACAGTTAATTTTACACTCTTATTACCCAATATAGTAGACATAATAAGAGAAAATAGGACATATCAGACATAGAAAACCTGTTTTCTACCCTCTAAATACAGTATTTAACATATTAGAGCCCCTTAGACATGAAATAGCACCCCTATAGTTACTTTTACACTCATATTACCCAATGTAGTAGAAATAATACGAGAAAATAAGATGAACCAGACACGGAAAACCTGTTTTCTACCCCTTTAGACATGAAATAGCACCCCTACAGTTAATTTTACACTCTTATTACCCAATATAGTAGACAAAATAAGAGAAAATAGGACTATCAGACATAGAAAACCTGTTTTCTTCCCTCTAAATACAGTTTTTAACATATTAGAGCCCTTTAGACATGAAATAGCACCCCTATAGTTACTTTTACACTCATATTACCCAATGTAGTAGAAATAATACGAGAAAATAAGATGTACCAGACACGGAAAACCTGTTTATAAATGTTTTTTTCTATACATTAATAGAAACATGAAATAACACCTCTATACTCACCTTTACACTTCAATTAATCAATATTGTAGACATAATAAGAGAAAATAAGACACATCAGACACAGACCACCCTAAAAATACATTTTTTAACATTGTTAGAGCCCGCGACCCTAATGAGGGTAAGCGGTATAGAAAATGAATGAACATTGTTAGAGTCCTTTAGACATGAAACAACACCCCTACAGGCACCTTTACACTCCTATTCCCCGTTGTAGTAGGCATAATAAGACAACATAAGGCATATAAGACACAGAATGCCTGTTTACCACCTTCTAAAGACGCTTTTTAAGGGGAATTCATGAGTGAGTTTTAGTGGTGTGGGTTATGGCCCCAACGGTAGCCTGCGTTAGGGATTATAGTACCTGCAATAAAAGCCTGGTGCTTGTGTGTCTCACTCAACATCACAGTAAGATTACTGCTACCTACTGAGCAGTGTAGAATACTACACATCATCTTTGAATGTGTCTTCCGAATGCCTTATATTTGTATTTGACTTCATTTAGCCATTTTTAGGCACCAGCAGGCAGCATATCATACACTGTCTTGAGTCAAGACGCGCATTATTTACACCACATTAACTGGAGAGAGGCTGTTGTGCTTCCGAAACGCAAATACTCATCCTATACGGCAACATCGTTTTTTGTTTTTTTTTACTTTACTAATCATGTGGGGTCCATGAGAAAGTGAAAGGAAAAACGTAGCTCTCGCTTGTTACTAAGAGACACATTGCGCAACACGGCAGCAACGCAACCAATGTTGTAATAGCGTTAAGGAGCAAACATTTTGAGGGGACATTTTAAAGCGCATGCAGAGCTAAATCAAGCTTCTGATCATGATACTGCAAATCTTGTGGAGTTCGTAAAAAACCCCAAAAACAACATACATCAGTAGGTTGCCTACAGCCACGGTGGTTAATGGCCATGTTGTTTTGACTCGGTGCTAATTAGACGCCCACTGGTCACTAAAATATTTCATTGCTGGACTTTTATTAAAAAAAGTGATTAAAAAAAACCAAACACATCGTGATGGACGCACTGACGGCCGCAGGGGAATGGATTTAGCTTAGCGTGTCTGCCGGGATAAGAAAAAGAAAACAAACAAAAGAAAGACGCGATGGCAGAAGGAAGATTGGCGGGAAATGAAACGTGGCCGACGTCACCCACCCACTACCATTCCTCCAGTCCACCGACATGGCAGGCGTAACAAAAATAAAGAAAAAAAATACTGCACACATTCACTTCCTGTTCAGTGCAAAGTAAGCCGCATTGACTAACACAATCCTTTGTTCAGCTCTTTTTTTTTGGGAAGAAACATTTATGTTGACTCCCCTCAAAGCGGCTGACTCGCGTCGACACAAGCAAACCTCCACATTGCTTGCACGCTTACTTGTGACATAAAGGAGAACGGTCAAAGATCCCCTATATGTGACGGGAGCACTTGGCTGTTTTAAAGCACCAACTGCAAAAAGGCCAGTCAAAGAGCCTATGCTGTTTATGTGACAGGAGGAGTTGGTCGTTTTAAACAAAACAAACAAAAGAAACACAGGCCAAAGATCCTCTATGTGACAAGAGTGCTCTGCTGTTTTTGAGGACCAAATTCAAAAAGAAACTCTTCATATCTGACTGGCATGCACGGCTCTTTTTAAGCACCCACCCAAAAAAAAAACAAAGACAGTTCTGTTGTTTTTAAGTACCTACTGCAAAAATGCGAGTCAAAGATTATCTATATCTGACAGGAGCGGTGTGCTGTTTTTAAGCACCTCTGCAGAAATAAAAAAACGCTCTGCTGTTTTTGAAGTACCTACTGCAAAAACATTGGTCGAAGATCCTCTTCATCTGACAGGAGCGCTTGAAACACTTATTGCAAGAAACCCAAACAAACAAACAAAAAGACAAAGAACCTCTAATGTTTTTAAGCACCTACTCTAAACAAAAACAAAACACAGGCCAAAGATCATCTATCTGGCAAGAGTGCTCTGCTATTTGTCAGAACCTACTTCAAAACACTAGTCTACAGGAGTGCCCTGCTGTTTTTAAGAGCCTACTGCAAAAATGATAATAAACATTAACCAAAGATAATCTACATCAGACAGGAGCACTCGCTGTTTTTGAAGCATCTGCTGCGATAAAACCAAACAAACAAAAAACAAAGGCCAAAGATCATTTTTTGTATAACTGACAGGAGGTCTCTGTTGTTTTTAATGACCCTCTGCAAAAATAAAATCGTCATCTTATAGGTGTGCTAGGCTGTTTTTCGGCACCCGCTGCTAAAAAACAAAACAAAACAATAAAAACAAAAACAAAACACCGGTCAAAGATCCTCTTCCTATCAGACGTTCTCCTTCTGTGTGCGGCCAAAGGAAATGTGCGTCGTTTTGTTCGGCCAGGGGGGTGCCAACATAAACGGGTTGTTTTTGAAGCCTGTTTTTCCTCCGTCCCGTCCCAAGGGCGTGCGCTCGACTGGAAAGTCGGATGAGTGCCACTCGTAGAACTGATGACAGGAAGTGCTTCTAAGAGGTGAAATCCGTGTTTTAATCGAGCTGATTGGTGTTATCGATCGAGGCTCCAACGGCTATCAATAATCCAAACAAAGGCCACTAAGGAGGGTGTATCTCATCAACAAAGATCCTCTATATGACAGGTGTGGACTGTTGTTTTAAGGACCTACATTTACTGTGAAAACCTCTCATCAAAGGTCCTAAATATGACAGGAGTGGTCTATTTTCTTTTTTTAAGAACTTTCTGTAAAAACACTTATCAAAGATTTCATGTAAGACAGGAGCATTCTACTGTATTAACGTCCTACACTGTACATGTATTGCCAAAAATGCTAGTCAAAGATCCTCTATATGAAAGGACTGGTCTGTCTTTTTCTTTTTTTAAGAACCTGCTGTAAAAATGGTTCTCAAAGATTTTATATATGACAGGAGCACTCTGCTGTTTTAAGGAACATGGACTGGCAAAAGCTTTTCATCAAAGATACTCTATATGACAAGAGTGCTCTGCTTTTTTCTTAAATACTGTGAAAATTATAATCAAAGATTCTCTATGTATGACAGGAGTGGTCTCTTTTTTAAGGACCTGCGGGAATAACACAAAACAAAGATTCTCTATATGACAGGAGCGCTCTGTTGTTTTCTTTTTTTTCAGAACTTGCTATGAAAATGCTACCAAAGATTCTATATATGACATGAGCACTCTGCTGTTTTAAAGACCTACACGCACTGCAAAAACTCCTAATCGAAGATCCTCTATATGACAGGAGTGCTCGTTTTTTTGTTTTGAAAAAATGCCAATCAAAGATCTTGATCTTGAAATACAGACCACGTGGTCTGTATTTAAGAACCTGCTGTAAAAACACTTATCAAAGATCCTATATCTGACAGGAGCACTTTTGAGGACCTACATGTACTGCACAAACTCCTCATCAAAGATCCCCTATAAGACAGGAATGGTCTGTTCTTTAAGTAGCTTCTGGAAAAAAACGCAAACCAAAGATTCTCTGTATGACAGAAGCACTCTGTTGTTTCAAAGGACCTGCTGCCCAAACTCCTTGTCAAAGATCCTTTATTTGACAGGAACCCTCCGCTGGTGTAAAGAACCTTGTTTGTGACAAAGGAGCGCAAAGAACCTGCGGCCAAAACGTTGGTTCATGTGATTGCCGCTTTTGGAACTAGAAAGGCTGCAGCCTCGCATGTCAATCAAAGATAATCCCAGGAAAAGGAAGTTGCACGGCGCGGTGAGCGGTTAGCGTTTGCTAATAACGAGCCGAGGGTCCGGTAAATAAAATAATAAAGGAGCTACGACGTTCAACCGTGCGTGAATAATCCGGCTTTAGGCGGCCGGAAGTCATTTCTTTCTTGACGAGAGGAGAAAAAACCCGATTAGAGAATTACGCTCAACCTGTGAGCGCCATTTTCTCCGCCTTCTCCTGACTCGCTGCGCTCACCAGGCCGGGATTTGTTGACGTTTTTCATGAAGCAGAAGCCTCCTATCCTACGGTCCAGAACTTGCTGCTTCATCACGTCATCAAAAGCCCGTTCATTAGCGCCAGGCCCCCTACGGCACGTATCGCTATCCCAGCGCCGCTAAAACACTTACTTGCTGGCGGCAACAGGAAGTGGCAGTCAAACGCCAACCGTAATTTCTTTTCAAGTCAGATTCCTCCAGCCTATAGTGTGGAAATATCAGGCGACATGATTGCCTACACTCAAGCATGGTGGCGGCGATATAGCGTCCTGATTTGGGGTTGCACGAGTGCCGCCCGGAACTGTGGGGAGCTGTGGTTCATTGACGTTAAACGGGTGAACACAAATTCCGACGTGGACAGTACGTGACATTGTGAAGCAGAGCTCGATCACCTCCGTTGGGATGCACTCGTGCAGCCCTGGACCATAAAACAACCACCACCACCATGCTTGACTGTTGATAAGACACAATTCATCTTGGGAGAAGACCAGAAAAAGTCGAAAGTTTTTTGACAGTTGAACTAATTTTTGATGTGTGCATACCGGAACCGCAGCTCCCCAATGCCAGCAACATTTGTGCAGCCATGCATGACTGTAAACAAGACACAACTTATCTCACCAAGAGACCAGAAAAAAGTCACTAGCTCTGTTGCTGTTGACAATCTAAGTGGCCAAGTGTTTTTGATGTGCTGATAGCGGAACCGCAGCTCCCCAGTAGTGCCAGCAGCATTTTTGCAGCCTTGCTTGAATGTAAACAAGACAAAGTTTGTCTCGCCAAAAGACCAGAAAAAGTTACTAGATTTGTCTGTAAGGGTGCTGCAGTTCGTGGTGGGGAAAAATGAATTCCAGTTTGTATGGTGACATTGTGTTCCCTTCCCTTTTTCTTCTTATCAGGCTTAAGAATATGCAGCATATCATGCATTGTCTGCCTGATCAATGTATCATACTTTTTTTACAGCTCTTGGCTACTTTGAATTGTCACTAGCAAATCTAGCAACTTTTTCTAGTCTTTAGGCAAGATCATTGTGTTTTGCTAATAGTCAAGCATGGCTGCACAAATGCGGCTGGCACTATGGAGCTGCGGTTCCGGTGTCAGCACATCAAACCCACTTGGACACTCAAATTCAATCAATCAATAGCAACAAACAAAACCATTTTTTTCTGGTCTTTTGATGAGATAATTGTGTCTTGTGTGCGATTAAGCATAGTGGGGATGGTCGAGTCACGGCTCGGGGCTGCACGAGTGCCACTTTTTTTCAATTTTACTGAAACATCCCAAGAGATCAAGCACTGCTTCACAATGTGACACACACATGTCGGAATTTGTGTTCACCCTCGCTGAACCGCAGCTCTGCCCAGTTGCGGCAGCACTCGTGCAGCCTTGTGTCGCCAGATGTTAAGACAATAATGGTGTTGACTCTTTTTCACTGACCCACAAAAAACAGGTCACATGTGAACAAAACACTCACTGTGATCATTGTTATTATAGCTTAAATTCCATTGATTAGATTGAATTGGTTGATTGAATTCTTGTTCATTTTACTGAGCACAAATTAGACGGCAAAAAATTACGCTTTTGATTTGGCAGAATTAGCCAGTCAGCGTTCATGCTTGTACACGAAAGGCGCCTTTGGTTGTGGAAGACGAATGACTTTGGCTTTTGTGCCGCTTGGCTAACGTACGTAATGGCGACCGGCTGCTGGCCTCGTTGTTATCGTGTGTGTGTGTGTGTCTCTGCGTTTGAGTGACCCGCACTTGTGTGTGGAGACAAGGGGTGTGTGTGTGTGTGTGTGTGTGTGAAAGAATGAGTCATTGGTGTTGCCAGGCGTCAATTAAACAAGTTAATGAGTTTGTTCAATGAGTGGAAAAAGGTTGTCGTTACTCTTCGTCGTTCACGAATCAGATAAGAAACAACAACCAAAAAAACCTCATGTTGCGTCTTCACAATAATAATCACCATAATGATAATAACAATGACTATTGTTAGTGTGTGCAGCATATCATGCACTGTCTTGCCAATAAGGACATGGAAATATCAAAACATCACACACTTTATCAGGGAATTAAACTGTCAATAGCGGCAAACTTAGCAAAGTCTGGTCTTTCGATGCAACGGTTGTCTCTTGCCTACGGTCAAACATGGCTACACGAGTGCTGCAGACATTGGGGAGCTGTGGTTCATCAAACGGGAAAAAATGAATTCCACCATGTTCTGTGAGAGAGCACCATCCTCTACCTTTTTCTTATTGAGTTTAATGAAGCATAGCGGCATGCAGCATATCATGCACTGTCTTCCTGATCAAAGTATCATGAAAGTATGCACACATCAATTCCATTCACAGATGTTGGCGATTTAAACTGTCAATAGCAGCTTTTTCTGTTTGTTTGGGGTTGGAGTTGGCTAAAGAATTGCGTCTTTCCTACAGTCAAGCATGGCTGCACGAGTGCTGTCAGCATTGGGGTGGCTGCGGTTTATTGAGTGGAAAGTTTCTAGGTACTTTCTACGTACTGTGAAATTATCAAGCAGAGTGTGATCTCATCCTTTTTCTTTTTGAGTTTAACGAGGCAAAACAGCATGCAGCATATCATGCACCGTCCTGACACCTAAGAATCCGTACATCAAAACACTTGGCGACATAAATAGTCAACAGCAACAAAACTAGTGACTTTTTCTGGTCTTTTGGAATCAGAATTGTGTCTTGCCTACAGTCAAGCATGGCTGCATGAGTGCTGCCGATACATGGAGGGGAAGGCAAAGTCTAACACGTAGATCTCCTGCGAATTTGTGAAGCAAAAAACGAACCGCTCCTATTTCTTCTCGAGTTTTCCGATAGGGACATCAAAGTATCTAAACACTCAATAGTAACAGAATTTCTGTTTTTTTGCGGGATAATTGTGTCATGCCTACAGTCAAGCATGAGTGCATGAATGCTGCCAGTACTTGGGAGCTGCGGTTCACTGAGGGGTAAGAAGAATTCCAACATGCACTGTGACATTGTGAAGCGGAGCATGATCCTTTGGGAGTTTAACAAGGCACTGCAGCATATCATGCACTGTCTTCCTGATTAGGATATCAAACAATTTTATTCATAGATCTTGGCGACTTAAACTGTTAACTTTTTCTGTTTTTCTGGAGTTGGCAAGATAAATTGTGTCTTTCCTACAGTCGAGCATGGCTGCACGAGTGCCGCCGGCACTGTGGGGCTGCGGTTTCAAGTAGGGGAAAAATGATGTAGCCCTACTGTGACTTTGTCAAGCACAGAGTGATACCCTCCTATTTCGTCTCGGGTTTAAAGAGCACGCGGCATATCATGCATTGTCTTCCTGATAAGGACATCAAACAATTTTATTCATAGATCTTGGCAACTTAAACTGTTAACTTTTTCTGTTTTTCTGGAGTTGGCAAGATAATTGTGTCTTTCCTACAGTCGAGCATGGCTGCACGAGTGCCGCCGGGACTGTGGAGCTGCGGTTTCCTGGAGGGGAAAAATGATGTAGCCCTACTGTGACTTTGTCAAGCACAGAGTGATACCCTCCTCTTTCGTCTCGGGTTTAAAGAGCACGCGGCATATCATGCATTGTCTTCCTGGCTAGCATCGGCACACCTTTTCTTCATATAACCTGGTGACTTAAATCAGCCAAAGTGACTTTTTCTGGTCTTTTGGAGGCTCAGCGAGATGCTGTGCTCACAACAACAATAATAATGATGATGATAAGTGCCTGACGCGCAGCTTCTTCATCACGGTGTCATCAGCTCCGTTTGTGCGTTGGCTGCGGCGAGTCAAGATGCCTGCGCCTAACAAGGTGCATTGTTCTTCATACTGTGTTGATGAAAAGAACCTCCGCCGCCACGTCGGACGCTTTTCTTTCTGTACAGTACACGGAACCCCGCTTTTGTTAGGCGGCGTATTGCACCGGAACCGAGGCAGGACTTTGGAGGTTTGAGCAAATGAAAAATGTTTTTTGTTGTGTTCATCTGGTGCTGCAGACGGTGAGACTATGAAGACGGTGGTGGCGCTGCTGCTGCTTTGTGTGTGCGACGGCGCACACGCCGACTGTCAGGGCCGGTGCCTGTCCTGCAGCCGCGTTCTGCCCAAACAGCTCACGTTCAACACCATGGTGAGGCAACACACACACACACACACACAAACACACACACACACCAAGAGGAGGACAGAGGGCATTTAAGCAGTAAGAGGGGGGGCTTTTCTTGATCAAACAAAACTTACTAAGCCTCCAAGTGGATTTTCATTTGCTGATAAGACCCCCCCACCGTCCCCCACCCCCCTTCCTGCCGCCATCTCTGTGACTCAACAAATTAGCCTTTGGCTTTTCAGCTTGAATTTGTGGTGGCTAACTGATTCAGAAAGCAAACACAAGGAACGACGCTTGATGGCACTGAGGGGGGCATTGACGATGATTGTATTAATAAGTATAATACAAACACTGGGCTTTTTATTGGGTGGGCCAAAACCCGGGTTACAAGTAGCACTTTGACATTTTACATTTATTTACAAACATTGCATTTGCATATTAGACCGTTTACATTGAATATTTCATCTCTCGAATAAATGGGACTACCTGTCTACTTCAAGTAAAATGTCGACGTGTTAACTGTAACCGGGCTTTTGGCCCGACGCGCCGCTTTGTGTGTCTGCAGCTTCGACGCAAACGGGCTGCGTTGCGCCTGTCCAAGAAGGCAAGCAGGCGCACCGTACTGCACGTAGCCTCGGCAGCAAAACATACGTTAGCAACGCTAGCGCGCTGCGGCTATGTGCGCTAGAGGGCTAACACCATGCTGGGTTGGCCCGTTTGCAGCCGACTGACAGATTGTTGGCGGAGTTCCGGGCTGCATTTTGAGACATGCGGCGAAGCCTGGTTAATACTTTTTTCCCTGCGGTAATAAACAGGCTGCGGGGGCACACTTTTGTTTTAGCACCTCAGTAAAAAGTAATTTAGCATAAAAGGTGTCAGAGCTAAAGGCTTTATTTTAAGATGTGTAGTGAAGCGTTAAAAATATGTTGTCTAAAAACAGGCTGTGGGCACATCATTAAAAAGTAATTTTACAGGAAAGGTCATAATTAGCAGAGTTACAGGCTGCATTTTAAGATGTGTAGCGAAGCCTGCTTAATTTCTTTCCCCACATTTGGTGCTCATAAACAGGTTATGGGGACACATGTTATTTTTGGAACAGCATTAAAAAGTACTTTTGCGTAAAAAGGTGATAGTTGACAGAGCTACAGGCTTTGTTTTAAGATGTTTAGAGAAGCCTGGTTGATGTTTTTCCCATGTTTGGTGCTTGTGAACAGGCTCTGGGGACACATGTCACTGTTAGAACATCATTTAAAAGTTGTTTTGCATAATTGATGATTAAATGAGGTTATTTTAAGATGTGTAGCAAAGCCTGGTTCATATTTTTCTCACGCTTGGTGCTCAACAAAGAGGTTGTGGGGACACATATTACCCGTAGAACATCATTAAAAAGTATTTCTGCATAAAAGTGATAGTTGTCGGAGCTACTGGCTTTATTTTAAGACGTGTAGCAAAGCCTGGTTCATATTTTTCCCATTTACTGTTAAAATATCACTGAAAAGTTATTTTGCATAATCGATAATAAGGTAATTTTAAGATGTGCAGCGAAGCCTGTGATTTTTAATTTTGATAAAGCTGTACTCCCTGAAGTAGCTCATCCAGATAGGGACAGGTCAGAGTTCCTTGACCCGTTTTGTCCTGTATCTTCTTTCCTAGGAGTGTCTCTTTGAGTGTGAAGCCAACTCCTCCCCGGCGTCCTCCTGGGACGCCTGCCGTGGTTCTTTGCAGCTTTCATCGATGCCTAGAAGGTCTCAGGAGGAGGTGGAGGTCTACTTGCCTGCGGAGAATGAGGAGGAGGCGGAGAAGGAAGGGGACGCGCTGCCCTGGGCCCTCCGGAGGTTCCATCACGTGACCCGAGCGCTCGGGCTGGACGGGGAGGACGTGGGTGGCGGCGACACCCGCGTCGCTCCGTCCCTGGAGGACGAGCACGAGGACTGTGACGTGACCGGACAGGGCGACGACACGGGCGTCTCCAAGAGGTTCGGCGGCTTCGTCAAGGGGAGGCACGGCTACAGGAAGCTGATGGCTCCGTCCAGGTCGTACCAGAAGAGGTACGGCGGCTTCATCGGCATCCGGAAGTCGGCGCGCAAGTGGAACAACCAAAAACGCTTCAGCGAGTTCCTGAAACAGTACCTGGGCATGAGCGCCCGCGCCACAGAGTACGACAGCGCGTCGGAGGAGCTCAGCCAGCAGAACCAAGTGTAGATCGGCCACAGCTTTGCGCTCTCCTCGCGACCTCTGGGCTTCTTCTCCATCTTAGGCTGGATTTGCACCGCAGCTTTCTTCTTCTCATTGAATGCATGATGTTCGACATCATATCACCCATCGCTTACAGCAACACATGTCCATGCTGCGCCACGTGCTCGTAGGGAAAAACTTCACACCACCAAAGCTCACTTCAAATTCAAAGATTTTGTCCACACGTCCCCTTGAAATTCTCTCCGCCCTAAATTTGACTACAGCACAGCAGGAACACGGCCGTACCATACAGTACCATACAGTACCATACAGTACCATACAGTACCATAAAGTACCATAAAGTACCATAAAGTACCATAAAGTACGGTACAGTGTAGTGTACAGTGTAGTACAGTGGATCCCCGCCTAGTCGCCATTCCATTTTTTCATTTTTTAAAAGTTTATATTTGTGACAAAACGCGGTTTTCGCAGCGTCCTCATAAAGAGGATCTTTGACCATCATTTTTTTTGCAACAAGTCCTTAAAAACGGAAGAACACCTTTGTCATTTGGAGGATCTCTGACTGACGTTTCTGCAGTAGGTTCTTAAAAACTACGAAGCACTTAGAGCACTTATATAGAGGATCTTTGATCAGAGTTTATTGTGTTTTTTTTGCAACAGGTCCTTAAAAGCAGAGGAGTACTATCATATTGAGGATCTTTGGCAAGCTCTGTCATTTAAAGGATCTTTGACTAGCTTTCTAAAATATCAAATCTCTTGTCATATAGAGGATCCTTTTTTTTTTAATTTTGGCTTTTTTTGCAGTACGGCCTTAAAAACAGAGGAGCTCTTACAGTTTGTCTCATTGGGGATCTTTGACTAGCATAGCGGTTGTTTTTGCAGTAGGTCTTTAAAAACAGCAGAGCACTATTTCATATAGAGGATCTTTGACCAGAGGTTTGTTTTTGTTTTTTTGCAATAGGTCCTTAAAAATGGAAGCTCGCTTCTGTCATATTAATGATCTTTGACTAGCATAGCACTTGTTTTTGCATTAGATCTTTAAAAACAGCACTTTGTCACAGACAGAATCTTTGACCAGAGCTTTTTGTTTTTGTTTTTTGCAGTCCTTTAAGGACCTTTGCGGTCCTTAAAAACGGAAGAGCACTTCTATCATATTGAGGATCTTTGGCAAGCTCTGTCATATAAAGGATCTTTTCTTTTTGAAAGATCAAAGCTCTTGTCATATAGAGGATCTTTCACTAGCATTTTTGCAGTAGGTTCTTAAAAAATAACAGAGCAATTTGTCATAGAGGATTTTTGACCAGATTATTTTTTTGCAGCAGGTAGTAGAGCACGGTGTCATTTAAAGGATCTTTGACCAGAGTTTGCAGTAGGTATTTAAAGACAGCAAAGCACTCTGATATATTAAAGATTTTTGACTTGTATTTTTGCTCTTTTTTTTTGCAGTAGGTCCTTAAAAACGGAAGAGCCCTTTTGTCATATTGATCGCATTATTGCACTCTGTCTTAGAGAGGATCTTTGACCAGGTTTTTTTTGCAGTATATCCTTTAAAACATCTCCTGCATTTGACGGTATTTGCCATTTACTGAAGTCAAAGTGTAAACAAAAAGAGGACCCCCACGCCCCAGTTGAAAAGCCCCATCTTTTTAATGGGTTTGTCTATTAATTTGCTACAATGTTGCAGGGATCTACTGTACTCTGGTCATGGGCGCGTGTCGCTAGGCAGATTCTGTGCTGCACCGTCATCTAACGTTCCAAACGGAATTTTAAAAGTATTTTCTTGTGTGTACAAGAAGGAGGCAGAGGGATACGGAACATGCAATTGGGTCACTATTCTCTTTGAAATATATAACACATGGCCAAAACATGTGCTGAGACAGTACTGCGCTACTTCGGCCCTCATGCAAAATGGCCGCCGGTAGCGTCATCGCCTGTGCTCTGCTGCCCCCTGGTGGTGGCAAGGAACATCGTCGTCATGGCTTTTCGTACTGTGACGCGCAGGAAAGCCCTTTTAGGAGTGCCACGTGGATGAAAACCACCCGGACGCGTTTTTTCACCGCGAAGTCACAGAGCGAGCAGGCTTGTGAGAAATGTGTGCAGTCCAAAGTGATGTTTTGGTGTTTGAGCTGTCACCTGTGGTTCGTTCTGTGTGTAAATGCCCGAATTTGGAAAAAACAAACAAACATGTCTGTAATAAATCTAGTTTATTATCTCCTCCGTGGCTTGTCATGCAACAAATGATTCACGTGTCTCAGGGTGTGTTTTGTTCTCAGCACAGTTCTAATGGGAACCAGTTACCTGCGGGATGTTTGTGTGGGTTTCAGCACATGTAATGAAATGTTACATGCATTCACTGCTGCACACATTTCATTCTAAAATATGGATATTTTTTTAAATATAGTTTATCATGCAATATTGAATCAACCCATTGCAATTATATTATGAATTATTATTAGAAAGCACATGGAAATGTACAAAGAAAATCATTTAGACCTAATTTGGTACAATCTAAAAAAATATGATTATGTAGAATTGATTAATATAAAACAGTTTTAATATAGACAAAAAAGAGCACCATAAGCAATAGCTGTCATATTAGATTACTGGGAATTACATATACTGTATACGTATTCAACCGGCACCATACACCGTACATTTCCGTTGGCTGCCCGTCAAAACAAAACGCCCGCTTTTGTTTTGAAGGCCCGCGGAAGTAGCGCCCTGCTAGCGTCTCCGGTAGCTTAGTGTGCGCGACGGGCAGGCTTGTGTAGCGGAACAAGAGTTTCTTTGATCGCCGACGTGACTTGGTTATTCATGACTGTCGCTGCACCCTCAACGCGACTCGACTGAAAGAAGTAAGTGACTTTTGTATACAGAAGAGGGACAGGTACGGCGGAAATAGTGTGACAGTAGCTAGCTTTGCCGCTAGCCTAGCATGACGCGCTAGCTGTCATTGGGGCGAAAAGTCAACACACACCGAAGCCAACCGTTTGGTAACAGCAGCCTGGTTAGCCGTGGGGCGACGACGACGTTGACATTTAGGCCTTGAAGGGCTTTTGGAAGTTGCACGTCTGAGATCGAGTCCTGGTTGAAAGTGCGCGAAGGAAAATCACTTTGGAATTGATGTTTCAACATTTCCACCGGCCCCCGCCCCCCAACAAGTGCAGGGCAGACCTAATGTTGTGAGCGGTTTGCCTGAAGGTCCCTTGCTGTGTTTTGCAGAGAGCAAGCGCAGCCATGTGCAGCTGTGTGCGGCGCTCCAGGGCTCTGTCCCCTTCGGCCCTGCTCCCCAGGCTGCTGCACCCCCACGCGGGCTACACACTGGATGGCAGGGGGCTGTGGACTTCCCCTACCTGCATGGCTGTGGGCGGCGACACCCACCAGCCGCTACCACTGCCCGGACAGGCCCGGGTGGTGATCTGCGGCGGTGGGATCGTGGGCACGTCGGTGGCGTATCACCTGGCCAAGCTGGGCTGGACCGACATTGTGCTCCTGGAACAGGGACGGTAAGAAGTGCACTTGCTTCACCCGGACTCCACTTTGTGGCGTTAATTTGTGACAAAATGACGGGGGCACGCATGCGTCCTGTTCCAGACTGGGCGCCGGAACGACCAAACTGTGCGCAGGCATCGTCAGCGTGGCCAAGCCCATCTCCATTGAGTGCCAGATGGCAAACTACTCCATCGCGCTGTACGAGCAGCTGGAGCGGCAGACGGGCATCAAAACCGGTGAGCCGTGCCCGCCTCTGACGGGGCGCTTTCCCCGTGATACGGCGTCACGCCGCTTTCGTGTGTTTCAGGCTACGTGAAGACGGGTTCTCTGTGCCTGGCTCAAAATCAGGATCGCTTCATCTCGCTGAAGCGCCTCGCGTCGAAACTCAAGTAAGACCTGCCGTCGATATTTGTATGTTCAGATTTTGGGGGGCAGTGTGTCCCCTTTGAAAAACAGATTTAAAAACAGAGAATTTGAAGGCCTCAGGTGGTTGTTTTGTGGCTTCTGATTGGCTAAAGTAGTGCTTGACATGCCCGCAAATGAGTGGATGTCGATTAGATGTACTTTTAAGTCAATGTCTGCAGCGTTCCCCAAAGGACTGCGATCTACTTGTGGGTGTGGCGTCCGTGTATAATTGGAATAGACGATGTTGCAGAGAGGAATGACATTATGGGAGGAAAAATGAGTTCTTTTCATAGCCGCACCCGCTGCTCGTTGAGAGGAGCGATACGTGCTTTCATGTCAGTCTCACCATTTTTACATCAAGTTTTCACACGTCGCTCGCTGGTCCTTGAACGCACCACAGTTACGTCAGTGTTCAAAACTGCTTATATCCAACAGCAAACGGGAGCAAAAAAAAAAGTCTCCCTTCATTTCCTGCGGTTGTACGGCTATGCAAGGACGCTAACAACAAAACTGAATGTGTGTCTTTGTCCTGTCAGAGTGATGGGGATCAGCTGTAATGTGGTCAAACCCAAAGACGTGGACAAACTCCACCCCATGGTTAACATTCACGACCTGGTGGGGGCGCTGCATCTGCCCTCGGACGCCGTGGTGTCGCCGCCGGATGTCAACCACGCGTTGGCCGTGGCATCGGCCGGGCAAGGCACGCCGCTACACGACGCACCATACACACACGCACACTTGCATACTATCATCCGGTTTCCCCCCCTCCCGTTCCAGGCGTTCAGATCCTGGAGAGAACCAACGTTCAGCAAGTCCTGGTGGAGAAGGGTCACGTGATGGCGGTGGAGACGGACCGCGGCTCCATCGAGTGCGAATATTTTGTCAACTGTGCTGGACAGGTAAAACAGCAAGAGTGGGATTTACTAAGGTGTGCTGCCAGGCTTTTTGCAAGCGCTACTGGGGAAAAGCCATTTTGTGTGTTTGTAGCGTTAATGCTCAATTTTCTGCTTAATGTCTCGGACAGAGTATGTGTCTCCAAGAAGCGCTACTGTGTACTTTCTCTGTTTTTCATGTACACTGTGTATGTGAGACATGAACACACATCTTTCTCTTTTCTGTGCGTTGGAAAGATATGAAAACAGGTAAAAGAGAGGCAGCTAATTAATGCACCTAATGGGACACACCTATTCCGCCTAGAGAAGGCCGCTATTAAAAAGCCCTAGCAAGAGTTTCTGTTTTTTTATCCGTGCTGTGAGCGTGTAGTAACATGATAACATGTTTACACTCTTGTGCTTATTCGAAGCATTAGCGGAACGTCCTTCCTGGATGCATTGTTTCACATAGCAACATAGAAAGGAACGCTACACCTAGCGTCAAAAACAAAACCACAGCAGCGGTGGCGGTAGCTCCGATATGTAATGTTACTTTTTGCCTTGTGAGCGAGTGTGCGGTAAATCTAGTTGCTAATAGGCTAGCAGGTGGCCAGTGTGGTGTGGCGAGGTGTCACTACGCCAGTAAAGTAGTTCTTGGGCGTGACATATTATTAACAATGTTGCTGTAGCTTGGTTAATCTGGAGGTCACATGATGTAAATGGAGCCTTGTTGGCGCTTTTTGAGGTTTTTTCAAGAGGTTTTATTGGCGGAATAGGTGCGTGCCTCCTTTTAGCTGTTTTTTTTATACATTTAGGATGCACAGTAAAGACGAAGATGTGTGTTCATGTCTCACATAAGCGCTGTACTGTAGGAGGGGCAAAATCC
This sequence comes from Oostethus manadensis, assembly GCA_024372805.1. Classification (NCBI taxonomy): domain Eukaryota; kingdom Metazoa; phylum Chordata; class Actinopteri; order Syngnathiformes; family Syngnathidae; genus Oostethus; species Oostethus manadensis. The sequence goes on along the minus strand of QODF01000189.1, from coordinate 679,511 downwards.
CCCCAAAGTGCACTTTTCCTTTAAGGGGTTAGCCTGGAGGACGCAAATGTTGGCAACACTAGCCTAGCTATGGGATGCTAAAGCGCTGGTTGGCAGAGCTTTATTTTAAGATGTGTGTAGTAGTCACTAGCTCACTTTTGCATCATCTGAGACCTTTCAAATCACACACTAAAGAAACGTGAACTTGAATTTTCTTCTAATCGTGTTTCTTTAGTGGGCATACGAGCTGGGCCAGGCAAGCGAGACCAAAGTGTCGGTTCCTCTGCATGGCTGTGAGCACTTCTACCTCCTCACCAAACCCCTCCAGGAGGAGCTCCCCGCCGGCACGCCAGGTCTCCTCACGCCTCACAATGGCAAACAGCAGCTGAGAGTACCTTCCTACGCGGCTGTGCTGGCTGACTAAACCCACATCCTTTCTTCCCCCCCAGTGGTGATGGACATGGACGGGAGGATATACATTCGGCCGTGGCAGGGAGGCCTGCTGTCGGGGGGATTTGAGAAGAACCCCAAGCCCATCTTCACAGAAGGTCGCAACCAGCTGGAGATCCAGAACATGCAGGAGGACTGGGACCACTTTGGTGAGGATGAGCTAAACCTTTTCAAGTATTTGTAGTTTGTGGGTCGTCGTCTTGCTTTTAGGCCCCTTTTAACTGGTTAGTTAATCAGCATCACACACTGGACCTGCACCAGCCCTGCATACACATGTGAGTAACCTTGAACACTGAAATCTGAGAGTCCACAGCCCTGACCTCCTTAAACGCGTTTTTGCAGGGTCAAACTTCATTCTATGCCACAAACTAGCCTTCACTACTAGTTACTGCATCCAACGCGATGCAGGCCACAAACTAACCTTCATTACTAGTTATGCATCTTACGTAGTGGACTATGTTGGTTACATACGTTATGCAAGTGCTTAGATGTTCTTTTTGTTAGTGTTTCACAATGCGATGAAACTTTAGTCTCCTTGCAAAGAAAGGAAAGGTTGATTTGTACACGTAAAAGGTATGTGACATGAATTGGAGGAGGTGGTGTGTGACAGATGGCCTCATACTTGGCTTCAAAGTTCAGTCCAGAGTCAATGACGCTGACCAGATATTTGTACTGGGACACCTGCTCCACAGTCACCCCCCTAATAGACACTGGGTCAGCGCTGTGGTTTTGTTTCCTAAAGTCAAACACCAAGTCTTTGGTTTTGTGTACATTTAGCAGGAGGAAAGAGTCCTCACAACATTTCCCAAAATTCTGTACAATTGCTCCGATATTTTGCTCATCCTGGAGCAGGCTGACCATTATGGAGTCATCTGCATATTTCAAAATCAACCTTTTTTTTTCTCCATTCAGAGCCGATGCTCAGCGCCCTGCTGAGGAGAATGCCGAGCCTCGAGTCCGCCGAGATCCAGCAGCTGGTCAACTGCCCCGAGTCGTTCACGCCGGACATGCGCTGTCTGATGGGGGAAACGCCGGGGGTGTCGGGCTACTACGTGCTGGCCGGGATGAACTCCTCTGGACTGGCTTTCGCTGGCGGGGCTGGCAAGTGAGTCAATACTGGCCATGACTCATCAATTAGGGTTTGGGCTAGACCCCTTTAATAATTCTATGCTTGTGGGAACAGTCTGGGGAAGGAACTTTTTGTAGTTAGCTAGATGAACCCTTCCCACATTATTTAAAAAGAGGCTTTGCTACACATGCTAAAATAAAGCGTGGAGCTCCGTCAACTTTTTCGACATCACGTCAAGTCTTCCCAGAAGCGTGGCAGCTGTCACGGCTGCAAAGTGGGCGTCGATTAGTCCCGATAGTCTCTCACTGGCTGTTCTGCAAGTACTTTTGTCCATCCGTGTGTCTGAAGGTATCTGGCCGAGTGGATGACCTACGGTTACCCCACCGCCAACGTTTGGCCGCTGGACATCAAGCGCTTCGGCAACCTGCAAAGCAGCCGCACGTTCCTGCGCCACCGAGTCATGGAAGTCATGCGTGAGTGGATCTATTAATATAAAGACCGGGCAACTCGCACCTCCTTAACACCCTTAAGCCTTCATGCAGCTCCATGTTCAGTGAACTTGCAAGCAACTTCGGCTAAGGCGCGTGTGTTTGTTTCCAGCCTTGTTGTATGACCTGAAAGTCCCTCGCTGGGACTTCCAGACAGGGCGCCAGCTGAGGACCAGTCCCCTGTATGACCGCCTGGACACCCAGGGGGCTCGCTGGATGGAGAAACACGGCTTTGAAAGGCCAAAATACTTTGTTCCTCCAGGCAAAGGTACACATCCATGGTGCGGTATTGCAACATAATCAGGACTTAGTAGTCCACAACATTGGCACAGAACTTCAGAGCACGTAGCACCTAAAGTCCGCACACACCGTATAATATACACGTGTATATATATATATATATATATATATATATACGTAACACTTGTACAAAATGTACTTTCATAATCATTAATAATTACTAAACTAACTAAAAAATACTGTATTCATATCATGACTTTATTAGTACATTCATGTATTAATATTTACAAAATTATTAACATTCAATTATAGTGAAAAATTATTTTGATTATTAATTTATGTGTATAATAATGTGTTTAAAATATTTCACATTCAATATTCATTCATTTTCTATACATCTTATCCTCATTAGGGTCACGGGGATGCTGGAGCCTATCCCAGCAGACTTTGGGCGAGAGGCGGGGTACACCCTGGACTGGTCACCAGTCAATCACAGGGCAGACAAACAAACATTCACACTCACATTCATACCGATGGACTACTTAGAGTCTCCACTTAACCTAACATGCATGGTTTATAATGTGGGAGGAAAGCGGAAAACCCACACACGCACGGGGGAGAACATGCAAACTCCACACAGAGATGCCCAACGGAGATTCGAACCCTGAACCTCCTGACTGTGAGGCCAACGTTACCTCACGCTACCCAGTCAGCCACCGTGCGGCCACTAACAGCTTCATTAATCCATTAATTTAAAAGAAAATACTGATTTGATTATTTATGAATATATTTATATACTGTAATAATGATGTAAAAATGAATTTAAACAATAAATCAAATAAAAGAACAAATCAAACAAACAATCAAAAATATTAGGAAGAAAAGATTTCAACATAATTATGTGTGCATTTATTTATTAATTTATTGCTAAAAATTAGGTAAAATAAATGCCGGGAAATTAAATAAAAATAAAGAATATGTATGTAAAAATTAATGAATACAATTAAAAAGAAAATACTGATTGATATTATTATTAAGTACAAGTATATTAATACATAAAACTAAAACTATCTTTAATAATTGTATTACATAGAGATTTGTTTTTGCCCATTTCTGCAGATCTTCTGTCTCTGGACCAGAGCAAGACCTTCTACAAGCCCGACTGGTTCGACATCGTCGGTGCCGAGGTGAAGTGCTGCAAAGAGGCCGTGTGCGTGATTGACATGTCGTCCTTCACCAAGTTTGAACTCACGGTACGTCTGCTCTCACTCCGTAAATGCTGCCTTTTACTGCTGTGGCTGTAGGCAACCTCTTAAAGTCTGCATGAATGAAGATCGCAGTAGCTGCATTTCAAGTGTTATAGTAGTTTTATTTAGCTCTGCATGCGCTTCCTCTTGCCTTACAGTCTTGTGCGCTACATTTCCCTGCTCTTCAGTCTTCTATTGAATGAAGTAACAACAGGAAGTCTTCCTGTTGACTGATGCGTTCAAGTACTGCATGTTTGACAAAGTTTCTCCGCCCCGTCTGTCACGTTGTCCTAGTCCTCCGGCGACGAGGCCCTGGAGCTGCTGCAGCACCTGTGTGCCAACGACCTGGACGTTCCCGTGGGTCACATCGTCCACACGGGAATGCTGAACCAAAGAGGCGGCTACGAGAACGACTGCAGCGTGGTGCGCATCAGCAAGAACAGGTGGGCGGGAAACGCCTACTTTTCGCCTCAAACAGGACCATCAGGAGGCAATTCCTTTCTTGTCTCCTCCGCAGCTTCTTCATCATCTCCCCGACCGACCAGCAGGTCCACTGTTGGGCCTGGATCAAGAAGCACATGCCCAGTGACCCACACCTCCACCTGGAGGATGTCAGCTGGAAGTACACTGGTAGGCCCTCATTCATTGGGACTTCAGACTTGTTTTTCCCGTCTTATTCTTTTTGGTTTCCCCCAGCTTTGAACCTGATCGGACCTCGTGCCATGGACGTCCTGGCGGAGCTCTCTTACGTCTCTATGACGCCCGACCACTTTCCATCCATGTTTTGCAAGGTGGGGTTGGGGAGCACCACAAGGAGCTCCTGTGCAGTCTTGGCTAATGACGCTTGCTGTGCATGTGCCAACAGGAAATGAGCGTCGGCTACGCTAACGGGATCCGCGTGATGAGCATGACTCACACGGGCGAGCCAGGCTTCATGCTCTACATCCCCATCGAGGTGAGCCTCCTCTTCCAAAGGCTCCTTCAGAAGGACGTCTGGTCTCACGTGGCCGTTTTCTCCTCCGCAGTACGCGCTGCACGTGTACAACGAGGTCATGTCGGTGGGCCAGAAGTACGGCATCCGCAACGCCGGCTACTACGCCCTGCGCAGCCTCCGCATCGAGAAGTTCTTTGCCTTCTGGGGTCAAGACCTGGACGCCTTCACCACCCCGCTGGAGTGCGGGCGGGAGTTCCGGGTCAAGTTTGATAAGGTCTGTTTATTATTATTATTATTATTATGTTTGTTCTTATTGTTATGTCGCCAACAAAAAATATACAATTTGAGTATTTATTATTCTCATTTTACTATCCTAAATTTCTCTTTGAGAAAAATAAAGTATCTAGTAATTATTATATATTATATATATATATATTTACACACACATACATATATTCGACAGACCACATTCCAACCTGAAACATTTTATTAATACAATTTGTTTTCCCACACTCAGTGTATTATATATTATTATTACACTACATAGTATTTTCAATGTTACAGATTGTTTTTTTTTAAACAATTATTTCTTTATGTAATATTACAAATGTATTGTCATAACAGGATTATTCTCATGAAATAAAATACAAACGTGAGTGTGAATGGTTGTATGTCTTTGTTTGTCTATATGTGTGCCCTGCGATTGACTGGCAACCAGTCCAGGGTGTACCCCTCCTCCTGCCTAAAGTCAGCTGGGGTAGGCTCCAGCATACCCGCCACCCTAAAGAGGATAAGCGGTATAGAAAATGGATGGATGGATGGGTGTAATGTGAATTTTCATAAAATGACAATTTCTTTCCCACAATTTTACCACTTTTAAATTTACATTTTAATTTTTTTGAAAATTTAAATTTTAAGGGAAAAATGCATCTTGATCTAATTTGTGTAATTAGATAATTAATCATTTTTATGAGACAAAAAGTGTTTTACGAATACAAATGAAACGTATGATGTCGCTTTTTCCCGTCAGGACATGGACTTCCTCGGCCGCGACGCTCTGCTGCAGCAGCGCCACGATGGCGTCTCCCGCCGCTTTGTCATGTTGGTCCTGGAAGACCACGACACCGAGCTGGACCTGTGGCCCTGGTGGGGCGAGCCCGTCTACCGCAACGGCCATCTGGCCGGCGCCTCCACCAGCAGCGCCTACAGCTACACGCTGGAGCGCCACGTCTGCCTGGGTTTTGTGTCGCCGCCGCCGGGCCCCGACGGCCTCCCGGCTGCCATCACGCCGGACTTCATCAACCGCGGTGACTACGAGGTGGACATCGCCGGCCAGCGCTACCCGGCCAAAGCCAAACTCTACCCCTTTAGCACGCTCCTCACGCAGCAGAAGAGGCGCAAGGAGGACCTGGAGCTGAGCAACCTGCAGGGGAAGTAACGGCCGCCCCTCACGTCCCCACGGGTGACCTCCATGTTTCACCTCCTACAAAGTGCAATACTCCACAAGGCACCCGACATCACCGTGTGGAGGGAAAAGTGCCTTTGTGAAGGCGCCGTCCGCTGCCGCCGTGAGCAGGAAGAGAAATGAAGAGGAAGAGAACAGGAACAGGAAGAGAAACGCACAAAAGCGTCGACCCGTCGTTTCTTTGTTGTTTGCTGTGTGACGTCTCATTCAAAAGCGTTTTTAGACCTGCCCTGCCACCCTTGAAGACCACGCTGCAAAGAAAATCACAGTACACTAAATAATCACCACTCTTAACATCAACAGAAAACTGCAGCACCTTTTCCCCCTCATATTAGCAATTTATTCTTGCAATTATTTATTTTCTTCCTGTACTCTTATTCTCAAACAAATTGCACCTTTTTTGCTCACTTTGTAAAACAGCTATTCTCATTTACTTCTCCGTTTTCTTAGTTAAGATTATTTTTGTTGTGATATTATATTGTTGTATTTCCGAAATACTGCAAATGATCAAGAAACAATGAAAACAAGTCCTAAATGATCAGTAATACTACACACAACTATTATAAAACTTTATTGTATTCTAAAATGTAATATTATATATGAGTGTACGACTTATGTAATGATAACATTTCATTAAAAATTATAATAAACCAAAATCCAGGAAACCTGTAATATAAAATTTAAAAGGAAGCAAAAAAAAAAAATCCTAGAAACTATGACTTAAACCTTTTTACGACTTAACGTAATATAAAAATTATAATAGTTCATATATATATACATATAAATACTAAAGCAAAAAGTTTATTAAAAAAAGTTAAACTAAATCTTGGCAACCATATTTGACAAAATTAATTGACATTACTATAATAAAAATAATAAAGTTACTACCATACGTGCATGGTCTATCTAAATTAAACTATACTAAATTTCATACATGTTACATTAAAACAAAACAAAATTATAATAATTTCATTCATTCACGGTGGCTATATGGGTAGCATGTTGGCCTCACAGTCAGGAGGTTCAGCGTTCAAATCTCCGTTGGGCATCTCTGTGTGGAGTTTGTATGTTCTTCCCGTGCGTGTGTGGGTTTTCTCCGGATACTCCGCTTTCCTCCCACATTCTAAAAACATGCTTGTTAGGTTAATTGGCCGCTCTAAATTGTCCATAGGTATGAATGTGAGTGTGAATGTTTGTCTATATGTGCACCGCGGTTGACTGGAGACCAGTCCAGGGTGTACCCCGCCTCATGGCCAAAGTCTGCTGACATAGGCTCCAGCATGCTGAAAAACTTTAATATTACGTATGAAAGCTCCTAAAATGACATCAAATGTATTCTTATAAAATGACTAAATCAAATGAGGAGGATTCCTTTCGAGCATGGCCTTAACGTTCCTTTGCCGGGACGGCTGGAACCTCCAAGGCGAGACCAAACCCAAGATTGAAAGCGACAAACATTTTGTGATGCGGTGGGACGTTGTTGCGGTGTCTTTTCCTGTCAGCGTTTTAATATCAGCAATATTTCCTCCACCGACGTGCTCGTCAAAGAGCCCGTCAAGAAATCCACGCACGCCTTCCAACGCCATCGAAAGGGTTGAATAGTTGAAGTTTGTCGTTAATGGCGTGGATGAAAAAGAAAGTGAAATTATTTTCATCCTGCTCCAGAAAATTGTTTATATTATTAAAAAGGGAATATTTTTCCCCTGCTAGGCTCTTGAATTGATGTGCACTTTAATGTGCAAATTCCTCTTTTATGTTTAAACTAAAAACCACGGCATGCTTGGCTTATCAAGGGCTACCTTATCCTCCATCTTCTACCTGCGTCTTTATATTACGTCATCAATTGGACTTCATATTCATTTGTCTGGACATGTACACACGTACATCACAATAAAAGTTGAATTTAGAAATACAGAAAATGTGTTTACACAATAAATATAAATACAACCTTCAATTATAAAGAATATATACATAAAATGTAAACATATTTTGAAATAATTGTCAAATATGTGCTACAGGTGTCTAAACATTAGGGACACCCAAACCAATTATATTGTTTAATTTTATACATAAATACAGTGATGGAAAAAAACTATTTGAACCCCAGCTGATTTAATAAGTTTACCCAAAAGAAATGATCAGTCTATAATTTCAATGGTAGCTTTATTTGAACACAGAGACAACAATGACAAAAGAAAATCCAGAAAAATGCGTTTCAAAGAGTTATACATTAATTTGCATTTCCATGAAGGAAATAAGTATTTGATCCCTTTGAAAAAGGTGCTTCAGTACTTGGTGGCAAAACCTTTGTTGGCAATCACAGAGGTCAGCCGTTTCTTGTAGTTGGCCACAAGGTTTGCACACATCTCAGGGGGGGTTTTGGCCCACTCTTTGCAGATCCTCTCCAAGTCATTCATGTTTCGTAGCTGATGTCTGGCAACTCCAACCTTCAGCTCCCTCCACATATTTTCTATGGGATTAAGGTCTGGAGGGAAGGAGGTTCCCACCCAACACTTGACGGTACACGGCCCCATCCATCCTCCCTTTCTGTCCCCTTGGCAGACAAACACCCCCAAAGCATAATGTTTCCACCTCCATATTTGACGGTGGGGACGGTGTTTTTGGAGTCATAGGCAGCATTCCTCCTCCTCCAAACACGGCCAGTTGAGTTCATGCCAAAGAGCTCAATTTTGGTTTCATCTGACCACAACACTTTCACTCAATCTTCCTCTGAATCAGTCAGATGTTCAGTGGCAAACTTCAAACGGGCTTGTAGATGGACTTTCTTGAGCAGGGTCATTGACAAGTTCTGGTTCTGGGCTGATTCCTCACCGTTCTCATTATCATTGAAACTCCACGAGGTGAGATCTAGCATGGAGCTCCAGACCGAGGGAGATTGGCAGTTAATTTATATCTTTCCATTTGCGAATAATTGTACCAACTGTTGTCACCTTCTCGGCGATGGTCTCGTAGCCCATTCCAGCCTTGTGTAGGTCCACAATCTTGTCCCTGACAACCTTGGAAAGCTCTTTGGTCTTGGCCATGGTGCAGAGTTTGACATCTGGATTGATTGATTGCTTCTGTGGACAGGTCTCTTTTATACAGGTATTGAGCTGAAAGGGCTGCCAATGTCAGCTCGTTACCTGTGTAAGATCCACCTGGGAGCTAGAGATCTTGCTGACGAATAGGAGATCAAATACTTATTTCTATCATGAAAATGCACATTTATAACTCATTTTTCAGTATTTTTTTTTGTCATTGTCGTCTCAGTGTTCAAATAAAGCTACCATTGAAATTATAGACTGATCATTTCTTTGTTAGTGTGCAAACTTACAAAATCAGATGGGCTTCAAATAGTTTTTTCCCCCTCACTATATATTAAACATGCACAATATCTTTTCTTTTTTTTTTGCTCCTCAAGACCAATGCGGTATCGACAACAGAAAACCTTTTTTATATGTAGTTTTTCAATTTTAGATGTAAGTGTAATTTGTGCACACCTGGATGTAGGAAAGAGTGGAAGAAATTAGGATGTGACAAAGTGTACCTGTTGATTTGTCCTAATCAGATATCATGACATTGCTACTATCAGGAGAACCACAGTATAGAGAGGGAGGAGCCACCTGCTGTGGCCCAGCAAGGTGCACTATATTCGTGCACATGCTACATGCACTCGGAGTGCTGCTATGGTGGTCAGGAGAACCAGAGTATAGAGGGGGAGGAGCCACCTGCTGTGGCCCAGGAAGGTGCACTGAATTCGGGCACACGCGCCGAGCAGCCGGTGTGTCGCCACAGGGGTCTCTGGTAAAACATTTGCACTTTTCAAACGCCGTGATGCTGGCGTTTCAGGTGACCGATAAGGTTTTTTCCCCCTCATCGCGGAGCATTTGGTATAACGTCCCTCAGCTGTAAGCGAATGTTTGTTTTTATGTGAGCTCAGGTGAAGTTACATCACAGGCAGGAGGAAAAAAAAAAGGAGCGCTTGATTTGCTCCCCCGCACAGTACGGGTAATCTTGCCTCTTTGGCTATTTTGTTTTAATTATTGGTTATCAGGAGCTATTTTTAATGTTATCGGATTTATCAGTGTAACGTCATAATTATTGTGCAAATTTCTTTTAAAATTTGAATACATTTGCTTATATTTTATTACATATTTAATTTTAAAAATGACTTAATTTGAAATCACCATTTATTACACATGAAATAAATTCAACCTTTTCTGTTTAGTGTATATTATTTGTGTTGCTCACATGACCACCCTGAGGCTATAGAGTTGTTATAAATATACAGTAGGTAGTGTATATTTATATACAGTAGGTAATGTATATTTATATACAGTAGGTAATGTATATTTATATACAGTAGGTAATGTATATTTATATACAGTAGTTAATGTATATTTATACAGATTTCCCAGCACAACTGCATTGTTTTGTGTTGATAACAAGCGTGTATAAATAAAACAAGTGACACGTCATGATAGTGACTTTACATGTTTATTGGTCAATATGGTCACACCCTCCTGGCTTTGCGAGGTCGGCAGCCGTTGTGCGGCACGGGGGTGTTGTCGGTGATGGAGACCACCTCCAGGCCCCCCATGGTCAAACCTTGGATGGCCGACTGAAAGGAGGACACGTGCGCGCGTTAATAACCGTCGGATGGATTGATAAGCTGGATCCACGCTTGCTTGGGGAGCCTGACTTTGCAAAGGAAGCAACGGAAACAGAAATAGTCCGTTCCAGGGTCAAGCTGTGGCCCACACAAATCCTTCATGCAGCGATCAAGGCACCGTTTGAAGTCACTTCCCAAATGTTCCGTAAGCAAGTTGCTTCCTTTCTTTACATTATTCTTTTCTTGAGGCAGATCCTTCTTTTGGGTTAAATGTCGCCATAAAAGCCAAAGATAACGCAAAACGGGGGTGGACAGAACCCTAGGTCGGGCGTGATCTGCTGACGTCTCACGGGGGCCTCCCTCGTAAATTACCGCTTTATTCTCGCTAACTTTTCTTACTCAAATGTTCTGTTGGGAAAAATAACGCCGCCATACAGCGAGAGACCCAAATAGCAATGCGGCGTAATTCTCAAAAAATCATCAACTCTTTTCGTCATTTCACAAAAAGTTAAGACCATTTCATGCTTTCAATTCCTGAAGATGAATTTCAAGTATTTCATATTTACACTTTAAAGATCGTTTGTATTTAAAAACACCTGTAATATTACCAGTTTATTCTCATAAAAGTACAACTTGAATGTTTTGAGTTAAGTCATATTATAAAGGAAAATATTAACACAAAATTCATGGACTACCACTATATATTTCTATTTTTTTTATATTCTATGACTTTAATCATGTAAAATGAAATTTTGTTGCAATATAAACACTAAAATCAGGAATATAACATGTTTTTTCATAAAATTACAAGTTTAATGTTTTGAGTCATATGATGAGGGCGAAAAAAATGGAAATCTCTTTGCAATATGAACACAAACGCTGCAAAATCATTCTCATTTCTTTCGTATTATATGACTTTAATTTTGTAAAACTCTGACATCGTCCTTTATTCTGGTAAAACGATAATTTGTTGCAATATTAAGATTGTGAACAAACAAACATCTATAATATTATTAATTATCTATAATATTACAAACTTTGTTTGGTAATCAAGGGAATTCCCATAAAATTGTAATGAAAGTCATTTCCCAATATTAACACAAATGTAACAGAAAACAAATTAATTCTTAATGTTTTTCATATCACGGGACTTCATGTCTTTTATAATTCTCACTTCCTCGTTCATTCTAATAAAACGATATTTTGTTGTAATACTTTGGACAAACCACAATTTTGCAATATTAACCATTTATTCTCATGAAAGTCCAAGATTTTAAAAAAATAATATGAGCAAAAATGATAACTAACTTACTTTTATCGAGATAAAATTTGATGGAATATTTTTTCCTGTTACGCGACGGAAAAGAAAAAGTGTGCACTCACCACACGTCCTGGGCCGAGACCTTTGACCACGACGCGAACAAACGTCACCCCCTTGGCTGTGGATTTCTGCTCACAGCCAACAAGAAGAAAAATCATATTTCTTTTAAAAAATAATAAAAATTGTTCAAGCCGACGAGAGGCGCTACCGATGCGGCGGCGATGCCGGTGGTCTGGGCGGCGACCGGCGTGGCCTTCCTTTTGTTTTTGAAGCCTTCTGTCCCGCAGGAAGTCCTCACCATGGACTGGCCGTCACAGTCAGTCAGCTGGATATGTACGCTGCAGAAAGACGCCATGCATTACAGCCAAGAATGACATGTGCTCATTAAAAGGAGAGGGCGTTTTGTGTGCTGCTGACTTGTTGTACGTGGCCTTGATGTGCATGATGGGTAACTCCTCAAACTTCTTCCCGGCCCACCTGAGAGGACTGTCCTGGCCGGGCATTGGAGGCAAATGGCTGTGGGTTTAAAGACACAACAACACGATTACAATGCAATGCAGTCAACACAGCACTAACACTTGCGGGTCTGTAGGTGTAAAGTGGGCCCCGAGTATGGTACGCTTGCCCTAAAGCAGGGGTCTCAAACTTGGGGGCCATATGCGGCCCACGAGATGATATTTTGTGGCCCCCACCTTAATATGAAAAATTAAATGTTAGTGCGGCTCTCGAGTTTTATATGAATGGCACTTTTTACAGTGCTGTGCGCGGACCTGACGAACCTACCGATCACAGTGGGGTATATGGCTCTCAGGGGCATGACATCGACCGGGCTTAATGCGGGCAGAGAAACATTTTTCAGTGAGTGAAAAAGTGATCATTCTTACTAGTTTTGCACACAACTTCTTTACACCAGTGTCCTTGTTTATCTTACTTTGTGTTAAAAATTAAAAAAGACATTTGAGATGATTGGTTTTACAATTTTTTGTAATTTGAATTGCGCGCGTGTGCATGTGCGCCTAGGCTGTGGCCCAGACTCCGCCTCCAGCCAGGAGTTTGAGACCCCTGCCCTAAAGCAAGGTTTATGTTGTGTGTTAAATCTACACTTCCTCTTGGGTAGCTCCAAAAAAATAATCTAGTCTTGCTTTGCGGCAACACAAACCTGATTGGTCCACTTTTTGGTAACAAACTTCTTTCAAAAGGGGCCCAATCCTGCTCACTTTAAATACTTAAAATGAATAATGCATCCCAAAGGAGTACATTTATTTAAACAATACTCCATAAATGTCAAGTGGTGCACAGGGTAATACGGTAAACCCTCGCTACTTCGCGGTTCGACTATCGCGGATTCACGACTTCGTGGATTTTTTCCCATTACAGTACGTATGTATATTATAAGAGAAAATATATAGCAGATTTTCCGGAATGTGGCTGTGTAATGTATGTACGTATCTGCACATTACTGTAAAGGGTGGTTTGTTAACAGTACTATGTAAAGGAAAGGTTTTAAAAGTCTGAATACCTGTTTAAAAAATACTGTAAATATGGTCCCCCTGCTTCATCTATCGCGGGCAGTTCTGGGACATATCTACCGCGATAAACGAGGGTCCCCTGTACTGCATTCTTGTCCTTTTGGCCTTCTCCCCTGACCACGCCCACTCAATTGCGATTGGCCAAGGATCCAGTCGGAAAGTCTCACCTAAACTGTTGGGAGCTTTCTGTGGAGTCTTTGCTGGAAGATGCTGCTTCCTGGGGCCTGGCAGCGCCGCTACACAACGTCCGCCTACACAAACACACACACAAAATGTCACCTTTTACAAAATGATAACAATAACCGACAGGAGTACATCTCTGTGTACAAGCTAGCTGCTGGGCTCGCGAGCTAGCTGCTGGGCTCGCGAGCTAGCTGCTGGGCTCGCGAGCTAGCTGCTGGGCTCGCGAGCTAGCTGCTGGGCTCGCGAGCTAGCAAGCTAGCGGCGCGGCTAGCCAGCTAGCGGCGCGGCTAGCCAGCTAGCAAGCTAGCGGCGAAGCTAGCGTTCGCCACTCTAACTTACAAAGAGGCTTGGTTTGTGGCGAGGGGGGCAGCAACACGACGGCACACGCTACCCAAAGAGTTAACGAATAAACAACTTAATTTAAACATATTCCACAAGTTTAGACAAACCGGTCGGGGAAGGCTGAGAATGCAAAACAAAACACAAACGTGACATTGAGCGGCTGAGCTGCTACACTTGGGGCTTTGCATTAGCGTTACTTTCGGAGGGGTGGATCGATGACAACACGATTGTGACTCCAACTGTTACAAAGCCCATTCTCTATACAATATGTTAAAATTTTGAATTGGATTAAATCTGCCAGTAAACAATCATTTTAAGATGATGCGTCATGATTAAAATCTCCAAAACAATATACCGATTACAGGAACACCCCCACATTTGTACAAGTGGACCGTACCTTTAGGGGAACGGCATTGTGGGTTGGTTCGATGCGTTCAAAGGACTCGTATTTTTCCTAGTCTCGGCCTTGTAATCGTAGTAGAAATATAAAATGTTTAAAAAATCCAGTTATTCGACGTTATGGTAACATATGCCAAGTTAAGTGTGTGTTTCTCCATGAAACGCGCTGAGAACCCTAGTTTCTGATTGGGCTTAAACAGGATTTTCTTTTTTGTGTCCCGACATTGAACGCCACAGAAGAACATGGCGGCTCCCGGTGGAAGGGTGGCGAGTCGGCCGTTGCTACGTTATCTCTCCGGTTTTGCTGGGACGCCGGCCGGATTTCGTCCCGTTCGTCGGGTTTCCAACAACAGGTGCCTTCGCGGGCTGAGCTTACAGCCCAAAACAACGACGGAAGGGCCGCGCGCTCCGTGGACTCTGATGGCCGCGGTGTGTTTGCAGAGGCTTCCCGTCGTCTCGGCCGACCCGAGCCCCATCGAGCAGCGGTTCGGACGCATGTTGCAGGAGGTGCGTTTTGTCACACGGTACACGACAATTGAACGTTTGTACGAGAATATAGTTCCTGCCAACACGGCTGTCTTGGAAACGTCCCAGGTTCCTGGAACGCAGCACAAGATGCAGTAGTTTGACGTCACGTAACAAATTCCATGCCAAAAGTCCATGGCGACTACACAAAACCCTATTTTTGTTTATGTTTGACTGGAGCGCGTTTTCTCCTGCAGTATTTACTACTTTTACTTCCCCGCTACACATGATCTGTTCTCCAACGTGACGTTCCAAAGTACACTGGAACTAGACCAGGGCGCCACTCCCGCTTGTAAGGTTCTTCTGGTGTCACCGTTGGCCTCCTTGTCAGATGGAGCTGGAGAAAAGCATCCTGTCGGACCACGAGCTGAGGCTGCACCAGGACGCGGAGAGACTGCGTCGCAAGCAGGCCGACGGCTACGACTCGGACGACGAGGACTACCGCAAGGGCCAGGACATCGTGCTCACCCAGGACCTGGAGGACTCGTGGGAGCAGAAGCTGAAGAGCTTCCAGCCGGCGCCCAGGGTCGTCGGTCAGTGGAATCGGTACACGCGGAAAGGAAGTCTGTTTGCCGCCGGTTGCTAAGCGACACACGCCTGTCTTTGCGCATCCCCAGCCGACGTGGATGAGGACCGGACCTCGACGGAGCGCCGCCTGGCCGACTCGCTGGTTTTGGTGGCCGAGCAGCGGGTCGGAGGGGAGAGGCTGTGGATGCTCCCTCAGGCCGAGTGGCGGGAAGGAGAGACCCTGCGGCGCACGGCCGAGAGAGCGCTCGCCTCCCTGCCGGGTATGTAGACGTCGTTTGGTGGCTCTTTATTTGTGATGACTGACATCCTGGTGTCTCCTCTCAGCCGCCGCCTTCGAGGCGACCTTCCTGGGCAACGCCCCCTGCGGCTTCTACAAGTACAAGCTGCCCAAAGCCGCCCGGACCGACAGCTCGGTGGGGGTGAAGATCTTCTTCTTCAAAGCCGTCCTGCCCGACGGCGCCGTCCTCTCGCCTCCAAACGCCGCCCTCATGTGGCTGAGGAAGGAGGAGCTGCAGCGCTTCCTGAAGCCGGCCTACAGCATGAAGGTGGAGCGCTTCCTCCTCAGCCACTGAGGCCGACTAGCGGAGACGGGATGGTGCTCACGGCTGACGCAAGCGGAGATCCAACACACTCGCTAGATGGTCCAGGTGGACCTAATGACGTGTCCGCGTGTATGTGTTCTCCTCAATGTGTGTTTGCTTCACTCTTTAAATTAAACACTTAGGCAGTCATATTGTTTGCATCTGATGTCTCCTGGAGACATTTTTTCAAAGTTACGATAACTCACATAATATAACGTTTGTCCAACAAAAAGCATGTTCTCTTCATGGAACACAAAATGATTCAGGTCTCTTTTGTATTATTAGCATTACTGATGAAAAAACTTGATTTAATATACTTCCAAAACCTACATGAGTTATTATATTGTTTAAAAGAAATCATAATTTCCCGTTTTCACTTTTACTTTAACCCTGAAAACCTTAAAAGCAAATTCAGATAGTTAAAAAAATGAACAAAATAAACCATTTGTATGTATGAGTTAAAATAATAGTTTATAATTGCTGCCTGTTTTTAATAATAAAAGATTCAAATGCTTATTTATTCGCCAGTGCCACTTTTTGTTTATTCTGTATTTATAATATAGTATATTAAATATATATATAACACACATGACATGACTTATTTCAATTTTTGTCAACAAAAAAACATGACTAATCACTAGAGTTTAAAAATGAAAACAACATATATATGCATATGCTCACAAAATGATGTAGGATAAAAATATTGAAGAAAAATAATTAAATGCAGAGTTACAAGCGTATTGTTTAATTTTAATAATAAATGTACTAATCAATTTATTTTAATATTATACAAAACTATAATTCAAGTTCTATAGCTCTGTCTTTTTCAAACTTACATGTATATTATACTACATTATTTAATCGCCCCCAAAAAAGACCAGAGTAATTTTCTGTACTATTTCTCATGTAAAACTAGAAAACGCCTTTGACTTCCAAACTGCGCAACGGCGCCCCCTGGTGGCTGTGGGTGGCACGGACGCTGACACGATCAGCAAAAAGCGGCTCCAGCAGCCTTTTGCTGCAGTTTGAGCGCAAGTGTCGTCACAGCAACCCACCAGCAGATGGCAGTGTGCGCACGCGGCCGCAGAGGAGCCGCCGTGACCTCAGTCATGTTGGACTGCAGGGAGATTGTCATCTCCTGCTTCTTATTTTGCACACTGAACATCATCTCCCGTCTTTCTTTTCCTTCCACAAAAGCTTCCATTCCGAGGTGAGCTGACACCATTTAAACTCCGTTTCCCCCCCGCTCACATCTGTCCTAACATGAGATGTTTTCAATTTGCAGCTCGCCCGCTCCCGACGCCGCGGCGAGCTGATTGTGATGCAGCTGATGTGTGAAGGTCAGCTCCAACGGCTCCACACCATAATTGTGCTACCGCTGGCAGACACACGTGGCTCTCAGGCGCTTGCTGCTGGACCTTCTCTCACGCATTCCCTGCGGAACGGCGCCCATCAAGATCCCGGGCGGGCCGGAGCCTATCCCAGCCGACGGGTTACACCCCGGACACATAAGCCATACTGATCGCCCCGAGGCGGACCGTACAAATACCATTCATTCGTTTTTACTGAGATCTGAGCTATCATGCTAACGTGCGTCTGTGTTGCCATTCTTGGCTTGTCAGGAAATAGTGTTGCATTCTGGGAAAGTCCGGTCGGCAGGTTGCACATAGCATACTCTACATGTTGCACGTAGCATACTCTACATGTTGCACAAAGCGTACTCTACATGTTGCACATAGCACACTCTACATGTTGCACGTAGCGTACTCTACATGTTGCACGTAGCGTACTCTACATGTTGCACGTAGCGTAC